>CM019072.1:130415741-130838932 GCA_009667805.1 Leptobrachium leishanense | reverse complement strand
CCCCTGTGGTGTTTGCTGAATACACCGCAGGGTCACCGCAGCCGATGGTTGCTACTAATGAGCCAGGCAGCCATCTTGTTCAGAATATTGGTTCACCAGTAAATAGAATAGATTTTATTTAGATGAGAAGAAGCAGAGCTTACATAGAATTTAAGGAATGTGTGGGAGATAGAAAAGCTAACAAGAAAATCAGGCAGAATCCGGCCGGTCTTGGCACGAGAGACAGGAAGATTTATGAATGGGGCAAGGTCATTGAGATGCGCAGAGGAACAAAGAAAACATAGAAAACAGCCAGGCCCCAGGCTATCTGAAAAATATAGTATGGAGGGAGGCACTGCCTGGAGAAAAGACAGCACAACAAATCACAGACTGTCAACTAACATGAAGTGTATCAATTTATAAGTTAAATGTGGAATGTTCTTTGTGCTTGTGCTGATGATGGGAGGTATTAACCGGGGTGGAATAAAGTGTCATCGGGAGGTGGGCTAATTGGGATGTACCTAATTACGTTATTTTGGGTATAAGACCCCTTGCACGGGTGAAAGGGGCTCACTCTTTGCGATTCAATCCTGTGTGAGCACTTGTGTGACGACACAATAAACGTTTGCCTTTCCTGAAGAGACTCGTGTTTGGACAATCCTTGCTTGTGTCTGGTCCGGCGCGTTTTAAAGTGAAACCTGTCTGACTCCGGTTACATTTCTTGGGGGCTCTTAGCCGGGATAACGGGCCCTTTCAGGACACAGCAACGGCTGCATGAACACAGTGCGGTGATATTGACTGCAGGTGCACGAGAATCCCGCTGGTTGGGCGTCCGTGAAGGTGAGCTGACATCTGCAGGCGCCAAGCAGGATTTCCTGTTCAGTGGACCTCGTCTCGTCCCAAACGGACCCCTGACCCGGGAACTGGGACACCACTGAGTCTGAGGAAACAGCGAGCAGCGCCGGCGATAGGTAACGTGTCTTCTATGTTTTGTATGTCTAAAGGAGATACGGTATCTAAGGGAAACGTCCGACTGAGATAGACGGATAAGAGGATGCGATGGCCACCATCCTATTGGCATATCTAGCCCGCCGCTGATAGCACTGACATTGCTAAGGAGCCAGAGTGGCTAGCGGGTGTCTGGATTCGGGGGAATTGAATGCCAATCAAAGTGTAGTTCTGTAAGAGAGGGAGGAGGTAGCCACGTGGAGTTGCATAAGTCATTTAGTGTTTGTAAACAGAGCTTCGCCACGTGGGTAAAAGGGAAAGGAGGAGGGATTTTCTGTGACTGGGCTGAGAGCCTGAGTCAGTGCCTAGTGTGTACGCCGTGTAGTGAGAAGGGCTCATAGTGGAGCCAGCGGTAGCTGCAGAGATAGTGGTGCTGAGTGGGTAGATTATCCATAAGGCAGATTGGAATTGCAGACGGAAGTGTAGACAAAAACGGGGTGCACATAGTCACACGCAGTCAAGAGTTAGAGTTCAAATTACGGGGTATAAGGAGCCACAAAGGAGGAATGCACCCTCGGCTAGTAGAAAGAGTTGAAGTGCTTTTATGTTCTGTTCTGTGCTGAAAGTATCTGATACGGTATGTGCTGTGAATGAATTGACTCGAGTGCTGTGAGTGAACGTGCGCCTACTCGCTCCGCGAGGAAGCAAATACGAGTGTGACCCCGAACGTACGTTTCCGGCTCAGGCGACTGCAGTCGGCTACTGAAGGGGAAGCGCCTCAGACACAAAACGAATTGTTGGCTGAAGTATCAGACTGTAGATTTTAACTGTTGTTGAAATAATATATCTGTATAGCAAAAGGTACTGTTTTCAGGAGTGACAATGGGTAGCGGTCATCAAAGCCCAAGAAGGTAAAGGAGGGAGACGCCCCTAGAGTACATGGTGCGAAATTTCGATGCATTATATAAAACTCATGACTATGGTTGTAGAATTGACAAAAGAGAAGTTAAAAGTAATGTGTACAGTTTGTGTGGCCGTTATTAGTCCCAGGATGGCCAGAGCAGGGGTCAATGGACCCGGAGTTGGTACAGAAGGTACACTCCCAAGTCACAGTGCAGTACGGACATCCTGAACAGATACCCGTATATAGATATATGGAGATATTGTATTAAAAATAAAAGTCATTTTATAATGGTTGCAGGGAAAAATAAGAAGCAGGACCCCCAAATTGTGAGGAGAGAGGGAGACGTGTTGTTTAGAACAGCCGGAAGAGAGTGATTGTCTGCCCCCGTCCTATCCATCATGTTATGGGGCAGCTAGGGAAGCTGTGAATGCCGCGGTTGCGCGGGCGGAGAGGGGGAGCGGGCAGCTGCTGTGTCTCGGTCAGCTCCTCTGCTCGTCCCGTGTGGCTGTGGAGGAAGAGCAGGGCGCAGCGCGTGGAGGGGACAGAGAGGCTCCACCAGAGAAGATTGAGATGCCCGATGGAAGCGTATATAAATAGTGCCCCACGGGAATGGTGATGATGAAAAGGAGGATGAGAACCAGGGAGTTACCACACGCGCAGCGAATAATATAATTAAACACCGGGAGCCAACCACCACACAATCCTAACAAGAGTGCTATGCAGTTGCCTTTGCG
This sequence comes from Leptobrachium leishanense, assembly GCA_009667805.1. Taxonomy (NCBI): domain Eukaryota; kingdom Metazoa; phylum Chordata; class Amphibia; order Anura; family Megophryidae; genus Leptobrachium; species Leptobrachium leishanense. Next base: position 130,836,367 of record CM019072.1, on the reverse strand, counting down.
GGAGCCAGGCCCCCCATTAGCGGATGGGAATCCAGGGCCAATGCAATACACATACGTTCCGTTCACGACAACGGATCTTTTTAATTGGAAAAACACACACCACTGTATTCCACAAATCCCGCAGCAGTGGCCAGTATGATAGAGTCAGTTATGCTCACACATAACCCCACATGGGCAGATTGTCAGCAATAATGTTGACAATGTTCACCACAGAGGAGAGAGCCCGAATAAATAGTAGCGCGCAAAAGATTTTACTCGCCCAAGCAGTAGCAGATGCTAAACCTCATCCAGAAGCGTGGGCAGAGGAACACTACCCCAAAACAGATCCTAAATGGCCGTACAATACAGTTGAAGAGCCCATCTGCAGACATACAGAACCGCTGTAATTATGGGTGTTAAAGCGGGAGGGAAGAAGCCCACAAACATGGGAAAAATAGCAGATGTGGTGCAAGAGGTTAAGGAATCCCCGAGTGCGTTTCTAGAGAGATTGCTGGATGCGTACAGATGTATAGTCCTATTGATCCTGAAGCGACGGAAAATCAGAGGTTAATTAACTCTTCGTTTGTGGGTCAGTCACAGAGGGATATACGGAACAAAATACAGAGAATAGATGGGTTTTTGGGAAAAGTATTAGCGAGTTAGTTGAGATCGCTAATAAGTGTATCATAACCGGGGATTTAGAGGAAATAAAGAAACAGAAGGGACATACCGGGTGGTTGGATACATGGGAATGGTGGAGGACGAGGTGGCCCAGACAGAGGGAGGGCAAGGGGTAGGGGGCTAGAGGAAGAGGTAGGGGAGCCCCTAGGGAACCCCTAGGACCCAATCAGTGCGCGTGGTGCCGGGTGAAGGTCACTGGAAAAACGACTGTCCTGCATTTTTGGCTAAATTTGGGGGACAGGGTGAAGTTGGGGAGGCGGGAGGTCAAGCCCCTAATGGCCAGGTAACAGACGGAAGGTATGAAAGAAGTGAAGGAATGGAGCGGGGTGTGGGACTGGCGGGGACATCATTTGAAGGGCAGGATGCATATTGACGGGGACCTGGGCCCATCCCGCTCGGTAGCCACGAGCCCACGGTCACAATGAGAGTGGGAAATAAAGATGAAGTTTATGGTTGATACCGGTGCCGAATATTCTGTTGTAACTAAACAAATTGCACCTTCAATGGGAAATGAGGTTGATATTATGGGAGCAATGGGAGTGTCTGCAAATATCCTTTTCTTGCTTCTAGAAAATGTAGTGTGTGGGTGGGCATAATGTTGAACATGAATTTTTGTATATGCCCGAATGTCCCATCCAACTCCTGGGGCGGGATATCCTGTGCAAATTGCAAGCCCAAAATTACGTTCCTTCCCGGGGGTCACGCTCAATTAGACCTGCCCGAGAGTGGCGGCTCTGCTCGGCAGCATAATCCAGCCAGTCCGCACAATCCACAATCTGTGAAAATTGCAGTAGTTATGCCAAGGGAAGAAGAATGGCGCACGGCACCTACTCTGCCTGCCGCGCCGGATCCGCATGCACTACTCCTTGAAATTCCTGGGTATGGGCGGAGGAAAACCCGCCAGGACTTGCCATAAACATACCCCGGTATATGTGGAATTAAAGCCCGGCGCAACGCCTGTGGCCCTAAGACAATATCATATCCCACAAAAAGCCAAGCAGAATATACAAATACATTTACAGAGACTTAAAGATAACGGTATATTTAAAATTCTGCGTGTCACCATGGAACACACCCCTATTGCCAGTCCTGAAAGAAGACACAAGAGTACCGCCCTGTCCAAGATTTACGAGCTGTCAACGAGGCCACAGTAACATTACACCCTGTGGTTCCTAATCCATACAATTTACTGGCGTTAATTCCCGGAGATACACAATATTACACAGTGCTTGATTTAAAAGACGCTTTCTTTTGCATCCGTCTGGCTCCAGCAAGCCAGCCCCTTTTTGCATTTCAGTGGGAAGAGTCTACCACGGGGGCGCGCCATCAAATGACGTGGACGCGCCTCCCTCAAGGTTTCAAAAATTCACCCACGATTTTCGGGTGCGCGCTTAGCCAAGACCTCCTCGCCTTCAACGCTCAGCCAGACAAAGTAGTGTTGCTACAATATGTTGATGATTTATTACTGGCCTCTCCCACAGAAAAAGACTGTTTATCCGCCACAAAAGCCTTGCTACATCTGCTAAGCCAAGCAGGTTACAGAGTTTCTAAAAAGAAAGCACAAATATGTAAACGCAGTGTAAAATATCTGGGCTTCCAGTTAACAGGTACCAAACGTGCACTGGGGCAGAAAGAAAAGAAGCGGTGTGCCGCATACCCCAACCAAAGACCAGGAGACAAGTCCGTGAGTTCCTGGGAGCTGCAGGCTTCTGCCGCCTGTGGATCCCCAACTTCGCCGATATTGCCAAGCCGCTTCATCAAGCCACCAAGGGGGGAGAACTAGACCCCTTTCATTGGGAAGAAGAGCAAACAGCAGCGTTCCTGAAATTAAAGACTCTGCTGATGGAAGCTCCTGCACTGGGCCTGCCAGATCACAGCAAGCCTTTCCAGCTGTTCGTACATGAACATAATCAAACAGTGACAGGAGTATTGGTCCAGACCTTTGGCTCATGGCTGAGGCCTGTGGCCTACCTCTCCAAGCAACTCGACCCTGTGGCCTGCGGCCTACCCCCATGCCTGAAAGCAGTGGCTGCCACCGCAATGCTGATAGCAGAAGCAGACAAGCTGACCCTTGGACAAGTTCTTCATGTCAAGGTGCCCCACGCTGTCAAGGCTCTGCTGGATGTGAAAGGAGGTTACTGGTTCAGCAACAGTCGGATGACGAAGTACCAAGCCATGATGTGTGAAAATCCACGGGTTCATTTGGACCTCATCGCTACCTTAAACCCTGCTACTTTACTGCCTGACTGTGAAGAAGATCCAAATCATGAATGCCTCCAAGTCATGGAAGAAGTGTTCAGTAGCAGGCCAGATTTGAAAGATGTACCCCTAGACAAATACGATCTACAGCTATTCACTGATGGTAGCAGCTATATGGATGATGGGAAGAAAGTCTCCGAATATGCAGTAGTCTCAACAGAAGAAGTCATCGAAGCAAAGCCACTGCCAGGCCATACATCTGCACAATTGGCTGAAATAACAGCTTTAACCAGAGCCCTTGAAATTTCTGAAGGCAAAAGAGTAAATATCTATACAGATTCCAAGTATGCCTTCATGACAGTCCATGCACATGGTGCACTCTATAAAGAAAGAGGCCTACTCACGTCTTCAGGACAACAAATCAAATATGCGGCTGAAATCGCGGCCCTCCTGGAAGCAGTGTGGAAACCAAGTGCTGTCAGCATCATGCACTGTCGTGGCCACCAAAAAGGCCGTGATGAAATTCCAAAAGGTAACAGACGCGCAGACCAGGCCGCAAAAGCAGCTGCAAAACCACCACCGCCAGCAGAAAACAAAGCTAAAGTATTGATCTGCAAGCAAGAACCGCAATCCTCTATGCCAAATTACGAGTTCTACATGAATTTGAGAAAGTTTGAACCCCACGGCGAGTTCATTGAAATAATATTGCACAAATGGCAAGATGATTATGAACTATTAGAACTCAATCATGATTACATCCAATGGCTTTTCCCAACTCGAACACAAGGCCGAAATTTCTACTCTACTCCCCTAAATCCGCAAGAGACACGCCTAATGGTTAACACCTCAGAAGTTCAGCAAAGACTGCGCAGAGCCTACAAAATGATGCTGAAATTCTTCGGCGTAAAAATAGTGGGGGAGGAGGAAGACAAAGAAACAACTGAAGTTGAACGAGCAGAAAATTTCGCGTCACGTTTTGAAAAATTTGACAATCAATCCTCACAATAATCTACGAATCACACGAATACTGCACAGTCTGGGAGAATTGGGAGCAGAAGAATATCAAGTCCCACTGGTGAGGTTCTTCCTCAAGGAGATCCTTATCAAGAACAGACTGCCAAGAATGAAGAAAAGTGCAATGAACTTTTTCATACCTGCAGTAAGAGATTCACAAGACAGACAAGATTTGTTATTTTTCGCATGGCGATACTATTTCCCAAAAGAAGAATTTATCTGGGGAAATCATGGAGAATTGGCACGACAAACCAAAACCAGTGGTAGCTGCACTTCTACCGGCGCCACTGAGCGAATGGACACCTGTGTACTCAGAGAAGGAAAAGAAGTGGCTGACAGAAGAACCCGGAGGGTATGGAGAAGATGGATGGTTCCAGATGGAGAATGGACGAATAGTCCTACCAGCAACACTGGCTCCTGAAATCGTAAGAGCACTTCACGCAAGTACCCATGGAGGGAGAGAAATGATGGAGCAACAGTTGGAGCCACATTTCTACGTACCAGGATTGTCAGCAATTTGCAAAGCAACAGCTCAGCAGTGTGTAACATGTGCCAAAAACAACCCGAGAACAGGCCCATCTCAACCCCCAGGGAAACAGCCAATCGGGCTATCCCCAATGGCATCATTACAAATAGACTTTACAGTGCTGCCACCCTGCAAAGGATACAAATATTTACTAGTGATGGTGTGCACTTTGACAGGATGGGTGGAAGCCTTCCCAACAAGAACTGAAAAGACTACAGAAGTAGTAAAGAGTCTGATGAAAGAAATAATACCACGTTACGGGCTTCCACTCGAAATAGGGTCAGACAATGGCCCCGCATTCATCCAGAACTGTTTGCAACAACTTGCCCGGCTACTGGGCATCACCTGGAAGCTACATACCGCCTACAGGCCCCAAAGTTCGGGAAAAGTTAGAATGAAACCGTACCCTAAAGACTTTGATGTCCAAACTGTGCCAAGAGACGTCATTAGGCTGGTTGGACTTGCTGCTGATAGTCCTTTTGCACATTAGGTGCAGACCAACCCCCCAATTGAAGCTAAGTCCGTACGAACTTATGTTTGGACGGCCAACCCCTCTGATTAATGGATTAAGGGGGGACCTTCGGGCATTGGGAGAACTAAACTAAATGATCAGGTAGTAATGCTGGGTAAATCAATGCAGAAATTAAATACTTGTGGGGGATAATATACCGCATTTCTGTATCCTTCACTGCATAAGTATTGTCCGGGTGACTCAGTATGGGTAAAAGAGTGGAAAAATGATCCACTGGGTCCAAAATGGAGAGGTCCTTATCTTGTCCTGTTATCAACCCCTACAGCAGTAAAGGTTGCCGAGGTGGTCCCGTGGATACATCACTCCAGAGTAAAAGCAGCTGCAGCCAGTCCTGAGCCAGCATGGAAGGTCGTTACCAACGAGACCAACCCGCTGAGGCTGAAGCTGACAAAGACCACAGCCATGAGCACCTAAATGATCCTAACCCCGATGATTCAGAGGATCAGCAAGTGGGTGTTTTGATGGGCACAGGTCCTGACCACCCGCCAACGGGGGATACCCACAGGGTGCTTTTTAGGGGCCGGCCCCCACCCTTGATCATCCAGAAATGTTCTTTACTTTTGAAATTCCGGTGGGGAGGGATTGGGTTTATGTGACTGTGAAAAGAATTGCCCAAGGAATTCTGACATTCGGGGCATTTGTGGTGCTGATTTTATATCTTGCTAATCTGATTTATGGACTCTCACGTGGAGCATGCCCCAATTGTACAAGCAACGGGGGAAAGTGGATATTTCCCATATCTGGAATGGTACGCACCCGGTGATGGAGAACCGTACCATGTGGAGACAAAAACGAGAAATATCGTCCGAGATATTGCCAAGAGGACATTTACTTGTGCAATTTAAATATGACTATGCTAAGAAATCTGGGCAGGAAGCATGTTGGGTGTGCAGCAGAATGCACCCAGAGACAATTCATATCCCATTTGCTTCTTGTTCCAATGAACCTGAGTATGTTTGCATCAGGGAATATCACAATACACTCTTTTCGGCCACCCAGAGAACAACCAGAAATGTATGAGGCCGGATACCCCATAATAGGGTACATATATCCCCCAGAATGGTGTTTCCAAATAGGGCCAGATAGAGACACACATAAGAAGGAAGGGTGTTACTCAAGCAAATTCAATTGGACATCATACATATACACAATTGACACAGAGGGACACTCAAATTATCTATACATACAGTGCAGAAAACTCACGAGTGAGCAAGAAGAAGTAATTGCAAGTGAGTCTGGAGGGATGCAGAGTGTGCTGGAAACGACGAGACGAATGAGGCGAATGATGTTAGAATTAGCAAAGGAACATTACACCTATCACCATTCATGTTAGAAGAGGGATACCAGGTGTGTTGTGGGAGAGTGTGTTACACATGGGTTCCACCAACAATAACGGGAATGTGTTATTTGGCTAAGCTGGTCCCAATCCAGAGACTAAGGGGAGAAGACACAAACACAGACACGGAACTGCACCCTAGGTACCCACTGGTGTTTGAAAGACCGAAGAGAGAATTGTTTGCGAAGATGGATCGGATATGGACATGGTTGCCAGCATGGACTGGATGGGGAGGGGAGATGAGGAGGAGATTGAATAGCTATGTCAATCTAATGGATGAGATTCTGAATAGAACCAGTATGGATATCCAGCTGCTGAATCTGGAAATGCGAGAGTTACGAAAGGTGCAGATGATACATGATATGGCGCTTGAACAGATCAGTGCGGCTTTGAATGGATTGTGTGAGATGACAATGCACTATGAATGTTGCACCTTCATCAGAAACACTACACACGAAGTCCCAGACTATTACCAGGTAATTCAAGATCACCAAGAAAAGGTAGCACAGTTGCAGGGCACAGCCAGGAGGATTGCTGCCGAAGGCTGGAATCCGCTCCGTGGGTTTGGAGCAATGGGAGAATGGTTTGGTTCGATCCTGAGATTTATCTCACAGATTGGATCCATGATACTCATGATAGTGGTGGTCTTGATCATAGGGATACTGATATACCGCATAGGGCTATGCATATGGCCACTGTGCAAGACAGCACTGACACCCACACAAACACAGAAGATACCACTGATAATTCCACAGGGAATGTTCCCAGTGAATGGAAAGCCCCCCCAGTATGCAGAATTTTAGAATAGTGGAGTGTAATGGCTACAAGTGCCAGGAAAAAGACCCTGACACTTGAGCCAAGGGGGGAATGAAGGAGAATCAGGCTGGAAGATGGTTGCTACTATGAGCCAGGCAGCCATCTTGTTCAGAATATTGGTTCACCAGTAAATAGAATAGATTTTATTTAGATGAGAAGAGCAGAGCTTACATAGAATTTAAGGAATGTGTGGTAGATTAGAAAAGCTAACAAGAAAATCAGGCAGAATCCGGCCGGCTCTTGGCACGGAGAGACAGGAAGATTTATGAATGGGCAAGGTCATTGAGATGCGCAGAGGAACAAAGAAAACATAGAAAACAGACCAGGCCCCAGGCTATCTGAATAAACATAGCCTATAGGGAGGGAGGCACTGCCTGGAGAAAGACAGCACAACAAATCACAGACTGTCAAACTAACATGAAGTGTATCAATTTATAGTTAAATGTGGAATGTTCTTTGTGCTTGTGCTGATGATGGGAGGTATTAACCCACGTGGGGTGGAATAAAGTGTCATCGGGAGGTGGGCTAATTGGGATGTACCTAATTACGTATTTTTGGGTATAAGACCCCTTGCGATTCAATCCTGTGTGAGCACTTGTGTGACGACACAATAAACGTTTGCCTTTCCTGAAGAGACTCGTGTTTGGACAATCCTTGCTTGTGTCTGGTCCGGCGCCGTTTTAGAAGTGAACCTGTCTGACTCCGGTTACACTATCTCCTCTGAAATCTCCTCTGAAATGCGTGCAGAATCGGCGCATGGAAACGTTATATAGTGTGCTGCGGGACTTAGCTCTGTGAGCCCATGATTGGGCAAAATTTTCCCAATCAGGACTCTGAGCCGTGATTGGCATAGTGTTGAACCTGTCTTGCACCAGACCTGTGGTCAGGTGCAAGGCTGTAGCCAATTACGAGCTTCAGGCCAGTGGGAAAATGTATTGTGATCCATTGTGGTCGAACATGCGGCGAACACCCGGAAATGTTCGGTGTTCGCGATCTAATCGAACAGGCTAAGTTCGGGTCGAACTCCGAACCATCCGAACCGAACAGATCATCCCTATTCGGCAGGTTTTGCAGTTAGTTTTCGTCAGGTTTGCGGTAGCTTTACCCTGCAACTCAGGGACCCTGTGGTGTTTGCTGAATACACCGCAGGGTCACCGAAATGGGATCGGCAACACAAACTGAATTGAAGAGAACGAAAAGTCACCGAACGTGCGGTGACTTTTCGAATCTCTTTGGATAACCCTGTATATCTTTTCATAGGATAGCACTGAAGAAATGACACTTTGCTACAATGTAAAGCAGTGAGTGTACAGCTTGTATGAAAGAGTAAATTTTCTGCCCCCTCAAAATAACTCAACACACAGCCATCAATGTCTAGAACGCTGGCAACAAAAGGGAGTAAACCCATAAGTGAAAATGTCCAAATTGGGCCCAAAGTGTGAATATTTTGTGTGGCTGCCATTATTTTCCAGCACTGCCTCAACCCTCTTAGACATTAATGGCTGTGTGTTGAGTTACCTGAACCCTGATTACATTTCAAAGTGTGATTTTGATATTTTCAATCACAGTTTCAACGTAAGTGTTTTTTAAAATTTGTTTTCCATAAATCCACTGGGTCTTGACAGTGAATTTATGGGAAGCAACATGGTAGTGAAGGGGTTAATACTAACATAGTAGTTGCCTGGGCAACATTTCCTTATAAGGCAACATCCTTGCACCATAACCAGTACCTGCAGGTTATGCACTTTAAGCAGACCTTATGACTCATGTATGAGGTCACAATATTCTATCACTTTCTAAGGTTCTGTTTGTGGATCACATATTCATATGCCAGCTGATCCTACACCGAGGAACAACATCTACACAATGGCACGCCACAGCGTAAGCTTACAACGCCGCAGCGTAAGACCACGCCGCCGCGGTGTAAGACCACGACACCGCAGCGTAAGACCACAACGCCAGAGAAGAGCGGTGATAAGAGGAAGGAGGAGTCTAAATCATGGAACAGGTACTAATACCAATTAATAGTTCGATAAATTGGGGGGATTTAGTATAAGAAGATAATTTGGAGAGGAAAGGCTGATTAAAGTGCTCATTATAAAGTTACGAATCAATTCACCGAGCAGATAAACATTGAGCACTGACTAAAGTAATGCAATTTTTGACTAAAATAACTAAATTTTAATTCCCTAATTGTTTAAGAGTAATTTGTCGTTTAAATGTAATTCTGACTTTTTAATACTTTATTAATGCCTTTAACCATTCTATAGATATTGAAATGGTATTTGGTGACCCTCAGGCCAATTCCTAATTTTAACAGCTCTGCCTTTCTTTTCAGTACGACGCATTCGGAGAAGGATTCGCCGTAGTGTCATGGTGTAGGCAACAAGCCGGAAACATCGATACAAGAATTGATGGTGCATGAATTTGTAGGATCATAAAATAAAATCTGGCAACTCACTTTGATGTTCAGTGTGTGGTGATTTATCAGTGTGATTTCATTAAAGGGGTTATATATAAATAAAGCTTCAACAGGGGGGGGTCAGTACCTCCTTGCTGAAAGGCTCTCTCTTGCCGTCAGTATCCTGAAGGAGAATTGACTTGCCCAATCCCACCCAGTCAATAGCTAGAGCTCCTTGTCGGGTGAACACAAGATTTATACAGTTACGCTTACAGTTACAAGCATTTATAAAGCGCCAACAAGATCTGTAGCGCTGTACAATGGGAGAGACAGAACAAATATACTCACACATAACAGTAGGAGAGAGAACCCTGCTCGAGAGCTTACAATCTAAGAGGAGAGGGGTGGGACGCTAGGTGAGGGTAAGTAGAGAGCATGAAGTATTGGGGTGTATGTGGGCTGTGTGAGAAGATGGAGCAGGAAATGAATCATGGGGGTTTACGATTTCTACTAACATTCAAAATAAAGTGAAAGTGCCTGTAAATAAATAACAAACCTTTACGCTTTATATAATGAAATAACGGATTCGACATGTGGCCATAATAGTGGGAGAGGAGCAACAAAACCTTGTGAAATGTGAAAAGATATACAGAAAGTTTCCCAAAGGCACATGATAATAAGTACACAATAGAGAAACCTTCTGTAAATCCAGAGGGTCCTGGCAGTGACTTTACCCGAAACACCTTGTTAGTGAAGGGGTTATATCTACTGCTCGTGCTTTAGCTGTGGATTGTCAAATGCTGGTCTCCAAGATGTTGACTGGCTAGACAAAAATCTATTAATGCAATAGATGTCCTAAGAATCATGGTAGCAGATCTGCTGCAGTAGGGCCAGTAATTCCTTGTCACTGCCACCTTGTTTCTTTTACACCTCTCATTTTCATCTTAGGCCGGGTGCACATTACGTGCGTTAAAAAAAACGGCATCGCACTTGACGCCCGACCGCCCACCCACCGTAATGTGCGTTAAAGAAAACGTCCCGTGTGCACCCGGCCTTAAAGTGTGAACAACTTCCTTTTAATGTCACGATCTCCCATTGCGTTCTTCTGGCAGTTTAGTGCCAGCTCCTTAAAAAACGACACATGCACAACTGGTTGAACAGAAACTTCTACTTAGTTACAAAAGCAAACAACTGCACACAGACATAATTTCTGAAACCACTGTACACCATTCTTGACAAGCCAAAAAATAGCCATAAAGATGAGGGGGGGGGGTACACCCAGCTCTATAAAGGACTGTCACATCACCTTGGGTCAGCAAGTGTGGAGACGCAACAAAACCAACATGACCACTTCCATACACTGAGGTGAGCAAGGTGGCTAGATGTCCATTAAAAACTATGATTTAAAATGCACTAATAGTGCCCAAAATAACTTTATCTCATTTGAAAGAGCTCTCTACCTATGCATTGTGTTGGCCAAAAAGGCTTACAAAAGGCAGATTGACAGATAAAATAAATATATACTGTATCTCACAGAAGTGAGTACACCCCTCACATTTTTTAAATATTTTATTATCTCTTTTCATGTGACAACACTGAAGAAATGACACTTTGCTTCAATGTAAAGTAGTGAGTGTACAGCTTGTATAACAGTGTAAATTTGCTTCCCCCTCAAAATAACTCAACACACAGCCATTAATGTCTACAATGTCTACAAGGTTTACCCCTAAACTCTGTTGAAAAATTATGGGAATTCAGTTCACAATATGTGGCCATAAATTGCTTAAGCCTGTCAACAGCGCCTCTGGTGTATCTCACCTCTGACAGGGTCCACTGTAGTATATCACTTAATGAACATCATTATGGGATAAACTCACTCACTGAGGACTGAATCCTAATTGGAGCTCACTGCAATTCCAGGTTAAAAAGAGCCTAGAAGTGGAACATGTGTGACAAGCACCCCCCCCCCCCGTCACGGATGTTCTACTTCCAGGTTCGATTTAACTTTGAATCGCAGGGAGCTCCAGAAAGGATTTTGGCCTCTGTAATGGAGTTAATCCCATAATGGCAGTCAGTAGAACCTGCCAAACGTGGGATACATCGGCGCTGTTGACAGGCTAAAGCCATTCATAGCCTTGTATTGTGAACAAAATTCCCATAATTTTTTAACAGAGTTTAGCGTTAAAAACCTTGTAAAAAATCTTGAATGGGTTAAGAACGGTTGAAATCCTGAAAGGGTTAAGAGTTGTTGGAATCTTTAAGGATTAAAAAAGTAATCTCCCTGAGCTTCCTGTTTGCTCTTGGTGCTGTGGCATGCCGCATGATGAACTTCACTGAGCAGTGATTTATGACCCTCACAGCAGGAGACACTCCCCCAGAGCTGGTGCTGTGTCAAAAGTAAACATACAAAGAGAGCATTTGCAAATGACTCACAGGTATTCAGGAAAGATAAAAATTCTCAAATGAAAGCTTCATCTGTTAACGCTTCCATACTTTGCTGTGATTCACCCTGTAAGTGTCAGCTAAAGAAATTTTTTTTGGGGAAAGGGGGGCTTAAATTACTGTGAGTTTTATTGCTGTGCAACACTGTGATACGCTGATACACACCGCACATTACTGTGGAGCTCTGTGATAGGCTCATACACACTGCACATTGCTGTGAGCTTAATTGTTGTGGAGCTCTGATATGCCCATACACACTGCACATTACTGTGAGTTTTATTGCTGTGGAGCTCTGTGATACACTAAAGTGCTGGGTATGAACGTATCTCACAGCTCCACAGCAATAAAACTCACAGTAATGTGCATTGTGTATGAGCGTATCACAGAGCTCCACAGCAATAAAACTCACTGTAAAGTGCGGTGTGTATGAGCTTGAGTTTTATTGCTGTGGAGCTCTGATACACTTATAAATGTCACGTGCTTTTTCTTTTTGGGGTGGGGGCAGCATTTCATCCATCGCTCCAGGCAGCACAGTGACTTGGGCCGGCCCTGGTATAGGGTATAAGACCTTATGGCTTTAAGAGTAAATATTATAAGCATCCTCCATCAGCCTTCTCTGGCTGAGCTGTTAATCTGAGCAGGCAGATAAAACGATTAAAAAACTCACAATAATCCAAATAAAAAAGGCTTGAAGATCAAGTCATTCATCACAATTTTTTGTTTAAGCAACAGGTGAACTTCATTAGACAATGGCAGTGGCACAAGAAAAGGTACATTCTGACACCAGGACAAAAATTCTCGTCATTACACACATGTTATTCAATGGTTCGATACCGTGTTTCTATGTAGTATGGTATAGGAGGAATGCATTGCTCACACAGCTGTTTAAATGCCATTTAAACATTTGTGTTTCTAGGAATTCGATTTTTAGCACTTCTATGGCCTGGGGTGTCATAACAAATATGCTTAGACCCACAGAATCCTTTCACAACACATTTGTCATCTCAGCTATGAGAAAAATGAGGAAAGGTGAGGAGAAACCAACAATTATTCACATTGGTTTCTTCAAAAAAATCTCCAAAAACTTTGCAGCTCAGCAAATAAAATTAAATAAATGATTTGTTTCCCATCAAACCTTGTGACACTTTAGAAGAACTGGGATTTTATCTATTTATTTGCATCTTGGCAGAAATAGTTTTTCTTAAAATTATTATTATTATTCTTTATTTATAAAGCGCCAGCATATTCCGCAGCGCTGTACAATAAGCACAGTATAGACAGGGTTACAATACATTGAACAACATTTGACAAACAGTACAGGAGGAGATGAGGGCCCTATTCCCGTAGGAACTCACAATCTGGGAGGGTTGGGGTTGGAAACAGGAGGAGAGGACTGTAAGGTGAGACCGTAAAATGATGACCCGTAGTCGCCTCAAGGTAACTTCATTGTGATCAATAATAACAAACAAACCATGCAAAACCAAAATGCCCTTTGAAGAATATTATGTCACATTAAAGGGGTTATTCAGAGAGCATTGAAATTTCAGTGAAATTTTGGTGCTCTATCCTTCGACGCACTTCGGCACCCTCAATTCGCAGACCCTGCAGTGAATTCAGCATTCACTGCATAGTCCACGAAGTGTGCCAAATAGATGCATTGCATGCCGTCGATAACCCCGCCTAACACAGCCACAAACCACCGATAACCCTGCCGAACATAGCCACAAACCGCCAATAAACCCACCGAACGCAGCCACAAACCTCCAATAAAACACCAAACGAATCTAAAAACCACCGAATCGATCCAATGATCCTCCAAAAGGACCGTCAAACGCATCTGAAAAAATTCATCCAAGCGCCGAGGAGGGGTAACAAAAGCAAAAAAAAAGCAACTTTTAAAAGGCGACATTTCGGTGCTCTTCAGCATTCACTGCAGGGCCCCCTAAGTGTGCCGAATCACTGTACCGAATGCCACCAATAAACCTGCCAAACGCAGCCACAAACCGCCAAAAAAAACCCCAAAAAACACTGAGCAAATTGAAAAACTGCCGAAAGCCCGCCGAATTGATCCAAAAAAACACTGAATTGATCCGAAAGAAACGCAGAAAAAATTCTGAATTGATCCTATAATCTGCCAAAAAAAACAACGAATCGAACCAACGATATGCCAAACAGACCTCAGAACCCATCCGAAAAAAAGTCAACCAGAAGCTGAAGAAGGGTAAAAAAACAGCAAAAAGATATGCAACTTTTAAAAGGAGTTATAACAAAAAAGAAATAGTGCATGAAAATACCTGGATTTAATATATAAAGGTCCTATGACTAAAATTCTGTTACAGATTTTTAAAAAGAAATGCCTTGTCAAATAGAGCAGAATCAAAAATTTTGCTGAAAAAATCCAGAAAAACGCCTAGAAATTCCTAAAAAATAAATAAAGAGACTTTTTGTTGCAAATGAAAAGAATAAACAGTTGAATAAATATTTAAGAAAAATTGGGAATTCATCTACTTAAACCTGTCGAACGAAACCACTGAAAATTAGGGCATTGACAACTTTTTTCTGCAGTTCGGCGTTCACTGAATAGATTAACCATTACTTCAATGTGGGAATTACACTGCCGCGAAGGTCACCATATTTCACTGGCACTTCACCAATATTTGGCGAATCGCCAGCTTTTTGAGTGGTCAAATGGGCACGAAATTGCACCATACGGGGAAAGTCACCATTCAGTGCAATTCGGTGCTCTCTGAATAACTCATTAAGTGTAGATGTGCCTGACAAGGGTTTGATACAAAGAGGGGTTTCAATAAATTTCTCAAACAGCTGATGAGTTAGTGAGACCTTAGACCAGGGACCGGCAATTATGAATCTCCAGATTTTTTTACGCCAAGATTTCCCATAATGCTCAGACACTGTTAGAGCTGACAAGGCATCATGGGATATGTAGATCCAAAAGATGTGGGGCAAAGGTTGCGGACCCCTGTCTTAGACAAAGTTAAAATAAGAGGCTCGATGTCAGGATAAAAAAGATACAAAAATAAACCCAATATATTTTAATTAAAAGGAGGCTCTCACAGCTCTCCTGGTAAACAGGACTATGTGAATGCAGGAGTGTATTTAATATGTAATATCTGACAAATGCTACTGGGATCCCACCATAGGAGGCCCCAGGAAGGACGAGTTCTTAGGAGACTTGCTGTTTGCGTAAGTACAGAGATGCCTCTGTTAAGCACTATAGGAAAGATACAAACAACCATGTAGAGACAGGTGCAAATCCATATTAGGCTCTAGTGTTATTTTATTTTCAGGTCTTTAATACTAACCAGAAGCAGAGTAAAATGTCACATTAAAACAATGATCTATTACCAGCGTGGAGACCAGATTTACAAGGGCTGCACTCTAAAAACTTTTTTTTTAAAAACGCCCTGCCAGCTGCATGAGAATTCGGGGAAATACAACAGAACCACATGAGAAATTCCAGTATTCTTTATGCAATAAGTATACAGTCTACAGCCTGTGCAACAAATACCACTGTACAATATAGAAGCGCTATGAGGTGCCCTAAAATTAACTGAATATGGATATATTAGCCTGTATAAAGATATGTATATACCCATTTTATCAGCCCCTTCACTACCAAGAGATTTAAAAAAAAAAAAACATTGGTAGAAACCAGTATAGCGCTGCTTTAAAGACTGTATTCTGGTGCATTGAAATTATTGCTGCCACTAGAGGGAGACAGAGTGGAGACATTGTGTACTATGCTGGACAGAGCAAACTCCATCTTCCAGCACCCTTTGCGTGAGGACAGGAAGTGGGTGGTACAAAGAGAAGGATATACTGGGGATCCTCGTGTTTGGCTCGCAGAGAGTGAGCGGAGCAGGAAAGGTGGAGGACGCACGTTGGAGCTGTCAGGGATCGCAACCAGGCCGGAGTGCAGACGCTGTCTTGCTGGTGCTGGAGATCGGGACAGAAATCGTGCTGTGACCTACCTACCCAGCACTGAGAGATTTGGAGGACAAGCTGGTTCCGGCAGGACCCCGCGTTAGGAGGTCGCGCCGATCGTTTGGGAGTGTAGGCGGCGAAATTGATGGTTCCAGTTGCAGAGATTTGGTAAGCGGGGAGCTGAGTCATTGACACAGAGTCCCAGTATACAGCAGAGAAAGATCCTTTGGTCGAGGCATCGAGTGCTGGACAGTTTCGTTCGACGGATTGGTGAGAGGCCTCCAGGCCCACAGTTCCGAAACAGAAACGCACGCTCGTTATTGCTTCAATTTACATTTCTTACTGTAAATAACCCATAATTCGGGGACTCTGTGGTGCTTGCTGAATACACCGCAGGGTTGCCGAAATGGGATGGCCAAATTGAACCGAATTGAGGAGAACGAAAAGTCACCGAACGTGCGGTGACTTTTCGATTCGCTTTGAATAACCCTGATAGTGTAAATATTGCCATAAAAGGGAAAAATATTTAATAATCAATTTATACGCCAGCATTAACACTTAACTCACACTTGTTAGAGCCCTCAGTTCTTGTAATCATGCCAATGGGTTGTTTAGGGCCTACCCATCTGCCGTCACACCCTCGATATCAATCCACAGGACCAGGAAAGAAATGGAGACAGATCCCTACATAGTGCAGTTATCCAAACAGGTTATAGCACAATGCACTGCAATGTAGACCTACTCACCCTGTGTTGAGCCGTGGCCTGTCCCTGGGTACTGTGCTTTCAGATTTTTAGTGTGGACAGATCCTTCAGTTGGCCCCCCTCTATATTGGATATTCTCAATATCCAAATATCTCAATAAATGATATAAATCAATGAAAAAATAAGATTTATTTATTGCTGAGAAAAAACCAATAGTGATATCACATACAATAAAAACATATAAAAATTGACAAATATGTTTCGCCCATGTAGTCAGGCCTCCTCAAAGGACAAAAATATGGAGAATTAAAGTCCCATCTGCCAATATTGATATATATTCCCCTTCTTTATAGCTCTTAATTGTCTGCCATCCCCGTCCGCGTGGGGTGCTCGTTTCCATCCGCAGGTCGCTTCCATCAACATGACTGAGAACTCGCAATGGCTCCAGCCCATCACACATGGTTCGATTTTCAGGTATCCATTTTATTCTCTATAGCGTGCATTCCACCGCGTAAAGCTTACGCTTCTGCTGACTGTTGTCTGATCTGAATTCCCTCTCATAAAAGACATAAGATGGCGTACCTAATCTTTTTGAGGCTTGTGCTTCTGGGCCAAGAGCTCTGCACGACCTCGCTCTCCTTAGGTAGCACAGTGCCGCGTAGTGATCGTGGAGGGAGACTAGGAACTATTTGTTCCCAGTCTCGCTCTGCTCCAGGCAAGAAGATGCGGCGGATCGGGCCACCCTTTTCCCCGTGGGATGAGAGGTGCTCATGGGATTTCTAAGGGGGTTTTGGAACGTATTAAATGATTTTTATATTTGCAGAATCAATTAGCACCACCTTTAAGGAGGTGTTAACATTTTTGTTTTCACGTTCCGACAGTAAATTGTGCCAGCACTTTGTAATACCTCGCCAAACATTTCGGTGCTCTCTCGTTCCCGCACATCCCTGCGCTTCAAAGTTCGCTACACAGCGGTGAATTCAGCATTCACCACAGGGTCCCCAGAGTGCAGAGATAACCCGCCGCAAACCTGCCACAAATCTGCCGCACACCCACCAGAACTGCTGCAAAAAACACGCCGAACACATCGACAAAAACCCGATGAGCCGCTGATCACAGTGCAGACCAGTTGCCGGAAAAAGCAGACAAGCTGACAAACAGGGCAAACCCCCCCAAAAAAAACCTGCACGCTTTAAAAGTTTCAAAATTGAAACACTGTTTGCAAATAAACTACCGAACGAAAATGTCTGGAATGTATATATACAGTCCAATGAATGATAGTAAAAAGGTCTGCTACAGAAAAAATAAAAAACGCTTTTAAGGAAAAAAAAATTCAGGAAAAAAAATCCAGAAAAATGCCTAAAAGATCCTAACAAACCAATAAATAAAGAGACTTTTTACTGCAGATTAAAATAATAAACGGTTTATTAGATATTGGGTGAAAAAAAAACTGCTGAATGAAACCACCGAACAGCAGGGCACTTTGGAAACTTTTCACTGCTGTTCAGTGTCTCTGAATAGATTAACCATTGCTTCTCTATGGGGGATTTCACTGCCATCGAACACGCACCGTACTTGCTGGCAGTTTGCCAAAATTTGGCGAACTGTCTGCTCTGTGAATAGCCAAATGACCCCGAAATGACACGGTGCAGGGAAATTCCCTGTTCGGTGACATTACGGGGTCAGATTGGCTCTTTCTGAATAACCCCTTATGTTATCTTTTCTCAGATTTTCTGTTTCGGGGGGAAATGGGATAAGGCAGACAACAGTCAAAATGAAATGATGGGGTTAGGGAGCTCAGAGGGCTGCTTCATGTATAAGGGACATCTGATCACTCTCCAGTAGGAGCATAGATGTCCATGGGATCCGTAGTCGTACGACCGACTTGGTCGTCAGACTAGGAGTGATCTAAATCGTGCCACTTGGTCTGATGAGGGTCGTCCATTGCATCAGACTAGCGATCAGTGACAATGGACAACTATGGACCCATAAACTAATTTATTCTTGTTTTCTTTTTTTTCTAAAACTATTGCATATTGCTTTCTGCTTTTAGAGACACTGCAGTCCTTTGTGTGTGAAATGTATATGGAGGAGTTGGATTATTATTTATTTATAAAGCGCCAGCATCTTCCGTAGTGTTGTACAGTGGGCACAACATAGACAGGGTTACAGTACACTGAACAACATTTTCCAAACCAGTAAAGGTGGAAACTTACAATCTAGAAGGGTTTGGGTGGAAACAAGAGGAGAGGACTGCAAGGTGAGAGCGATGGGCTGCAAGGTGAGAGCGATGGGCTGCAAGGTGAGAGCGATGGGCTGCAAGGTGAGAGCGATGGGCTGCAAGGTGAGAGCGATGGGCTGCAAGGTGGGAACGATGGGCTGCAAGGTGGGAGCGATGGACTGGTTGCGTCAGTGAGTCGGGTGGTAGGCTTCCCTAAATAACAATGTATTAAGGGAGCATTTGAAGGAAGGGAAACTAGCAGAGTCTGATAGTATGAGGGAGAGCGTCCCAAAGGATAGGGGCTGCGCGTGGGAAATCCTGAGGCGCGTTCAGTTGCTCAGCTGCTGCAAGTGCTAAGTTAGCAACTTGCCACTGAACGCCGTTCTGCAGCTCAGCACTGCTAACTTAGCACTTGCAGACAGGTGGAGAGGTGCTGCGGGGTTATTGAGTGTGACGTAGGAAAGATGGCCGCCTCCACGCAGCAAATAATCCAATAAGGAAATGTTCAGTTTGAGGTTTTGGTGGAGCAAAACACCAAATATTTATTGGAACATGGTAACTAAACATTAACACCAAAGTGGTAATAAAATGGACAAAAGTGGCTTTTGCAGAAACAGCACCTTTCATTAGGCAATCCTCTGCCTTTTCACGTCCATATTCACAGCCAAAGCGTTCAGTGAGACGGCTGCAGCAAACTGAACTGCTGCAATGGAACTATTCAGCAGCTGCTGAGGAACTGAACACGCCTCTGGAATCTATCATGGGTAGAGGTGATGCGGGGAGAAGCTAGGGGCAGGTCTGGATGAGCTAGTTTGGTGTGTGAATTTAAATCCTTTTGCGCAGCTGAAAAAGGACCTGTACCTTACCCAAACATGGCAAGTCCCACCCATCTCCCATATAAAAAATATAAATTTAAATATCAAAAAATTTAATATAATAGCATTTATAACTCCCCTATTCAACTTCTCAGCATCCATGTCCTTCCCTGATCGTCTGTGTTGCATGTGCGATATTTCCAAAATTTTTGGTCTGATCACTAGTCTGCAGCAGACATCAAAAGTCACTGGAAGTCGCAAGTCGCAAGTCTGACGCAATGGACGATGGTACATTCACAATAGTGTTGTTGGATTGGTCTGACGACACGGACGACTTTGTGTCATTGTCGCACGAATATGGATCCAGTGGACGCCCAGCCTAAGGTTAAAAAAACATAAGCTAACACAGAATTCCAACTGTGAGAATTGTGGCAACCTTCCGCCGACCCTCTCCCTGTAACGTCACAGCATCCTTTTTCCTTTTACAAAAGGGGTTTTTATAGATAGTGATTGCAAATTATTTATTTTGAATAAAGACATTTCCAGCTGTGTTCATAGTTAAGTGACAGGGCTGTGGGAGGTGGGAATTTCTGAGTCTATGATTTTACGGTGCAGGCGCTAATCCATCAGTTTGCACCATAACACGGCGTTAAGCCTCAGGATGCTCGCAGCAGCACTAAGCGCTGCTGCGAGCATCCCCTCCATGGAGTCCATAGGACTCCATTGAGGCTAACGCTGACTGTCACTTGACCTGCAGGATCACACCTCGCCTCGTGAGATCAGGCAGGTCGGCGTAGTGATTCACAGAGGAGACTGGGGACTTTTTTCCACCCAGTTTCACCCTGCTCCCGGTGGCAAGAAGAAACGGATGGAGTTCCCATTCTCGCCATGGGATGAGAGGTGAGTATCAGGGTTATTCAGAGAGAGGTGAAAAGCAGGAGAATGACTGGAGAATGGAAAATTCTAGGTCAAAATAGCCGATTTGGAAAAGTGAGATAAATAGGAGAATTTTTCTGGTTTGGTTATTTTGACCTAGAATTTTCCATTCTCCAGCCATTCTCCTGCTTTTCACCTCTCTCTGAATAACCCTGTATGTGATTTTTGGTGGGGTTTCAGCTGGTGCTGACTGATTCTGCAGAAGTGGAATCAGTTAGCACCAGGTCCTAGCGGAGAATAACGTTCGAGTTAACCGCAGCAGGATTACCGCGTTGTAATCCTAACGCTAATTAACACTTTGCGCTCCCCATGTTAAGCACAGGGAGTTCAAAGTACAGTAAGCTTGCACAAGGGAGAACAAGATCCGAATCGCTAATGTTTTTTTTAACCCATTAGCATTCGGATTTCAATATGGTGCGCCCGCGCTAGTGCATCCAGAGCTAACGTTAACACTCACACAGGGGCGCGTTAACATTAGCGTTATCAATGTAATAGTGCCCCTATGTGTAGGGAATGGATACCAAGGAACCAAACAAACAATAGGAATAGTCGGGCCACAAGTTTGGACAAAAATTAACAACAAACAAAAAACAGCTGCAAGACCCACAGGCATAGGCACTGTATTGGTCTTGTCGTACAATCCCCCCCCCTCCCGTTACTGAGGCATCATGAGAGGAATACAGTGGAGCACAATAGTGATAGTAATGCTGCACAGATACTATAGTAGCAGTAGGAAACAGGCCTTCGTGGGTCTGTGGGTATAGTAAAGAGTGAAAAGGAAATAGTTTAGAAATAAAGGTTACTTTGTATCCCAGTGTTGCTTATATCACATCTCCACATGAACACGTATATAGAGAAAACTGCACTTGATACAATCAGGGTAATTCAAAGAGATTCGAAAAGTCATCGCACGTTCGGTGACTTTTCGTTCTCTTCAGTTTGGTTCCTTTTGCCGATCCCATTTCGGCGACCCTGCGGTGTATTCAGCAAGCACCACAGGGTCCCCGAATTGCAGGGAAAAGCTACCGCAAACCCGACGAAAACAAACCGCAAAACCCAGCGAATGCACGCCGAAAACCCACAAAAACATCTGGATTAACCTGCCGAAAACCAAGGAAAAACCCGAGCAGGAGCCGATCACACGCAGCGAAGCCGCCGGAAAAAGCCGACACCGCAGACAAGGGAGGTGAATAAAATTAGGAAAACAGTTTGCATGAATGATTGAAAAGTGAAACTACTGAGTGAAAATGTCTGAAATTTGCATATGAGGTCCAGGGAATGATAATAAAGAGGGCTGCTACAGAAAAAATAAGTAAACTTAAAAAAAAAATATCGGACTTTTAAAAAAATTAATTAATCAGAAAAATACTTAAAATATCCTAAAAAAAATCTATAAATAAAGAGACTCTTTACTGCATAATTTTATAATGAACGGTTTATTAGATATTGAATTAAAACGGGAATATTTTTAACATTGAAGCCTATGGGATTCTCCTGAATTAACTTGCCGAATTAAACAACCGAATGGCAGGGCATTTCGGGAACCTTTCACTGCTGGTTTGTGTTCTCTGAATAGCTGAAGCAGTGCATTTTCATGGGGATTTCACTGCCCTCGAACAGGCACCGTATGTGCAGGCAATTCAAAAGGATTTGGCGAATTGCCTGCTCTCTGGATAGCCGAATGGCCAAGAAAGGTAACCGAACGCTGAAAATCAGCGTTCGGTTACCTTTCTCAAGCAATTCGGATCTCTTTGAATTACCCTGAAGGTCTGTGAGCGCACAACAGACTTAAAAAGTACCAGATCTAACCGTGCTTTACACTATGCCTTGGGAGGAGCTGAATGTCAGGAAATCAGTGATGTTGCATGACATAGCTATAATAATAAATTCTAATAATAAAAATAATTTATTCATTTTTTTTGGACAATGTCATTGCTTTGGAACATTTGTCATGTGTTAAAAAGCAATACCACTGCCATCACTCACCTTCTCATTTCTCATGCTACGAACAAGGTCGGTGTTTTATACAGTCATATTATTCATAACACACGACATGGCAAAATACAAGCAAAAAAATTTAATTTCTTTCTGTTTTAGTTAAAATTGTATATTTTCTCAGAAAAAATGCAGTAACAGGTTCCTATTTCTAATTTTTTCTAATACCCACAGAGCAGGGTTTCTCAACTCCAGTGGTCTGGATCCACTAACAGGCCAGATTTACAGATCACCTTGGGGAAATGCAGACTGAATCCTGCAATCACTGAGCAGCAAATCATATCACCTGTGCTGTGCTTCAGATATCTGGAAAACCTGGCCTGTTAGTGGGCCCTGAGGACCGGAGTTGAGAAACACTGTCATAGACTGCCCCATTGAATATATAACCACAAAGGTTTGGATGATAAAATATGAAAATAATTATTTTACGGGCTATAAATAATTGAAATCTGAATTGAATTTAAATTATTTTTAAAAAAATATATATGTATTGTTTTTGCATTCTGACGGGACATGATGTATACATATAATAATGTAGAGTTTGCCGAGTCTGCTGAAAATAAGGATATATAATTCTGTCTGGGTCCTATAATAAATGTATGACTTCAAAGCACCGGCTGGGTGGAGTAGAGGTAATGTCACCGCTCTGCATGGAGAGAGCCTGTGGAGTCATGGGCACGATCCCAGCGAGCAACCTCTCCAGTAAGTGTCCTTGGCAAGACACTTAACAGTACATACTCGCCACCCAGGACATACTTGAAAACGAGAGAAATCTCAATGTATCCTTCCTGGTAAAATCCTTTCACAAAAAAAAAAAGAGAGTTTAAACATAATGAGCACAAAACTGTCAAAATGAGCTCAGCACACAGGAGTGAAATTGCTCAGCAGCGAAGGGGTTAAAACCATAACGTGGATGCGTAGAGTGTCCCTTTAAAAGCTGCTGGTTGTAAAGTTATCATTTTAGTAGCTATGTGCGCACCTGCACAACAAAGGATTTCACATTCTAAAATATCTTTAAAAGAATTATAAATACAGCCTGAAGGGGGAGGCCTCGTCCTGGGTATAACCATAGAAACTTCTACTATTTGGTTTTTTTAAGTAACACATGGAATTTTTTGCTAAATATAACACTTTCAAAAAAACAACATAGTATGCTAAAAATTTGAAAAGTACATACTTTCATTAATTCCACCGCAAGAGACGTGCACAACATCTACTCCCAGTGACACCCTGGTCTTGAAATTCCTGGACATGTTAAAATAAGAATGTCCCCTTCTTGTTCACTCGGCTGATGTGACAGTCGCCGGGTCTCTCTGGCAGTGCCGGCTCGCGATGTCAGAGTGGAACGCGATATGTGATAAGAATGGGACAGGACTGTGGGAGACAGGCGACCTTAGCATGTTGGACCTTATAGTCGAACCCTTTGCAGCCTATAATATATCTATATATTTTTCATTTAATGCACAGAATTTTCAAGCACGACCTTTGAAAGTGAGAATATAAATTGCCTTCCAAGCAAAATATTAGTGCTAGAAGGAGGAAAAGGAGCACCAGTGGCTTTTTAAAGCTGTCTGTCCCAAACCATGTAAATCACGTGTTCCTCTTACTTTGTTTATGTCTGAACTTCTTTCTCTTTTAGTTTCCCTTTGTTTCTAACTATGGGGGTTATTCATGTCGGCGATATTTCGGCGCGCTCTTGTTCCCCACCCGCCTCATCAGTTGCCTCTGCCACCTCCTACAGATGGCGTACCTGTCTCGGATCCAAGAGGTGTAGGAGCCAGTGATTTTTAAAAAAGAAAAATTCAGAGCTATATGGTTAATGTTATTTTTATGGTTTTTCCATATCGGTTTATTTCTGGTTCCTAATGTTCTATTGAATGTGTTTCTGAATACATACATACATATCTATGTAGCATATTGTTTTTTTCACTTGCTTCAATATCTCTTATATCAGGGCTCAAAATTTCAAGTCCCGAGCTACTAGCCAGGCATTAAGAGTTACTCGCCACCAGTTACCCCACCTATCGCCTACCCTGCCCTTAACTCCGCCCCCAAACACACCCTCAAATGATCTTATGAAATGACACAGTTAAAGAATAAAGTTACAAAATTAAATAAAGGAAAATAAGTGCTTTACATCAATGAGGATGCAAACAAAATATTAAGTTTAACTGCACAGCTTTTAATAAACACAGTGCATTTTTTCATCTTCACGATCACTCCAGATACATGTATACCCAGACACATTAGGCCCCAGATACAGGCATACTCAGAAATCAGACCCCAGATACAGGCATACTTTCACGTTCGCTGTATCGCTCACCCTCGATAACCGTGGTGTGGATCCTTTAGGACAAACCTTTAAGCCCTCCGATCCTTGAGTGCTTGGGACTGCTAATCCTATAGCTCCCAGCCAGGGAGAACAGAACACACCAGAAACACAGAGTACAACCTTGGTATATTGGCAACAGGTCTCAGAACAGAACATACACTCAGGCAGCAAGGTTTAATCTTAACAGCAGCTAAGGAGTAACCTGGGTCAGGCTTATGCAAGTCGTTAATACACAAGGATTCAGAAATGGCATGGTCGGGTAAACAATCCGAGTTGGCAACAGACAGGGTCCTCATACAATTAGGGTCAGCATTATGCAGGGTCAGTATACTCAGAGTGTATTGCATAACGCTGACTCAGAGTCTGTTCTGAGTATTTCATACATACAGGCTTGGTCAGAGGGAGAATAGTCAAGAAGGCAGTCCGAGTCAGCAACAATCAGGTTCCTCATACAGTCCAGATCAGCAACGTAGCAAATGAAACAATGAATCAGTGACTCAGTACACTAGTGATGCTGGAAATAAACTCCACGTCAAGGCAATGAGTCAATTCGCGCGCCCTCTCTATAAAGGCCAGCGGCTCCGCGTCATCATGCCGCACCCCGCCCCCTCATTAGGTGCACCAACGCTGGAATCAGCATGGACACTGGGCACCCGGTCAGCCAGCGATGTCGCCGGGTGCCTGACCCGCTCCTGAGACGCCCCAGACGCTGAGGGTGTGACACATACCCAGAAATCAGACCCCAGATACAGGCATACCTAGACTCATCAGACCACAGATACATGTATACCGAGAAATCAGACTCCAGGTACAGGCATACTGTAACGTGCGCTGCGGCGCTCACACAGGAATAGCGAGGTTGAGATCTTTTTGGACAGAATTATCTACTCGATGGTAACACAATAAACAGTACTTTCAGACTTATACTCCAAAGCCAGGGAGTATGACAGGACAACAGAAATGCTACTAAGCTCCAAAGGTTGAGACCAACGGACAACTTAGAGCACACAACAATACAGCGGATTGCAAGACTTGAGCGTCAGTACTGAGGTATTTGGTATGACAGGCAATGAATTGTTCAGACTGCAAGGCAGTCAACACACTGACAGATTTCACATTTTCAGAAAACCTAGATTGGGTAAACTGTAACTTGTAATTACCAGGGTCTATTGACACACATACAGGTTTAGGGATCGTGCAAGCCTGGGTACTCTTGGCAAATCGAGCGAACTGAACATAAGCAGAAAACCAACAGTCTTTCGTATTTGCAGATTGTACAAGCATATAAAATCGTATCTCATAACCCTTAGACCTGGAGCAAAACCCCGATAAGGCTGTAGTAAGAAAACCAGGGCGAGATGGGAATCTCTCCATGAAGTGGGTCAAACCCCAAGCAGTGTGCATAGGGTTAAACCAACGGTGCACAACACTAGCCACCACTATAGCATGTAATATAAGAATGGTCAAAGACAAGCCGGATCAAAATCAGGAGCAGGGATCGTAGACAAAAATGGCTCGGCAACAAAATAGCAAAGAATGCAATAGGAAGTGATGCGTGAACAGGACTCCACGTCAGGGCGATGAGGCAACTCCTCGCACCCTGCTTTAAACCTGGCGGCTCCTCGTGACCATGCCAGGCCCCGCCCCCTCAGACACCGCTCTGCCATTACTTGGTCCTGGCACTCGACCAGTCCTTGGCACTGAACCATGCCCAGACCCCCCAGGAAACACAGCAGGGGCTGAGGATGTAACACATACCCAGAAATCAAACCCCAGATGCAGGCATACCCAGACATCAGACCCCATTTTGAGCAGAGCGAGGGACCAGAAGAGAACCGCCAGGTGTAAGGTCCTGGAGGCCCTGACCCCCGGCGCCCCCTTTTGTTCCACATCCTGCAGGCCCCCTGCAGGTTCCAGGACTTTTGTATAGACACTGCACATTCCTGGACTCTCTGATCTCTCCATTCTGGACATGGAGACTCACCTGCCCTTGATCTTCCCTAATTGGTCCATCATATAAGGGAGTCCCACCCTTTCCCCTGTACTTCCACATTGCTGTTGCCTGACTGTGAACCTATGTGCCAAAGCTCCCTGAACCTTCTGGACAATAACCTGATTCCTCAACCCAAGACTCCTAGGACCGTCTGTTATCTGGACTTTCATCTGCTTCATTACACCGGTACCCCCCCATCCTGCTCCCCTTCTGCCCCCCCATCTAGACTCCCCGTGTACCAGACCCATTTCTGTATTTTGACCACTCTTTTGTCTGAACCTTGCCTGATTATCCATCCTCGTGTTTATTTTACAATAAACACTCTTCTGTTCCCGTAAACCTGCCTCTATCACTGCATCCTGGGCTCACAACCTCATCTTGCTAC
The DNA here is from genome assembly GCA_009667805.1 of Leptobrachium leishanense. Taxonomy (NCBI): domain Eukaryota; kingdom Metazoa; phylum Chordata; class Amphibia; order Anura; family Megophryidae; genus Leptobrachium; species Leptobrachium leishanense. Next base: position 130,809,115 of record CM019072.1, on the reverse strand, counting down.
ACCGAGCACAATCTGAACCCTGACAAAATGTGGAAGTCTAAACCCTGTGAGCCCGCGGTGATTGTAACCCATATACAAAAACTGAACGATGCCAACCGAGAGATCCAGCAGCACTTGCACTCTTTATTGGAGTATCTGCAGCAGACCTTAACTGACACGTCGACTAAGGTGTGCATTCCAGTTCCAAAAGGAGCTTGAGGACCCCTAACCGAAGAAGAAGAGCACAAGATTTGTGTTTTTATTGTGGAGATAGTCTGTGCCAGCTATCTGCCTGCCCACTGCGCCTACCCAAGCCAGAGACAAAAAATCTTGACAAGCCTGCATCTATGAAACCTGTTTCTGCGAAACCTGCTTCTACGAGGCCTATTCAGACCGCCTACATAGGCACCTTTGTCTATGCTTCACCTTCAATTCCTTGGTTTACCTAAAGAACCAAAGCCTTGCCGGGTGCCCATGGTCAAGTCTCGCCAGACCTCAGTGTCCAAGGTTGCTGTCCTGCAGCTTGAGCAACCCTCCGGGCCAGCTGCCCTGCAGCTCGAGCAACGCTCCGGGCCAGCTGCCCTGCAGCTCGAGCAACGCTCCGGGCCAGCTGCCCTGCAGCTCGAGCAACGCTCTGGGCCAGCTGCCCTGCAACCCGCGGGATCTCCAGAGGTCGCTGCCCTCCACCCCGCGGGATCTCCAGAGGTCGCTGCCCTCCACCCCGCGGGATCTCCAGAGGTCGCTGCCCTCCACCCCGCGGGATCTCCAGAGGTCGCTGCCCTGCATCCCGTGGGATCTCCAGAGGTCGCTGCCCTGCATCCCGCGGGATCTCCAGAGGTCGCTGCCCTGCATCCCGCAGAATCTCCTGAGCTGTCACCGCCATGGGGCCGTCCCCGCCGCCGTAAGGCCAAACTGCTCACTGCCCAGCAAGAGCCATGCAGTACCCAGGTCGCCGCAGAGCCGTGCAGTACCCAGGTCGTTCAAGAGCCGTGCAGTACCCAGGTCGTCGCCGAGGTTGTTGCCACGCCATGCTGTGCCGAGGTTGCTGCCATACCATGTAGTGCCGAGGCCGGCGCCGTGGAGCCGTGCAGTGCCGAGGTCCATTCCCCGCAGGGCGCTGCCCCACCGGTCCTCACCGAGGGCGCTGCCCCACCGGTCTGCGCCGAGGGGGCTCCCCCACCGGTCCTCTCCAAGACCGCAGTCCGAGAGTCGCGGAGCCATGCCGCAGCTACCGTCCTGGGGGATCCCATCCCCAAGTCTACTGGTCCTGCCAGTACAGAGTCAACAGTACAGAGTCAACAGAGACCCACAACATGTCACGTCTCGGCCTTGCCCCCTGGTGGTGAAGGGTCTTCATGTTTGTTTTTCCCCTATGGTGTGTCTGGCTGTGCTGTTTAGGGCTTATCTGGGGTTCTGTTGTGATCTCCTGGTCTGGGGTCACATGGCCCAATCACACAGACCCACTCCCTATATATTCCCAGCAGCACAGAGCCTCATTGACTGTTTGTGGAGTTTGGTGGTTCTGTCTGGTTCGTGTTTCCTGAGTTGCTGCAAAGCATTCCTGTTCAAGTGTTTTCTGGTTCTGACCTCGGCTTTATTTTTGACTATCCCTTCTACTCCCCCCTGGTACCGTATATTTCTGATTTGTTGCCAACCTCTGCCTGATTGACGATTCTTGTATGTTTCATGTTTTATGTACCTTGTCTGTCTTAGTTTAGTATTATATTCAGAGGCCGCTTATAAGGACCTCTTTTTAGTATAGTCTGTCTGTTTTGTTTACTGTCCTGCAGCCTGCTCCCTTCACGGATTGTCAAGTGTATCTTTGTGTTTCTGAGTGTCCTAAGTTGTCTGTCGGTCTTGAAGCCTTCAGAGCTTAGTGGCAATTCTGTTCTGTTTTTTGGTGCTCCTTGGTTTTGGAGAAATCCGTCTGTCCTTGTGTCCAGTCAGTTACTCACCTGCCTTAAGGGCTTCATCTCATGTTCCAAGCCACCACGATGGCCCAAGCAGGGTCTAACCGTTACACAACATTGCTTTAATGATGTGTACACTATTAGGCTTTGTTAACCAGATCGCCTCCCTATCGCGACATGTGAGAGACATCCAGGAGAACCAGCTAATGCTGCAGGCCCTAGTTTTGGACACCCGTGCTCCTTCAGTATCCAGACAGCCGGGTGATCCGCCTGTGCCAAATTCGTTGACGACTGCCACTGGTGATGACCCTGGGCCGTCCAGAGTCCGGCCCTTAGAGGGGGCTCTGTAAGGTCCTGGAGGCCCTGACCCCCTGGCGCCCCCTTTTGTTCCACATCCTGCAGGCCCCCTGCAGGTTCCAGGACTTTTGTATAGACGCTGCACATTCCTGGACTCTCTGATCTCTCCATTCTGGACATGGAGACTCACCTGCCCTTGATCTTCCCTAATCGGTCCATCATATAAGGGAGTCCCACCCTTTCCCCTGCACTTCCACATTGCTGTTGCCTATGTGCCAAAGCTCCTTGAACCTTCTGGACAATAACCTGATTCCTCAACCCAAGACTCCTAGGACCTTCTGTTGTTATCTGGACTTTCATCTGCTTCATTACACCGGTACCCCCCCCCCCACCATCCTGCTCCCCTTCTGCCCCCCATCTAGACTCCCCGTGTACCAGACCCATTTCTGTATTTTGACCACTCTTTTGTCTGAACCTTGCCTGATTATCTGTCCTCCTGTTTATTTTACAATAGACACTCTTCTGTTACCGTAAACCTGCCTCTATCACTGCATCCTGGGCTCACAACCTCATCTTGCTACACCGAGCACAGTCTGAACCCTGACACCAGGGCAGGCATAGGCGGCAGATGTCTGGCACGCCCTCTCTGAAGTCATCAGAGGGGGCCGGCTGCCATCTTGGATTCCCCCAGCTGCCAAGAGGGCCTAAAAACAAAAAAGCACAACCGCCACCAGAATATGCAGCTCAGGCAGCAAAAATAATTTATTGTGCTGCTTGCGTATCCATTCCCACTCGCCAAATGCTAGTAGGTGAGTGGAAATATTGAGGCCTGTCATACATTTTTCTTCATCCCATTTCAATGACTGAGGCCGGGTGGATTACCGGCGAAACGCATCTCAGTGCTCTTATTTACATTGTCTTATTTGATTTCTATTTGCTTATGCAATTTCTTAACAGTAATAAACAGTATTTCTGTATTGAAACAGGCTTTCCTGGATTTTATCGCTTAGAAGGTTGGGGGTCACCTGAAAGAACCTCCAGAGGTGCATACACCTAGTGCCAAGGCAGAGGCTCTGGAGCTTGCAAGTACTCCACAGGGGACTCTGAGCGAAATGTACTGTGGTATGTAGCACCATGTGTTCCCTTTTCATGTGTTTAAACTGTAGATTGATATACAACAAAAGGATTAGAGGACCATTCCTACTCAACTACCTGAAATACGGAAGGACGTCTACTTTAAAGACCCTCAATATTAGCTGCTACATTGCAGTAATTGAAGATCCACTATGTAAGTAACTTAAAGTGTGTTTCTTTCTATAAAACAACATTGGGGTGGTGAGAATATATAACATCATTATATTTTACTGACAATGAATAGTTGAGTGCGCTGGTGAAGGATTATACACTTATTTTGTTTTCTCACAATCCTTTTGAAGAGCTCTGAAGGATTTCGAGCCCTTTTCCCGACACCTGGGCGATGCGTTTATGAACATATATTTATCCTTACACCCTCTAACACATTGTTAGACATCAACAAGCACCCTTACATCTCTTTTTTCATGGAATTATAATTACTGTTGGTCTTCAGTTATATATATTTTTGACCTTTGGTATCAATGCTTATAGGTTCTCTCATCTTTAATATCCTTCTGCTTTCTAGCATATAGGGGCAGCATAGCAATGCTAGTTCTTACACAAACTCATCAGCGCTAATAGCTCAATTAAACACTTACAAAGTAGCGACTCCAGTACAACCTACCTTAGACTACTATACAGTAGATCAGGGGCATACCTATGGGGGACGGGCCGCACCAGGTGACACCACCCCATAGGGTGACACCCTAAAAAAAAATATATATTTTATTGTTTTTGCAAAGTATTTTACCCGGAGGGATACATTGAGATTTCACTAATTTTCAAGTATGTCCTGGGTAGGAAAGGCCTAGGCTGGCACTTTGCAGTGGGCAGCAAAAAAAACACCACTAAAGGGGTTACTCACAGAGCACTGAAATGACGCCAACATTTTGGTGTTCTGTTGTTCCCTGCACTTCGGGGAATCAAATTTCCCCACCCTGCAGTGAATTCACCTTTCACCGCAGGGTCCCCGAAGTGCAGGGAGTCGGCCTACTTAACGAAAATGTCTGGAATTTACATATATATGGTCCTATGATTTATATTAAAAAGGTCTCTTACAGAAAAAAGAAAAACCACTATAGGATGGATATGATGTGAGTTTTCAAAAATCACTTAAAAATAACAATTATTCAAAAAGAATCTACACTTGCCCCTTATTGCACAGCACAGAGGACGCATAAATGATCCACCATCAGCAGATTCATAATATATCATTATTATATGTATACGTCATGTCCTGCCAGAATGCTGTAACTAAAAATATTTTTGAAAACATTTAAAAAAGTGTGTGTAATTTTTTTTTTTAACATTTTAAAGTTGGGGGGGGTGCCAAATATAGGATCCTCCCCGGGTACCAAATGTCCTAGGTACGCCCCTGCAGCAGATTATAATCCATAGGTTTTATGCTACTCTGGCATATCCATTACCATTCCCATACCTCTGCAATATAAGGTCAATGTCATGTATAAAGATATACAATTTCAAGATTTTTAATTTATTAGGTGTATTTGGGGAAATACCATGTGCAGCTACACAAAAATAACAGATGATCCTCTGTATTCCCCCTCTCTAAGCTTCCATACTGTCCATAAATATGTGAATAAATAGATTTGACTTGAGTATGTTTCATAGAAGCGAGAACTATCTATTCATTGCATTACAGAAACATCTAGCAATGACAAGGATTCTTAAAGATTTACCTACAGACAGGGTTATTCAAAGAGAATCGAAAAGTCACCGCATGTTCGGTGACTTTTCGTTCTCTTCAATTTGGTGCGATTCGGCGATCCCATTTTGGCGACCCTGTGGTGTATCCAGCAAGAACCACAGGGCCATTGTAATGCAGGGAAATGTTGCCGCAAACCTGACGAAAACTCACCGCAAAACCTGGCAAAGGCACACCGAAACCCGCAAAAACATCTGGATTAACCCAGCTGAACATGTCGGAAAACACTCCAGGGAAACACACAGCCAGGATCCATTCACACACTGATCTCCCTGCAGTAAGCATCTTAAGAACACTCCAGGTATCCAGTTTTCAACATGATGGCCACCAGCGCACTCCACAATATGCTATCCTCGCAATTGTATTTTGTATCTGCATTTCTTAATTTTTGGCTAATTTTATTTTCTAAAAATCCCGCTTTTTTTTTATAGAATTTTTACCTGTCCCCCCCCCCATTTCAAAGGCCTCTGATGCCTAACACTTACCTGAACTCATTTCCTCTTCACACAGGGAAACACACAGCCAGGATCCATTCACACACTCAGCAGTCCCACCATCCCCATCCCCACCCCCACCCCCGACGGCCTCTATTTTCAGGCATCCTTTCCAGCTGTCTACACTTCTTTCTCTAATTACACTTACTAATCCCAGGCTTCTAATTCCCAGGCAACCATCAATTACTCTCACCTTGCAGTCCTCTCCTCCTGTTTCCAACCCCAATCCTTCTAGATTGTGAGTTCCTACGGAAATAGGGCCCTCATCTCCTCCTGTACTGTTTGTCAAATGGTGTTCAATGTATTTTAACCCTGTCTATACTGTGCCTATTGTACAGTGCTGCGGAATATGCCGGCGCTTTATAAATAAAGAATAATAACCCGAGCAGGAGCCGATCAGACCGTAGAGCAGCCGCCGGAAAAGCCAACACCGCAGACGAATGTTTGAGAAAAAAACACAGTACGCTTGAATGTTTGAAAAGTGAAACGCTGTTTACAAAGAATCTACAGATCAAAAATGTCTGAAATTTACATATAAGATCCAATGAATGATAATAAAAAGGGCTGTTACAGAAAAAATAAACCATTTAAAAAAAAACGGGAAAAAATGTTTGCAAAAAATGCCTAAAAGATCCTAAAAAAAAAATCTAAAAATAAAGAGACTTTTTACTGCAGAATATTATAATCAACGATTTATTAGATATCGGATTAAAACGGGAATATTTTTAACATTGAATCCTATGGGATTCGCCTGAATAAACCTGTCGAATGAAATCACCGAACAGCAGGGCAATTCGGCAACTTTTCACTGCTGGGTTTTGTTCTCTGAATAGACGAAGTGATGGGGATTTCACTGCCCTCAAACAGGCACCGTATGCAGTGGCGTCACTAGGGTTGGTGTCACCCGGTGCAGTAACTCATGGTGTCACCCCCCCCCCGAGTTTTACGTTTAATTTTTTTAAACTACTCTTACTTATAACACATATAACACTGAATGCTCATAATACACGGCACACATTACTGTGAGGTTTATAGCTGTGCAGCTCTCTCATATACTCATACACAGATTTTGGTGAACTCCCAGCAAGTACGGTGCCTGTTCGACGGCAGTGAAAGTCCCCATAGAGAAGTAATGGTAAATCTGTTCAGAGACATCAAACAGCAGAGAAATGTCCTGATGTTCAGTGGTTTCATTAGACAGGTTTATTCAGGCGAACACCATCAGTGCTATTCAGAGAGAGGTGAAAACCTTGAGAATTGCCAGGAGAATCTAGAATCTAGACCAAATAGCCAATTTGGAAAGTGAGATAAATGGAAGAATTTTTCTGGTTTGACTATTTTGCCCTAGAATTTTCAATTCTACAGTCATTCTCAAGGTTTTCACCCTTCTCTGAATAATCCTGCATAGGTTTCAATGTTAAAAATATTCCCGTTTTTACCCAATATCTAATAAAACGTTTATTCCATTAATCTGTAGTAAAAAGTCTCTTTTAGGGATGTGCGTTTCGTTTCAGACCAATTCGTTTTTTTCACGAATCGGCCCGATTTGGTGATTCGGACGATTTTCCGAATCGGATCGGATCCGAAAATGTCTGAAACGAAACGATTTCCGATCCGAAACGAAAAAATTTTAGGAATTGGAAATCATTTTCGTTCAAATCATAATTTCGGTTCCACTTCGGTAATTTTCAATAAATGATTAAAATATCCTAAAAAATCTAGAAATAAAGAGACTCTTTACTACAGAATATAATAATAAATGGTTTATTAGATATTGAATTAAAACGGGAATATTTTAACATTGAAGTCTATGGGGCAAAATATTTCACACACCGAATACACAAAAATGTCCGAAATCACGAAAAAAAAGTCGCTACGAAAAATGAGCCGATCCAAAAACACAAAAATTTCTGATTTCACGAAAAAAAGTCGATACGAAAAACGAGCCGAAACGAAACGAACCGAAACGGAAATTGGTCGAAACGATCCGAAATGAAAATTGTCGAATTACGAACGAAACGAGCCGAAACGAAAAAAAAAATTGGTGCACATCCCTAGTCTCTTTATTTGTTGATTTTTTTTAATTTTTTTTTCTTAGTATTTATTAGGCATTTTTCAAAAAAAAATTCAAATTTTTTTTCTTTCTAATAGCGTTTTTTTTCTGTAACTGCCCTTTTTATTATCATTCATAGGATCTTATATGTTAATTCCAGACATTTTCGTTCGGTGGTTTTTTGAAAACAGCGGGGGATGGGTTCGTGGTGGCATTCGGGACCCTGCAGTGAATTCACCAAGGAAAATTGATTCCCTGAAGTGCAGGGAACAACAGAACACTGAAATGTCTGCTTCATTTCGGTGCTCTGTGAATATCTCCTTTAGGCTAGGGTCAGACGAACGCATTTTTATGTTGTCTGTGAAAAAGTGCGTTCGAACGAATGGACGCATTTTTTCACAGAATACGTGATAGTGGTCATACTATGCGCATTTTCGTCCGTGATTCTGTACGGATCATCAATAAAACCCTTTTGTGCATCTGGACGTTATGTTGGCCGGACATTAGCAGCGTCTGATGTCTCCAATTCACGCACACACGCCGCTAGCGGACGCAGCGCACTCTGTACGTCAGTACTAGCGGTTTCACGTTCTCGAAAAAATGCGTTCATTTTCCACTTGCGTTGCGCTGCCGCACTTTTGTGCGACCGTACTTCGTATATTGGCCGTCATTGCCCGGCACTTGCTGCTAGCACGGCCGTGATTAAGTGCGCCAGAACGCGCGTTCGCACTGCCTCAGTCTGACCCTAGCCTTAGTGGTGGTTTTTTTGTTGCCCCCTGGAAAGTGCCAGCCTAGGCCTTGCCTACCCAGGACATACTTGAAAATGAGAGAATTCTCAATGTATCCTTCCTGGTAAAATAGTTTTGTGTAAAAAAAAAAAAAAAATAATAAAAAAATATAATATATTATATTTTTAGGGTGTCACCCGGTGCGGGCCGCACCCCCTGCCCCACCTAGCGATGCCAGTGACCGTATGTGCAGGCAATTCGCCAACATTTGGTGAACTGCCTGCTCTCTGGATAGCCATATGGCCAGGAAAGGTAACCGTACGCTGAACTTCACTGTTCGGTTACCTTTCGCCAGCAATTCGGATCTCTTTGAATAACCCTGTTAGTTTTATTGAAATCTGCTGGCCTTACAGTGATGTTGGTATTTTTTAAATGCCTTCAGTATAGGAGGTGGAATAAATCTATAACTCTATACATATCTTGACAGTTTAGGCACAGTATCCATACATCTAATAATACGCATTTTTATGAGCCGTTCCCTTTAAAAAGAAAAGGAAACACATCCTGTTCTTTGTTTTCCTATCCTGTTAGTGACTTACTATGTTTTTTATTGCTGCACAGGGATCCTATTTCTTTGGAGAGCCACATGAAAATATAGACTAGGAATTAATTAAATTGGCCAATGATTGGAGAGTATCAGACCATGGGCATTATTATGTGCATATGCTAAAACGGGGACGCGAAGGGGAGAAATTGGTGGTTGCAAATCTCTCCTTAGCGTCCCAGTTTTACAAGTAGATTACGAGGCAGGAGCTGAATCCATCAGCCTGCCCCGTAACGGCCGCTAGCCCCTAGGATGCACGCGGTAACGCAAACGTGCCGCCGCGAGAATCCCCTCCTGATACTTAGGACTCCATGGAGGCTTCTGCTGCTTGGTCACATGACCTGCAGGATCTCGTCTCTTGAAGATCCTGCTGTTACGCGGAGTGATCGTGGAGGAAAACTGGGGACTTCTTTTCCCCAGTCTCTCTCTGCGCTTGGGGGCCAGAAGCAACAGATCGGGCTGCCATGGGATGAGAGGTGAGTATCTGATTTTTTGGGGGGTTCCAGCTGCTGCTAACTGATTCCGCAGAAGCGCAATCACTCAGCAACAGCATAGGGCTAACTTTTCAGTTAGCCGCAGTCGTTAGGATCAAAAGTGCTAACGCTATTTACTGATTGTTTGCTCTTCCGTTCCCCATGTTAAGCAGAGGGAGCACAAAGTACAGTAAGCTGGTGCTAAAAAGCGCTAATATTGATACATTAACTGGTTTTTGAACCCGTTAGGGTCAGATCACCTCCCAATTGATAACTCTATCACCTCAAATAACCTAGCGCTAGCGCTCACTTATGTGAGCGCTACCATTAGGGCCCCACATGTCTAACAAATGTGCTAAAAGACAGAAAGGGACAATATGTACTATTAATTACCGTAGATACTCGAGTATAGCGCGACCCGACTATAACGCGATGGATAGAGATTTATTATGGAAATGAAAGAATACTCAAGACTCGAATATAACGCAAGGAGCAAAATTATAAAAGTATACTGTATCGGTAAACAAATAAAATCCTTCGAGGGTCTCTAGTCTTAACACAGTCAGGCTCCCCCCTCAGGACAGGGTGCTCTACTCTAGAATGATTGTAGTTGATACTAAGTATGAAGCCGCTGGTATGCTGCACGGAACGAGGGTGCATGCTCTGTTTTAAGCCAATCTTGATTGATTGGCTTAAACCGAGCATGCCCTCTGGCCATGATGGATCCCACCTCTCCCGAATCCGGGAGTTCCTGAAGTGTTTGTGGGCGTCAGGGAGCCCGCATGAATTTCAGGGACACTAGTGAAATTGCCGGGAGACTTGGGATCCCTGAGCAAGTAAATATTTTTTTTTACATGAGATGCAGGTGTCTCGAATATAACGCGACCCCTCCAATTTTAAGGTAGATTTTCACCAAAATCTAGCAGTATACTCGAGTATCTACAGTAACATAAATGTCTGCTTACCTTAAATAAGTGGAAGAAAATCTGAAATTGTAAATGAACAAATGACAACTTTATAAAAGGCAGGATTTCTGCATTGCTTTTATAAGACAACAGCAGAAATGATCCAGAAAATACACATTTGTATTTATTTATCTCTATATCAAATAGGTGATGCTGTAGAATGGCTTTTTATCTTCTTCAAGAGTGTCGTGTCGTCCAATTAACTTTCCTGATAGATGTAACTAATGTTTATCAGGATGCGAGTCAATTAACCTATAACACAAAGATAATGTCCAGTTTGCAGTTTGAAGTCCAGGATAGAAAGTGGGCACAAGTTGATTAATTTATGGGGACACGGAATTTAAACAAGACTTACTTTACTGCCAATCGACAGTGACATGACGGGTTTCCAATAGAAGCACTCTTGGATTGCGTACATCATTATTTTATATATCAAGGTTTCAGTGTATAAACCCAATAAGGAAGGAAACAACATTATTCATTGAGCAGAACCAAGAATTGTTTTCCCATAAGTCTTTTTTGTTCAATGTACACTAGAAAAAATGATCATAACTCTTACAGGGTTATTCAGAGCAGGGCCGGTGCTAGACTATTTTGCGCCCTAGGCAAGACCAGCTACTTGCACCCCCTCCCAAAAAAAACAAAAACCTCATATGGGTATATTTGCCCCCAGCTCTCACATGGTGAATATATTGCCTCCAGCTCACCCATGGCATGGAGATATTTCCCCAGCTCACACATGGATACTTGCCCCCAGGCTCACACATGGGTACTTTCCCCGAGGCTCACACATGGATACTTGCCCCCAGGCTCACACATGATATTTGCCCCCAGGCTTACACATGGTATTTGCCCCCAGGCTCACACATGGGTACTTGCCCCCAATCTCACACATGGATATTTGCCCCCAGGCTCACACAAGGATACTTACCCAGCAGCTCACACATGGATATTTGCCCCCAGGCTCACACAAGGATACTTACCCAGCAGCTCACACATGGATATTTTCCTCCAGCGCTGTCTTCCTTCCTTCCTGTAGCCAGTCTCTGCGTGCTGGCGTCGCCGCTGGCGTCAAGGAGATGGAGGTGTGGACTTGGTCCAGGAAGCTGGAAGCATCAAGTCCACGCCTCCGTCTCCTTGACACTGGTGGTGACGCCGGCTCGTATTGGGGCTGGCTGCAGCACGCGGCCGCCCCAGGGTGCCCCGCGGGCATTTTTATTTACAATTTTTTTTTCACAATTGGTCGGGCCGGCTGCCGCTGCACCCTAGGCGGGTGCTGCTCTCTAGGTGCCCGCCTAGTTGGCCTAGCGGCAGCGCCGTCCTTGATTCAGAGAGAGAGAATCTGGCCCCAAAATGTCACCGAACAGTGAATTTCTCCATACGGTGACATTTCGGGGCATTTCGCTATTCAGAGAGCAGGCACTTTGCCAAATTTTGGCAAACTGCCTGCACATATAGTGCCTGTTCGACAGTAAAATTCCCCATAGAGAAGCAATGGTTAATCTATTCAGACACCGAACAGCAGAGAAATGTCAGAGAAATGCCCTGATTTTCGGTGGTTTCATTCGGCAGGTTTAATCAGGCGAATCCTATATACTTCAATGTTAAATATATTCCTGTTTTATTCAATAACTAATAAACCATTTATTCTTTTAATCTGCAGTAAAAAGTCTCTTTATTTTTTAGGATCTTTCAGGCATTTTTTTCGGGAAAAAAAATTCCATTTTGTTTTTAAAAGCGTTTTTTCTTTTTTTATGTAGAAGAACTTTTTATTATAATAGGACCTTATATGTATTTATTCATAGGACCTTATATGTAAATTCCAGACATTTTCATCCAGTAGTTTTTTTGCAAACAGCAATTCAATTTTGACACTTAATGTTTTTGTTTTTTTTCTACCTCTCCATCGACTTGTCGACATTTCTCTGCAACTGGTCGGTGTTGTGCTCGGTGGCTTGGCAGCTGTCTGGCGTGTCTGCAGCCTGGCGGCGACAGGTGGCGGGTGTGCGGCGGCGGCCAGTGGGTTTGCTGAGGCAGCCGGCGGATTTGTGGGAGGCTGGCAACGGCGGCAGCGCGGGTGGCCGATTCACTGCACTTCTCGCACCCTGTGGTGAATGCAGAATTCACCGCATGGTGGGAAAATTTGATTCCTCAAAGTGCAGGGAACGACAGAGCACCGAAATATTAGTGCTCTGTGAATATCCCTGATAATGTTTCAATAAAATATATTTTTTATTTTATAAGCCAGAAAAACCGCAACACCGCAGACGAATGGAGTGAAAAAAAAAAACAGTACGCTTGAAAGTTTGAAAAGTAAAATGCTGTTTGCAAAGAAACGAGAGAACCAAAATGCCTGGAATTTACATATAAGATCCAATGAATGATAATAAAAAGGGCTGTTACAGAAAAAAGAAAAAACGATTAAAAAAAAGAAATAACCAATTTTTTTTTTTATTATTTTTTTTATTATTTTTTTATTATTTTTATTTTTAGAAAAAAATCCTGAAAAATGCCTAAAAGATCCTAAAAAATCTATAAATAAAGAGACTTTTTACTGCAGAATATTATAATCAATGGTTTATTAGATATTTGATTAAAACGGAAATATTTTTAACATTGAAGCCTTTGGGATTCGCCTGAATAAATCTGCCACATGAATCACCGAACAGCAGGGCAATTCGGCAACTTTTCACTGCTGGTTTTTGTTCTCTGAATAGACGAAGCATTGCTTCTCTATTGGGATTTCACTGCCCTCGAACAGGCACCGTATGTGCAGGCAATTCGCCAACATTTGGCGTACTGCCTGCTCTCTGAATAGCCAAATGGCCAGGAAAGGTAAGCGTACGCCGAATTTCACTGTTCGGTTACCTTTCGACCACAATTCGGATCTCTTTGAATAACCCTGATAGTTTTTATTCTCAAGCAGCCTTCTGGGACCCACAGAATCTACTGTACTTCTTTACAGCAGGGGGTGAGAATCTTTGACACTGCTTTTAAGAAATTGAACAGCAGAAGGGAGGAGGATTGAGATAAATAGTCTTGCATAGTAAGATGATAGAAGAAAACAAAGAATAATCTTTTGCGATTTAACCGAAATGAAACAAATATTATTATTTTATAAGCCTTTGCATTCGGTAGTAAAAATTATATTAAAGAAACAATTAAACACTACAAGAATATCCCAGTAACGATATCTATACTGTACATTTAAAAAAGCTCTGCAATAAGTAAACTGGTTCTATAGTCTGCACAATATTGTCAAACTATTGTTTGCTCTTTTTCTTAACGGGTGCTCATTATGAGTGAGAAAACATATGACCAGTTCTAGGAATTAGTCCATTCACTGCCAGGGAAGTATGCAGGTCACACCCTTAAAGAAAAACTGAGGGATTAGAGACACTCTAGTCACTGTGACAATTTAACCCCTTCACTACCATGAACGTGTATATATGATGAGCAGTAGCAGACACAGCAGCCCGAGATTGTGTTTACATGATCTGAAGCTGCGCAATATGTCTGCAAATGAAATTTGTTTGCTGCAAATAAATTTCATTTGCTTTTGGGCTCCAGAAGATGCCTCCCAAAGTTTCCGCCCTGTGGTCATAATGCCAAAGGTGCTAAAACGAGTTTAAATCAGCTAGGCAATTTCCTGACAAATCGGGCATTATCTGACAAACACTGAAAAATTTACTGGGGGTTGTCCTGATATCCTGGGCTTTCCTGAGCTGACTTGGAGCCATGAGCTGCAGTTCTACCTGCAGTAACTCCATTTGGCCAGTAGATGGCATCATCTGCCTCCCAAATAGATTATTACAGTAAGAAATACATTGGGAATAATCCAAAATATTTCTAACTGTATAAATAATTAAAAATGATTTAACCTCCCTGGTGGTCCGATACTGACATATTCTATATGTCAGAATTGGTCCTATTTATTCTGGCCCCCTAACGGGATAAGTGTGGTTCGGGGGTTAACTTTAAATACTGAAAGCAGTATTTCCGAGACACAATCGGGACGATACTTACATGTCCTGCGCTCCCTCGCAGTCACACTGCAGCCGATCGTGATGTCATACTTCCTGGTTCACTCCTCGCGAGAAGAGAATCAGGCAGTGTGACGTCGCGAGCGGCTGGAGGAGACTGCGGGGATCAGCGAGGGAGCGCAGGACATGTAAGTATCCAGCCCGAGTGTGGCTCGGGGATAACGCTTTCGGTACAAAAAGGTAACCCCGAGCCACACTCGGGAAAACCGTTAAAAAACGGTTAAAGGTTAAGGCTAGGGTCAGACGAACGCATTTTCGCGTTGTCTGTGAAAAAGTGCGTTCGAACGAATGGACGCATTTTTTCACGGAGTACGCGATAGCGGTCATACGATGCGCATTTGCATCCGTGATTTTGTACGGATCATCAATAAAACACTTTGTGCATCTGGACGTTATGTAGGCCGGACATTAGCAGTGTCTGACATCTCCAATTCACGCACACACGCCGCTAGCGGGCGCAGCGCACTCTGTACGTCAGTACTAGCAGTTTAACGTTCTCGAAAAAATGCGTTCGTTTTCCACTTGCGTTGCGCAGCCGGACTTTTGTGCGACTGTACTTCGTATATTGGCCGTCATTGCCTGGCACTTGCTGCTAGTGCGGCCGTGATTAAGTGCGCCTGCACGCGCGTTCGCACTGCGCTCGTCTGACCCTAGCCTAAAAAACACTGGTTCCTGGCAGTGGAGTTTTGGTAAATCCCTTGGTAGTGAAAAGGTTAATGTAAATGGGCATAATGAGCTAATTGTCCCCACCTCCTACCTATTGGCTTCTCTGGTGGGCTGCATCAGACTTCCAAAGGAGGGGCTTTCCTCCACTCAGAAGGCTGTTAATCAGCTCACCTGGAAAAAGACTTCCAGGGTAATAGAAAGGCATCAACTTAATTGAATTCTTGGCACTGTACCAACTTTCGCTTTAGGGAGTCAGAACCTGTCCAGGGGAATAAAAAAGTGTTTTTAGCTCTTAATAATAATAATAATAATAATAATATTATCATTTATATAGCGCCAACAGTTTCCGCAGCGCTTTACACTAACCAAAGGGAGCGAAATACAGATAAACAGACATGGGATGGAAACAAGAGATGTAGAGGGCCCTGCTCATAGGAGCTAACTATAAGAAAGATGCCGGGGAAAAAGTTGAGTCAAAAAATGATGCTATATAAAAGTAGCATTTTTTTAAAAGACGCTCCAACTCTGCTGCCAGCGAACTGGATGCTCCGGGCCGATATGGAATGTCATTTTCCACAGCTAGTGATAGAAATTAGGGTTGCTGTCAGGTTATTATTTGTGCTTGTTAGGGTTAGGGTTACATTTATGGTTACAGTTAAGGTTAACCCTAACCTTAAAATTCTGCTCCATATTTGCTACATTTTTAGGCAACAGATTCTGTCCCTTCCTCTTATGTGAGCTCATCTGCAAATAAAATTAATTTGCAACTGTCCAGAATAAGACGACAATGAGATAAGACGACAATGAGATAAGACGATTTTGAGCACCGGATGGTGTTTGGAAATTTGTGTTAACTTAATCACAGTAAGAGATGCTAAAGTTATTCTTCCAACAATAACGGATAAGGATTTAACCAAGAAAGGTCAAGTCTTGACATTTGATGAGTAATCCGTGAACTGTTTGTAAGTGACACCTTATATTAAAACACCCTTCCCTGTGGTTTATAGGCAAACTGCCATAACTACTCCACCCCAAAAAATAACACAATTTTCATTGGTACAGTCTAGCTGAAGGTTGCTAATAAAGCAAACACATATATGAAAAGCAGCAAGCATCACCTGGAGGGATGTTAGTTCAATGAATGCATAAATATACATATACTGTATATGTAAACATAGGTTGGCCATGTAACTACAGAGACATTTGAAGCGTTATATAGTCATAATAATAAAAGCTGCTCTTTAGTTTGGCTCACTGGGTGCATATTTGTAATAAAACATGAACCATTGCAAAGGTTCAATAAGCTTCGAGGGACATTTTATAATTTTATATTAACTTTTCAATCACATGTTAGAACGTGGATGATTTTAGCTTTGATTTTTTTTTTCGAGAAATGATTTTACCAGGAAGGATACATTGAGATTTCTCTCGTTTCAAGCCGTCAAACATACCGGGTTATTCAAAGAGATCCGAATTGTGGCCGAAAGGTAACCGAACAGTGAAATTCAGCGTACACTTACCTTTCCTGGCCATTCGGCTATTCAGAGAGCAGGCAATTCGCCAAATGTTGGAAAATTGTCTGCACTTACGGTGCCTGTTCGTTGCCTGTTCGAGAGCAGTGAAATCCCTATAGAGAAATAATGCTTCGTCTATTCAGAGAACAAAAACCAGCAGTGAAAAGTTGCCGAAATGCCCTGCCATTCGGTTGCTTCATTCGACAGGTTTATTCAGGCGAATCCCATAGGATTCAATGTTAAAAATATTCCCGTTTTAATTCAATATCTAATAAACCGTTAATTATAATATTCTGCAGTAAAATGTCTCCTTATTCATAGATTTTTTTTTTAGGGTCTTTTTTCCATTTTTTTGCGAAACCTTTTTTCCGATTTCTTGTTTTTTTTTCTTCTGTTTTTTAAACGTTTTTTTCTTTTTTCTGTAACAGCCCTTTTTATTATCATTCATTGGATCTCATATGTAAATTTCAGACATTTTCGCTCCGTAGTTTCTTTGCAAACAGCGTTTCACTTTTCAAACATTCAAGCATACTGGGTTTTTTTCCACTCCATTCGTCTGTGGTTTCGGGTTTTTCCAGCGGCTCTGCGCTCTCATTGGCTCCTGCTTGGGTTTCACCAGCGTCTTCGGCGGGGTTAATCCAGATGTTTTGGCTGGTTTTGGTGTGCATTCTCCTGGGTTTTGTGGTGAGTGTTCAGGTTTGCGGCGGCTTTTCCCTGCAATACGACGGCCCTGTGGTGCTTGCTGAAAACACCGCAGGGTTGCCGAAATGGGATCACCAAATCACACCAAATTGAACAGAACAAAAAATCACCGAACCTGCAGTGAGTTTTCGATTCTCTTTGAATAACCCTTATAGTTAATATGTCGTATTCTAATCTCAAAAATGTCATACTTTTATTTACTTTCTTGTTATTTTATTTTTTTCCTACTACTATCAAACTATTCGTATTTAAAAGAAGAGTTTGTAGACTTTTCTGTCTAGGCCCTGTGGTAAGATGATCAAGTTTTTCTTCAGGCAACACAATATTTCCAAAATAAAGTATGCTTTATTTGCATATAGGCCTTACAGCAGCATAACAAAACAACGTAAAGCAATAACAAATAAACTCCTACTCCTTTTAGGAGACTAACTTACAGAAATGTCCCTTCCTATCCCACTGGTCAGCTAACCTGATCCCAGTAGTTTTAACAGTTCAAAAATAAACAGGTTTTAAACAGACTCACTGTCAATATCTTGCTGCCTCCCTGTCAGGCTTCCAGACTCTCTGTGTCAGCACACCCCTCACAGGTGAGGCCTTAATCATCTTCATCAGAAGGATTTTGTAGTTTGCCAATTAGCATACTTAAATTTAACTCTTTCGGTGCAGCGGCTATGCAGGGTACACTGCTACAACCTAAAAACATGCTCCTTACTTACCAGCTCACTTCCTGCAAGGCTCTTTTCAGTGGACTGGAGAATCAAGAGTCAAGAGTTAGCTGGGAAGTAAAACGCGTGTGTTTACATCAGTAGGTAGGAAAGGGATTTAGGGGTTATTATTTCAGAGGATCTAAGGGTAAGTAGTCAATGTAATAGAGCAGCAGGAAATGCTAGCAGAATGCTTGGTTGTGTAGGGAGAGGTATTAGCAGTAGGAAAAGGGAAGTGCTCATGCCACTGTACAGAGCACTGGTGAGACCTCACTTGGAGTACTGTGTGCAGTACTGGAGACCGTATCTCCAGAAGGATATAGACATCTTAGAGAGAGTTCAGAGAAGGGCTACTAAAATGGTGTACGGCTTGAAGGAGAAAAGTTACCAGGAAAGGCTTAATGATCTTAACATGTACAGCTTGGAAAAAAGACGAGACAGAGGAGATATGATAGAAACATTTAAATACGTAAAGGGAATCCACAAGGTAGAGGAAGGGAGTATATTTAGAAGGAAACAAAGTAGCAAAACAAGAGGACATAGTCTTAGATTAGAGGGGCAAAGGTTTAAAAGTAACATCAGGAAGCATTATTTTACTGAGAGGGTGGTGGATACATGGAACAGTCTTCCAGTTGAAGTGGTAGAGGCCAAAACAGTAATTGAATTTAAGCAAGCATGGGATAGGCATAAGGCTATCCTAAACAAAAGATAAATCCAGGTAAAGTATCCATGTAATTGGGCAGACTAGATGGGCTGAGAGGTTCTTATCTGCCGACATTTTTCTATGTTTCTATGTTCTATGTTTAGGTAGAACTCTACATGGTTTTCCTTTTAAATAAGACTAACCGGCTAAAGGAAAGACATAAGTAATGGATGCGAATTAGAAAAATGCTTGTATTAATATGCTGAATTCATTTAGGAAGAGTTCAAAACCAAGTAAAATATTTCCTCTACTGAAATAAAGGGCATATTCTGGTAAATAAGCATTTCTTTTTTGTTATGTCATTATTTATCTTTGTTCAAATCTTTATTAATCTGGGCCCCTATCCTGACTTTGTCAGTAACAGGGAGCCGCGAAAATTAAATATCGGCACGAGCCAAGAACCCTTGGCAACGTTGTGATGGAAACCCGCTCCTTCCGTCTGTCCTGGCTCTCCAGACACCCCTTACCAAGATCAGCCTGGCCGCTGACTTGCTCGGAACTCAGTGCCTCGAGCAGCCTGTTCTGTAGCTCGAGACCTGCTTGGTCTGATCCTCTGTCTCTTTTAATTTCCAGAAGGCCGCTCTGTGCCTTCTGAGGGTGATTGTGGGTACCCTGAATGAGACACCAGACAAGCTGTATGTTCAAACAGGATTCTGACTTTTATTGAAAACCGCCACTATTTATGCTGAGGTCCAACAGGTATAATTTGCATAAACTAGACCACTGGAAGATGAACTCTGATTACATTAGGTCATTTAGCTCTTAGATATTTACAGTAAACATTTGTTAGCTATGACGGAATGGGATGTTGTTCCGCCTGCGGGTGTGCTCAATCTGCGTGACCCCTTCGCTTACCGCTGGCCCGACTACCGAGTGACGCGCACTCGGCGTCTCGTGCGGCCTGGCGTGACCCTGGGGAAGGGTTAGCGGGCGGTGGAGGGGACCCCTGCCTAGAACCAGCCCGACCACTGAGCCATACGGCACTCAGCGTCCCGAGCAGCTGGTTCACTGACCTTGTGGGTGTGGAGTGCGTCTGCGGGCGGCCGTGCGAATCTGGGGATCGGGTCTGCCGCAGAGGAATATTCGGATCTGATTGCGGAGGAATATTCGGATCTTTAAACGGATGAATCTTCGGATCTTACGGGAGCGGCTGAATCTTCGGATCTGATCACCGCTCACTTGGTATACCGAAGCGCGGTACGCGGCCGCGCCTTCGGTTCGGATCTTAAGTCCGTTCTGATCTTAAGTCCGTTCTGATCTTACGTCCGTTCTGATCTTAAGTCCGTTCTGATCTTAAGTCCGTTCTGATCTTAAGTCCGTTCTGATCTTACGTCCGTTCTGATCTTAAGTCCGTTCTGATCTTAAGTCCGTTCTGATCTTAAGTCCGTTCTGATCTTAAGTCCGTTCTGATTTAAGTCTGGACACCGCACCCTGAGACCGCGCGGGATGCTCAGACAGTATATGCGGCGGAGAGTAAAGGACATCAGGCGAGGCTGGATGCACTGGAAAATCTGAGTTTATTTTTCACATCACATACATTTATCACTTTAGACACTTATGAATACAATGGGAATCCCTGCCCGCCCACACAAGTCCCATTGGCCCTCGCTGGCAGGAGGCACCCGGGCCCCGATTCGTATTGGCCGTTACGAATCGGGGAGTTGCCGATTCGGCCATTTTAAGATCCGAATATTCTGATCTGAACCACGAGGCGATCAGAAAATGGCGGCGGGCGTGGCAGACAAAGGGAAAATACATTTCGCAATAAACCAACGGGAACACTTCATTTACACCACACAATAATCACATCTAATAAAAAGTACTTATAAAACTAGGTGCGTGCCACCACACCCAAGTGTCCATGTCACCACTGTCACTGCACCGCCCCTGGCTGAGGGTGCTGGGCCATTCCGTGACACTCCTCCCCCTCCCCCAGTTCGACGCACCTGGTCTGACCCCACCGGGTCATACCGGGGAAGTCGGTGCTCCCAGGCCCATAGTCAGTCTGGGGAGGCCGAGTCACCAGGCCTCTCCATTTGGCCTTGCGGCCGTGCCAGCTTGGTCGGGACCCCATGTCCTTGGAGTTTCCCCGGCTGGGCGAGAGGACATACGTCGGGGCCGGTGTGCCTCCTGTGTCCCCTCCAGGGCTACCACTCACCCGGGGAACCCGGGTGCTAAATGCACACGCCCCGGGTGCCCAGGTCAACCGTGGGAAGAAACCGTGGCTGCGTGAGGCCCCCCCCCAAGGGTTGCCGAAATGGGCAGAGGCCAGCGGCGCTCTGCCCCGTTGCCAGCTCTTCCACTGGATGGCCAGGTACGGACACGGCAACCGAAGGAGCAAGTGGGGCCAAACCTGACTGCTCTTCCTGGTAGCCGACAAGGGAGACAAATGGATGCAACCGCAGTTGCACGGGGTCATCCTCACTCTGCCCCTCGGGGCAAGTTGGGAGAAACGGGCAGAGGCCAGCGGCGCTCTGCCCTGGTGTCAGCTCTTCCGCTGGGTGGGGATCTCCTTGCAGGAGGATGGTTTCTTTCCCCCAGGCCCATCAGCAGTGGCGCACCACCCAGCCCGGGGGGACCATCTGTCTGCCCCACCTGGCAGACTGTGGGTGGTGGGCAGAGGCCAGCAGCGCTCTGCCCCGTGGCCAGCTCTACAGCTGGGGGAGGATCTCCTTGCTGAAGGATGGTTACTTCACCCCCCGGGGCAAACAATGGTTGCGCACAACCCATCCCGGGGGGACCATCCGTCTGCTCCTCCTGGCAGACTTTGAGTAGTGGGCAGAGACCAGCGGCACTCTGCCCCGTAGCCAGCTCTTCTGCTGGTTGGAGATCTCCTTGGGGAAGGATGGTCTCTTCACCCCCCGGGGCAAACAATGGTTGCGCACAACCCATCCCGGGGGAACCATCCGTCTGCTCCTCCTGGCAGACTTCGAGTAGTGGGCAGAGGCCAGCGGCACTCTGCCCCGTAGCCAGCTCTTCTGCTGGTTGGAGATCTCCTTGGGGAAGGATGGTCTCTTCATCCCCGGGGCAAACAATGGTTGCGCACAACCCATCCGGGGGAACCATCCGTCTGCTTCTCCTCCCCGCTGGACCCGTGGCCTCGGCCACCCTGTCCTCTTGCGGGGTGCAGGGGGTAACTTCCTCAGTCGAAACCCCCACGGGCACCCATGGGTCCGCCTCGGCCTCCCATAGGTCCCAAACCTGGGGACTGTCGACTTCCTCCGCCGACCCGTCCCACCACGGGGAGCTCAGGCTCGACTGCGGAACGCCGTCCAACAGTCTCCGATAAGCCACCTCGAGCTCCCACTCTCGCTCGGCTAGGGACTCCAGCTCCTCAAACACCGAGTCCCTGCTGTCTGACGGGATCTCCAGTTCCCGTCGCTCCAGGATGTCTTCCATCCGCTCCTCGGTCTCCTCTCCAAACTCGGGGTCGGCGGCCATGCCCTCGTAGAGCAGTCCTGTGCCTCCGTAGCGAGGCCCTGCAACGGAACTGCCTCCCAACGGGCGTACTGCCGGAGCGGCGGTTAGCCACCGGAGCGCGCGGTACGCGGCGTCCAGTGCGACCTCCTCCTGCACCAGACTCCAGAGCTCGGCCTCCCACTCTTCTGGGGCCCGGCCCTGCAGGAACGCTGCTCGCACAGCGTACTGCTCCCGATAGACGTCAGCGTCGGAAGGAATGTCCACATCATGGCAGTCCCGCTCATGGTCCAGGGCCTCGTACCACAGTTCCTCTGTGGACCCCTGGTCCCGCTCTGGACCCTCCTGCAGCCTTCTTGCCAGCACGACCTTCATGTCGGCGAAGGTGCCGGCACAGGAGCACCGCTCCTCAATGGGGAATATGGCGTCCTCAGATGCAGCTCCAGGCGAGCTGTGAGTCTCCATCCGAGGGTCGCTGGGATGAAGTGATGTCCTCAGTACAGGCTCCAGACGAGCTGAGAGTCCCGCAAGCGTCGTCACTGGGGGTTGTGGATTCCCAGGGTGAAGCTCCAGACGAGCTGTGAGTCTCGACCCAGGGTTCCACGGGGTAGGGTTCGGGGTCATTGTACTCAGTTTCTGCTCCGCGGAGCTCTGCCAACCGCAGCTGGTGCTGGCGTTCCTTCTCCAGCTCAACTTCCCGGTAGAACTCCCGAATCACTTACATCGGTCCTCTTCGTCCGGGGCATCTCCAAGCAGTGCGATCCGACGCCGCAACCTCTCTGAGGTCAGCGCCTCCTCCACCTCTGCGTGGACAGGGCTGGGGACGGGCGTCGTCGCCTCGTCCTGATCCATCCTGGTCAGCTCCTTGATCAGGGTCTTCCTTTTCTTGTTACCCGGCGTTCCTCCCCGGTTCTCCAACATCCCACGCAGGGTGTCCCGGTTGTAGGGGGTGTACACCGCCATGGCGTAGGTCTCCCAGGGGTCTGCAGAGAGCGATCCCACCGCTGCCACCAGTATGACGGAATGGGATGTTGTTCCGCCTGCGGGTGTGCTCAATCTGCGTGACCCCTTCGCTTACCGCTGGCCGACTACCGAGTGACGCGCACTCGGCGTCTCGTGCGGCCTGGCGTGACCCTGGGGAAGGGTTAGCGGGCGGTGGAGGGGACCCCTGCCTAGAACCAGCCCGACCACTGAGCCATACGGCACTCAGCGTCCCGAGCAGCTGGTTCACTGACCTTGTGGGTGTGGAGTGCGTCTGCGGGCGGCCGTGCGAATCTGGGGATCGGGTCTGCCGCAGAGGAATATTCGGATCTGATTGCGGAGGAATATTCGGATCTTTAAACGGATGAATCTTCGGATCTTACGGGAGCGGCTGAATCTTCGGATCTGATCACCGCTCACTTGGTATACCGAAGCGCGGTACGCGGCCGCGCCTTCGGTTCGGATCTTAAGTCCGTTCTGATCTTAAGTCCGTTCTGATCTTACGTCCGTTCTGATCTTAAGTCCGTTCTGATCTTAAGTCCGTTCTGATCTTAAGTCCGTTCTGATCTTACGTCCGTTCTGATCTTAAGTCCGTTCTGATCTTAAGTCCGTTCTGATCTTAAGTCCGTTCTGATCTTAAGTCCGTTCTGATCTTAAGTCCGTTCTGATCTTAAGTCTGGACACCGCACCCTGAGACCGCGCGGGATGCTCAGACAGTATATGCGGCGGAGAGTAAAGGACATCAGGCGAGGCTGGATGCACTGGTAAATCTGAGTTTATTTTTCACATCACATACATTTATCACTTTAGACACTTATGAATACAATGGGAATCCCTGCCCGCCCACACAAGTCCCATTGGCCCTCGCTGGCAGGAGGCACCCGGGCCCCGATTCGTATTGGCCGTTACGAATCGGGGAGTTGCCGATTCGGCCATTTTAAGATCCGAATATTCTGATCTGAACCACGAGGCGATCAGAAAATGGCGGCGGGCGTGGCAGACAAAGGGAAAATACATTTCGCAATAAACCAACGGGAACACTTCATTTACACCACACAATAATCACATCTAATAAAAAGTACTTATAAAACTAGGTGCGTGCCACCACACCCAAGTGTCCATGTCACCACTGTCACTGCACCGCCCCTGGCTGAGGGTGCTGGGCCATTCCGTGACATTAGCATTCAGTTATTACACACATTTGGATAATCTATTGTTCCAATAGATCAGATTACCTTTTCAGTCAAACACTGCCCCAGACTCATGACTCCTTAAACAGATAACAGTTAGACCGCATTCTTGCATAATCACACATTATTTACACATTCCATACAAAAGAGGGCATTGAAAATAACACATCTCCAAGTGCCCATTCACATACAGTAATGAAAGTACACTTAAAACTAAAGCTAAGCAATTTATAATACATGTAAAACCACACCACGCAATATAAATGAACATAAAGTCTTTCCCAAAGGCAAATGTCTGTGTCTTTTGGGGGTTTTGCCAGGAAAATAAAAGTCTTGGGGTTTGACGCGGGGAGAGTTACAGTATATCAGTTCTATGACAAACGTCTTGTTAGTAGCTCTTTTACGACCCAGCTGCTCTGTTAGGGGCTCAAGTCCTAATGGCTCCTGCAACCCTTTGCAAGCTCGTGTAAGTGGGATCGTGTTGGCTCCATGGAAGGACACTGCAAACTCTATGTTCTTCTGCATGTGAACTACGGAGGTAGTGGATCACGCTGCCCTCTGCTCTTTGGGAACACAGGTAGGTGCTCCTTTTGGTGTATTTACTTCTAAGTCGTAAGTGATTTTGCGAAAAATCATTTTGAATACTATTTTTTGAATACCATCTAGAACCAAGAATAAAGAGCTACCAGGGAATAGCTTGTTATTCTCTGGGTTTTTGATAGTTAGTGGTTCTTATAGATAAAAGTAAAAAAAAAATATTGGAACCAATAATTTACAGTAGGCTAAAGCCGAGCCGCAGCCAGAACTTGAGCCATTAAGATGACTTGAATCATTATTCTATCAGCAGCTTTGGAGTAGGGCCCCTAGTATTTATAGAGGGTCTTAACTAATAAAAAGTAACTTATTGACTGCCTTGTGAACTTGCTCATTCTCCAGTAGAATGAAATTCAAACAGATCCCATGGAATATTTTACTTTAGATAAAAGTAAAGTTTGCAATAAATAAATAATATTATGTGTTCTCAGACAGAGCAGTCTTGGTCTGGCAGCACCATGGCATGCGTGGGTGCCATTGTGGCATCTCTTGTGAAAATGTTGGGTGGATTTTATCATTTCCTGCCACTTGTTATTTATGGAGCAGCCCCATCATATCAGGACTCATGGTCTACTTCTTAACAGAGACTGGCAACAAATTCCCTACCAGACACCAGAGAGGAAGTAGAGCTGGAGTAAGTGTTTCTTTCTTATACCCGGTATGTTTAGCACTCTATTTAGCACACTATTTGAATGGCATAGCCCCTCCCTATATAGTTAACTACATAGGCCTGCTAAGTTGGGGGTATACTTTTAATTAGCCCCTCATGTGCTGGTAAAGGGTAATTAGTTCTGTGGTTTTTTTACAACTTTAAGGGCCCCATTACATTCTTCACGCAAAAATGCACGTGCAACGCGTTAATTTGTGCGCCACGCGTTAAACGTTAACGCCCGTAAATCAATGCTGGAATTACAATCCTCAAGCATTTTTTCATCCGTCAAGCAATAACGCACGTTAAACGCATGCGCACAAATGCGCAGTAACGTTGCGCGTAGAAATCAGCGTGCAAACTGATTTTTTCACGCGATTCAGCCAATCAGAATTAAGAACCACAATTATCTCACGTTACGTTTTTGCGCCTGTCAAAATCAATCTGAGCATATATGCTGCAGCAATAATAAATGCACGCACAACTTCTCAAATTTATTGGTTTGGTATGAGTAGAATGCGTAACTATACTTTGCAGATTTTTTTTTTTTTGGGCTGGTGTATTTTGGTTCGGCCAGGTTGTTCACTTTTGCCATATTTAGCACCATCTTTTAGGAGTTGCTAAAATTATGCGCGCAAAGGCTATGCGTTAAATCCTGCGCATAGATTGTAATACCAGTCCCCAGTCTAAAAAACTCCCCCAGTCTACCTCTGCGAATCACTTCGCCGACCTGTCGGATCGCGTGAGATTCTGCAGGTCATGTGACATGGAGCACGAGCCTCCATGGAGTCCATAGGCGCATTAGCACGGCTCTGAGGATCCAAGAAACAAGCTGCCGCTATGGGGCAGGCTACTGGATTTAGCGCCTGCATCATGATGTGCTTGTAAAATGGGGAAGCTAAAGGGAAATTTGCGACCACAAATTTTTCCCCTTAGCGTGCGCATTTTAGCTTAGGGCAGATGATAGTGCTCAAACTGGGCCACGCTAGAAGGCGGAATTTCCTTTTTTTTGCCATTTTATAGTGGATTTACTACAGATTGGCTGAAAAGGATATTTAGGATCATTGTCCTGCTGCATCGTACAACATCTACTGAGGTTCAGCTGGCACACAGCCACCCCGATATTATCCTCTACAATATTTTGATAAAATTGAGAATTCAAATTTTTTTTCCTCAATGACAAGTGGTCCAGGCCCAAAAGATGCAAAGCAGCTCAACATAATGATGCTCCGACCATGGTAATTAACCATTGGATGATGCTTTCATGTTGATATGTGGAGCTTTGTTATACTTGGAAAGCAGCTGCTTTCTTCGTGATGTCCTGCCATGAACACTATGCCTGCTCATTGTTTTTTGTGTAGTAGACTCATGAACAGAGATGTTAACCAGTTCCGACAATTTCTTCAACTCATTAGCCAATAGCTGTCACTCTAGGTTTCTTTTTTTTACCTTATTGAGAATTGTGTGTTGTGCCCTTTGAGTCATCTTGGCTGGACGGCCACTTCTAGTTAGAGTAGCCACAGTTACTAAATCGTCTCCATTTATAGACAATTTGTCTAACAGTGAACAATGGAATCTCTAAGCTCTTTGAGATAACATTCGTAACCCTTTCCAGCTCTATGCAGAGGAATGATTCTTGTTCCCGTGTCTTCAGAGAGCTATTTATGCGTGGCACGGTTCACAAAATGGAAGCTTTTTGTGAAAATGTTTGGGTACTTCTTAAAAATTCAAAATAACATTATCCCAGACCTCCAGTCTCGTTTCATTAATTGGACACCAGTTTGGTATTGTAAATTAATTTCAACCAAGCCCATTAAGATAACGGCTCCACTTGTTATACATACAGTGAAGGCTTCAGCCATCGGCTTAAGGGCTGTTGTTGCTCTCACAACTGAGTCCCAAGCTTGGCTTGCTGTTTAGAGATTTTGGCTTCATACAGTAAGAGGGATATTCAACGAGATCCGAATTGCTGGCGAAAGGTAACCGAATGCTGAAATTCAGCGTTCGGTTACCTTTCCTGGCCATTCGGTTATTCCGAGAGCAGGCAGTTCACCAAATCCTGGCGAATTACCTGCACATATGGTGCCTATTCGTTACCTGTTCAAGGGCAGTGAATCCCCATAGAGAAGCAATGCTTCGTCTATTCAGAGAACAAAAACCAGCAGGGAAAAGTTGCCGAATTGCCCTGCCATTCGGTGGTTTCATTCGACAGGTTTATTCAGGAGAATCCCATAGGCTTCAATGTTAAAAAATTTCCCATTTTAATTCAATATCTAATAAACCGTATATTATAATATTCTGCAGTAAAAAGTCTCTTTTATTTTTAGATTTTTTAAGGATCTTTTAGGCACTTTTCCGGATTTTTTTGTGAAATTTTTTTTCCCGTTTTCTCTTTTGTCTGTAACAGCCCTTTTTATTATCATTCACTGGATCTTATATGTAAATTTCAGACATTTTCGTTCAGTAGTTTCTTTGCAAACAGTGTTTCACTTTTCAAACATTCAAGCGTTTTTTTTTTCACTCCTGCTCGGGTTTCTCCGGCGTGTTCAGCGGGGTTAATCCAGATGTTTTGTCAGATTTTCAGTGTGCATTCGCCGGGTATTGCGGTGAGTGTTCGGCGGTTTTTCCCTGCAATACGATGGCCCTGTGGTGCTTGCTGAATGTACCGTAGGGTCGCCGAAATGGGATCGCCGAATCACACCAAATTGAAGAGAACAAAAAGTCACCGAACGTGCAGTGACTTTTCGATTCTCTTTGAATAACTCTGTCTTCATACAGTAAATTAATGTTACTTTGTGGCTACCTACAGGAGAATGAGCTATTCCATAGAAGCTCGTTCTCCTTAAAATGCACCAGTAATCAAAGGAACACTGGCTTTCAGACCCTGATGTTAAAGGGACAGGACCACCAATAAAATGAATTAGTTTATTTTGTTTATTTTATGTTGCTGATATCTTACATGTGCTTTGTTTTCTAATGTTTGTTTAAGAAATTATTTTACTCTATTTGTGTCACTGGGTGCCATGTGATCTTTTGTGTTGTAAACTCCCCCCCCCCCAGTAACTTTACAGCACTTGCTCTCCTCACTGTGTGGTATTAGGCATAGAATGGAGTGTTTAAATTCAATGTCTTATCTCCTTAAACTGCCAACTCTTATTCCAGGTGGCCTGGAGAACAGTAGCTTCTTGCAGCCTTATCTAAACATTCACTCCTCTACTCCATTGCTGCTAAATACTGTACAAGCTAGACCACAGCTATAAAGTAAAACTTTTGCACAGATTTTGGTAAATGTTGTGTAGCGCTGGTTTAATTCTGCTGCTGTAATTACTTGTTTCTGGCCACCAGGGGGAGACGAGTGCAATGTAAACCAATACTGGACACTTTTGGACTACGTTTTCCAGCATGCTTTGGTGCAGAGACAGGAAGTGGGTGGGGAGAACCGGGACACATCTGCAACCTCGTGCGGAGGAGAGCCAGTGCGCGCCAAGGGGTGAACAGAGCAAGACGCACGTGAGACAAGGAGCAATTGTGACCAGGCCAGAGCGCAGGTGCTGCCTTGTGGACGCTGGAGATCGGTTTCAGTGACTTGCCAGAGACCTAGTAATCCACCGCTGAGAGGTTTTACACAGATACAGAGCTGCAGATTGGACCCCGAGTTAGGAGACCGCGATGATCTAATGGGAGTGCAGGCGGTGAACTGAGCATCTTGTGGCAGAGACGGACAAGCAAGACAAGTGGATCTGGTGGCACAGAGTCCCAGCCAAATCGAGCGGAGAGACGTTCTGGGTCGAGCAGAGTGCAGAGTATCTGGCGGATGGGTGAGAGGCCTTCCAGGCCACAGTACAGTAATAAAGCACGCTGCAGTTTGTCTAAATCTACAGGGCCCCAACGTGACTAGTCGAAGACACATTGAAATCATTCACTGGCCAGTTGAATCTAGTACCAACACACGCATACACGCACACCTTCTTGGGACACAACCTGTACGGGACTCACACTCCGGCAACGAAGGGGTTAAAATTCCTTTTTCTTTTCAGCTGCGCGTTTCTCACATTACGAATTCCTGTAAATATATATGTATACCGTGCTGCTTTATATATGCCAGTTTATTTGAGACCAGTAAACTATATAACTTATAAAATCCACAACAGTGCTGGTGTATATTTATTCCCTAGTGCGGGGAGACTGACCCGAGGTTAAATTCAGCGGCTCCTCCGGGAGTGAGCGCTTCAGTTGCATCATGTGAAAAATCCACCAAATGAAGACTGGAGATAGAAACCTAAATGTATTTTTCCTCTTACAAAAAGACACATACAGGCTTGGACTTACAGTGTACTGTAAAAAGGTGTATATGAGTGTATCCAGGAATAGGAATGAGCTGTTCGGTTCGATCTGTTCGGAGTTCGCATCGAACATCGGCCGTTCGACAGTTCACGAACTTCAAACTTTTTGGGACGTTCGCCAAAAGTTCGACTTTTGTTTTAAAAAAAAGTATAAAAATGCTTAAAAAATGCTAAAACGTCTAGAAATAAAGAGACTCTTTACTGCAGAATATTATACACAACAGTTTATTAGATATTGAATTAAAACGGGAATATTTTTAACATTGAAGTCTATGGGATAAAACATTCTTGTTACTAAAACATCAGGCAGACACCACCCTCTAATCAGGCACTGTAGAGGGCAGCCTGCAGGGGCCTCCCAAGGATCCCCTTGAGGAGCATGCGGCCGCCAGATGACAGAGCTGCGACTGTGCAGGCTAGCCGTCCGGGTGCATGTGGCAGAGACCGGCAGGGAGCCACTGCACCTGCGGCCACGGCAGACCCCCCCCCCCACAACCAGGATCCAGGGAGCCCCCACTGACCACCAGGCTAAGGTAAGGTGACACATTTCTAAAAATAAATAAATTCCGAGAACATTTTTAAATCTCCCCGGGAACATAAAATCAAACTCTTTTTTTTTTTTCTTTCTCTACCTGGCTGAATGTATTTAATTATATATATTAGATACATTCAGCCAGGTAGAGGGGGTGGCATGTGGGCTGCACGGGGTCTCAGGCAGTGGTTTGTTTTTTTGTGTGTATGTTTTTAGCAAAACTATAGGGGAAGGTAAGGGCAGGTATATATATATATATCATAAGATCTATATTCTTATAAATATATATATCCAGACTTGTATTACACACACATTTTGGCAACTAATTCCCCCCCCCCATTTGGCTGATCCCTCCAGAAGAAATGTTGAACCCAATAGAGCAGAGAATGATATATATATATTCTCTAGTCTGTCGGGTTCAACATTTCTTCTGGAGGGATCAGCCAAATGGGGGGGGGGCGCATTTAGTTGAGATTGTCCACATGCCACCCCCCCCATGTGCGTATGTGTATATATGGTCTGAGGTCTGTGGGTGGGTGTATATATATATCTGCATGTTGATATATACGTATATATAGGTCTGCGTGTTGATATATACGTATATGTCTGTGTGTGGTATCAATGCATCCCTACTCTATACACAGCGCTCCGTGTCCCTATAATATATATGATCAGGGGTTACCTTTTTTTATATTTGTATGCTATTCCTATTAAATTAATAATACTTTTTGATGTATTTTATTCAGTAGAAACTTTTTTTGCCTATATAACATGTGCTTTGTGAAAATAAAACGGTTTTGTGTGTACATTTTAATTTAGTTAGTGGATTCCTGTCCAGTGCGGTGAGAAGCAAACATAATGCAGTGTAGCCACTCTGCGAGGCGGAGTGGAGTGGAGTGAAGTCAAGCCTGCAAAATGTTTGCTCTTCGATTCGCTGTGAGTCGCTACACATTCAGTGTGTCTCAGCCTTTATTCCCGCATCACTAGCTTACCGAATCAGTTTGTATACTTGTTACTGACCCTGCTTGTTCTGAGGACCCGATCTGTTGCCGACTTTGCCTGCCATTTGACTATTCTCTCTGTGTATTCCCTGCCTGTTCTGTTTGCTTCCTGTTGCTACTGGTGTGCGCCGATTCTCACCATATACAGTAGCGCAGTACAAGTGCTTAAACATTGCTGACCCGGTTTTGATATAGCTGCTGATGTAACTGAATAGATCGGGGATCTCTTCTGCATTACCAAAACCTCCACCACTGCACTCTTCCACAATACCGCAGAAGGGTTACGGTGTGAAGGCACTTGCTGCCACCAAAGGCAAAATATTTGGGTGCACTGCCACTGACGCCTATACCAGATTCATATCATTTTAATATTGGACCGCAGGGTCCACCACTGCACTCTTCCACAATACCACAGAGGGGTTACAGTGTGACGGCACTGTTGCTGACGCTAAAGGCCCAATTTTAAAGCACCTATTGTTACTTTCATCCAAAGCCTGCATAAGTTTCACCCTAATTTAGCAAAAAAAAAACACTAAACTTGTTCTGCGTGTCCTAAAATGTCTCCTGTTCTCATACAAGCTGCCGCCCCAAGCAGTTGTTTATGAATAGATTAAAGGAAAAACCATTTACCGTCATTTGAAATGTCATTTTTTTGTTTTTAAATGTTTCTATACATCCTACAAATCCGCCACTTCACGGGCAGGTTATGGGGACCTCCTAGGCACGATATTTGAAGGAATTTTTCATTTTTACTCTTAACCTTTATTTCATGGAAAACTCACTGTTCCTTTAAAAACTTTTTTGTTTTTACTTTTTGTCCGTGTTTCCTGTCACCCAGGGCACTACCCAGACCCCCATACACCTTTTTATGGCAAATATCTTGCATGGAGGGCACTTTAAAAATCGAACTTTTGAGTCCCATTGACTTGCATTGAGTTCGGTTCGAGTTCGAACTCGAACTTTTGAAATTGTTCGAATGCGAACCAAACACGGGAGTGTTCGGCTCATCACTATCCAGGAAACCATCTCAAGTCAATAGAGAAAGGTGTGTTTTCTGTGTGTCGTCACTAGATGGCTCTATTGTCGAGTGCAAGGGATCAATATATCAATTGACAGTGGTATTAAAAGGTAAATCAAATGTAAACTGGACAAGGTGGAGGCGGTTGGTAAATATGTGCACTTAAAAGATAATTGTGACTGTAGCCATACCAAACTAATCAATTAATGAGTGATGAAAAATTAATGTAAATTTAAATTAAACTTCAGATAAGTAAAGTGCTACAAACTGATAAATGAAGGAATATGTACTGTGGTATTATAATTACAGATATAAATATTAATAAGGTGCTTTGCTAATTAATTCAAAACCCATATAACATAGCGACAATTGACATCAGGTAACTGATGTAGCTGCGTCCAGCGAGACGCGTTTGAGGTGTATTTTATTTGTTTTAATAAACTGATTATAGATTTTACCATCTTGAGTGTCTCTTGGTGAACAAATCTAGAATATCTTGGGAAAGACATCCTCTTTCTTTTGGATTCCTGATACCTGGGTCTCAAGAAGGGGAATCGCTGTCCCCTGTTTAATTCACCGATTGCCTGTTGTTTGGTGCCGTTCTTTAAAACTGGCACTGAAAAATGTGAGTATAATCTCCGTCATTCATTTATTTTGTCTGGGATATAACAGTCTACACAGAAATCTCTTTTC
This sequence comes from Leptobrachium leishanense, assembly GCA_009667805.1. NCBI lineage: Eukaryota > Metazoa > Chordata > Amphibia > Anura > Megophryidae > Leptobrachium > Leptobrachium leishanense. Next base: position 130,776,002 of record CM019072.1, on the reverse strand, counting down.
TCTCTTCTGTTTTTCCCATTGAGGACTTATTTCAAGGTACACCAGCCTTCACTGGAGTCAATGGAAATTAGTTCTAGCGCCTGATACCAGCTCTTTGACTTGCATCTCAAGTCAATGCCAGACATTTAGATACATAGACGTTAACCCCTTCACTACTGAGTTATGTTTTCTAGGAGGAGGCACACAAATTAGATATAATTTTTTTTCAGGGGACCCAGCAGATTCAAATATTCATTATTATGAGTATATGACATGTGACATCAGAATGCTACTGTAGATCAAAATATGTAAAAAAAAAAAGTGTAAATTTACATGGGATTTCAAACATTTACAACATGTAAATTTATTTTCCCACATTTTGTCGCTAAAATATAAAAAGATAAAGTGGTCAGGATGTGTAGAACGTTCCTTCAAGCCACTTGTTTAATTCAACATTTTAGCACATTGTTACACTTTTTATACAGAAACGTAGGGGGCATCCAGGGCCAGACTCACATAGGGGCTATTGGAGCTGCAGCTCCAGGCCCATGGCCAATAACAGGACCAGAGTTAGGTGGCCGCATGTCATCGAATTTTCACGGCTCGGCGCAGATCTGGCCCGATCAAAGTCTTCTGCGGCAGGGGGCTGACATATTGGATGTATCTCAAAAACCGTAGCAGCTATAGGGTCATGAGAGGTATCATTGAAAAGACCAGAGCATGGCCTATCCGATGATATCAACCATGATCAGGGTTTCATGTAAAAACAAAAAAACAGAAATTTCTTTTTTTCTTTGCCTTTTTTATTGTAGTGAATCGCTATTGTTTACGTTTCACTTATAAAGAGAACTATGATGCTGCACTAAATCTCCATCTCATTTCTATGTCATCACCACCATGTATGGACGTTATGGCACAATGCATTATTACGTATCCAGCCTTGTGAACCCTGCAACTATCCAGTCTTTTGAACTCTCTGCTCAATATCCAGCCCTGTTTCCCTGCATCACCTCATTTGTCGTTCCATTTTCCTGAGGTGTTCATCTGCTTAGCTAAACAATGTCTGGATCCTGTTCCACCTTGGTCTTTGTGCTTTATAATAAAATTTTGACTAGGGGTGCACCGATACCATTTTTTTAAGACTGAGTATAAGTACCGATACTTTTTAAAAGTACTCAGCGATACCGAGTACCGATACGTTTATTTAATGTCATGTGACGCTTTCCAATAAATAATTTAGGATTTTGCTAAAAGCCTGTCCTATTTATGTTACTATTGTAAAGTATGGCCAGACACCCCATTTACCCACTGCACACACACACATACACCTGCAGGGTAATTCAAAGAGATTCGAAACGTCACCGCACGATCGGTGACTTTTCGTTCTCTTCAATTCGGTTCCTTTTGCCGATCCCATTTCAGTGACCCTGCGGTGTATTCAGCAAGCACCACAGGGTCCCCGAATTGCAGGGAAAAGCTACTGCAAACCCAACGAAAACGAACCGCAAAACCCAGCGAATGCACGCCGAAAACCCACAAAAACATCTGGATTAATCCACCGAAAACCACGGAAAAACCCGAGCAGGAGCCGATCACCCGCAGCGAAGCCGCCGGAAAAAGCTGAGAAAGCCGAGACCGCAGAGTGAAGTGAATAAATTAGGAAAACAGTTTGTATGAATGATTGAAAAGTGAAACGCTGTTTGCAAAGAAACTACTGAGCGAAAATGTCTGAAATTTGCATATGAGGTCCAGGGAATGATAATAAAAAGGGCTGTTACAGAAAAAAAAAGTAAACTTAAAAAAAAAAAAAATATAGGACTTTTAAAAAAAAAATGCTTAAAATATCCTAAACAATCTATAAATAAAGAGACTTTTTACTGCATAATTTTATAATGAATGGTTTATTAGATATTGAATTAAAACGGGAATATTTTTAACATTGAAGCCTATGGGATTCTCCTGAATAAACTTGCCGAATTAAACCACCGAATGGCAGGGCATTTCGGGAACCTTTCATTGCTGGTTTGTGTTCTCTGAATAGTCAAAGCAGTGCTTTTTCATGGGGATTTCACTGCCCTCGAACAGGTACCGCACAGGCACCGTATGTTCAGGCAATTCGCCAGGATTTGGCGAATTGCCTGCTCTCTGGATAGCCGAATGGCCAAGAAAGGAAACCGAACGCTGATTTTCAGCGTTCGGTTACCTTTCTCAAGCAATTCGGATCTCTTTGAATAACCCTGCTGGTGTCTGTTACGTAAACATGTATCTGATGCCTGTGGGGTATAGTATATATAAATAATATACCCCACAGGCATGAGATACACCAGACCACAGAGTGTATATATATATTATACACACACACATCAGACCAGATAGTGTGTGTGTGTATGTATAATATATATACATACACATATACATATTTACACACACAGAGGGCTGGTCTGAAAGTGTGTGTGTCTGTGTAAATATATATATTACACACAGTATCTGGTCTGATATGTGTATATATATATCTATATAATCAGACCAGACAGTGTGTGTGTGTATATATATATTATATACACACACACACTTTCAGACCAGCAGTCTGTATGTGTGTGTGTATATATTATACATGCGCACATATATACACACACACACACACACACACAGAGGGCTGGTCTGAGGTCTGAAAGTCTGTGTATATATATATATATATTACACACGCACACACTATCTTGTCTGAGGTCTGATATATATATATATATATATATTAAATGGCAGATGAAGTTTAATGTAGATAAATGCAAGGTTATGCACTTTGGAGTGAAGAACACACAAGTAATTTATACCCTAAATGGTACGGAGTTAGGGAAATCCAAGCAGGAGAAGGATTTGGGAATAATCATAGACTTCAAACTAAGTAACAATATGCAATGTCAAACAGCAGCAGCCAAGGCAAGCAAAGTACTGGCATGCATTAAAAGGGGAGTTCACTCACGGGATGAAAACATAATTTTGCCTCTGTATAAATCAATGGTAAGGCCGCACCTTGAATATGCCGTGCAATTTTGGGCACCGGTCTTAAAAAAAGATATTATAGCGTTAGAAAAAGTGCAGAGACGGGCAACTAAATTAATAAGGGGAATGGAAGAGTTAAGTTATGAGGCAAGACTAACAAGCTTAAACCTGTTTAGTTTAGAGAAACGGCGCCTTAGAGGGGATCTGATAACCTTATATAAATATATACGGTGCCATTATCAACCATTGTCTGATAACCTATTGATTAACAGGACTATACACAGGACAAGGGGTCATCCATTTAGACTGGAAGAAAGAAAATTTAGCTTAAAGCATAGGAAGGGTTATTTTACGGTGAGAACAATAAAGCTGTGGAATTCTCTGCCTGTTGAGGTGGTTGGGTCAGAGTCTGTACAGACTTTTAAAAAACGACTAGATGACTTCCTGCAGACACAGAATATTAAGGGTTATAATATTTAATATGTGGGTAAAAGCTTCTTGATCCAAGGAGAAATCTGACTGCCATTCTGGGGTCAAGAAGGAATTTTTTCCCAGTATGTTGCATATTGGCAAGCATTTCAGACTGGGTTTTTTGCCTTCTTTTGGATCAACAGCAGTAGGTTATGTGGGAGAGGCTGAACCCGATGGACGCATGTCTTTTTTCAGCCTATGTAACTATGTAACTATATATATATATATGACAAGAGTAAGTGTCTGTAGAGGCGCTTAATAATTACTATGGTGGTTGGGGTTGCTGCCTACAAGGTGTTGCACATAAATCTCAACCTAAATGTGCAAATGGAATGTATAGAAAAAGTTGGAGTCCTAGTGGCGCAATGAATACTTCCTAGAATGGAAGGTTCTGATTATTTACGATGATGTTAGAGGTCTAGATAAGAGTCGGATGTCATCAGGTGTTGACAAAAAAGGGGGGGATGCTGCAATTGATCAATGATCCGCTGGTAATTGTGCAAATAACAATTTTGTGCAAAATCACAGTTAAGTGCAGTTGAATACAGCGACGGTAGTGATATCTCCTTATATCATACGTGTGAGTCCATCTCACAATACAGGGTATATAATGAACAGCATGTGCAAAATGCATATAAAGTGCAAAATCACAATTCAGTGCAAATTGGATATGGCAGAAATAGTGCTTTCTCCTTATGTCATACATGTGAAACCATCTCACAATGCAAGGTGTATAATGAACCACATGTGCAAAATGCATATAAAGTGCATATGCTCGTATTGCCTTTCTATTCGTAAAGTGCAAACACAAAAAGTGTTGATGTGAGTTCTAAGGAGTCCGTAGAAGTGTCCAGTGATATTTATCAATTTCTGAATGGCCTATAGCCACAGAAAAGTGCAAGTGCAGAAATGTGTAAAATCCCAAAATGGTAAATGAACCAGATCCAAGGCTATTGGTCGCCGTACAGTTTATAAATCGTGATCAGATGTCCCAACGTTGTACTTCCTTCCCTCAGTTGGTGGGTTCCATTATATGGGGAAGAGAAAAGAGGGATAATAGTGCAGACTGCTGGAATTTTGTAGAGTGGGTATATATATATATATAATTTACTCACAAATTGAGGAGCCTATTCCTAATGGGTCCCGGCTCTAGGTTGGAATGCCTTACGTCAAGTACAGGGTGACGTTCCCCCTTTTTCCTGGGGTTTTCCAGTTGTCCTCAAATGAAACACATGTGGAGAGACAATGCTCCCATAGCATAACACAGTATATAAAATCTGGATAATTACAGTTGTCGTTCAACTCACCAATGTTGGAGCCTCGGTTGTTTCAGGCTCGGCTTAAGGGCAAATGGTACTTCTTAGTTGGGTGAGTACCTTACCCCTCTTTCCTGCAGTGCCTCCTTGCTCCTGTCTTCGGTCCTGAGTTGACCTCCAGATAGGAGAGAAAGTGGAGAGAGGTAGAGGAAGGGTAGATAAAAACCTGCTGCTTCTGCCTTTGGACTATCACCTTCAATCCAGAGGAATGAGATAGCAGAAACCCATATAAAATTATATGAAATAGGAAATCAAAAAGATGAGAAATGGGTATAAAATAGAAAAATATTTATTCCATAAAATAGGGGGGGGTTACTGTAACGCGTTTCGGCACTTCGCCTGTGCCTTCCTCAAACAGTATGGCGTGTGGGGTAGCGTGTGGGGTAGTAACTGATCCAATACATTCTTATGATCATCGTATCCCTATGCAGAAGAAGGGTTGTTTTCGATGCCTTGGCTGCATCACTTGTGGACACATGGCTCCGTGTACCACTTTTGTCCACCCCTCCACTGGCAAAAGATTTACCATCAGACACCGGATTTCGTGTCTTACTGAGTATGTGATTTATCTTATGTAGGGCAGACAGACTTGACACTTCGTGATCGCATAAGGGGCCACAGATCGGCCATCAACACGGCATACCGTGATGGATATACGGATAAGCCAGTTGCCAAACACTTCTTGGCACTACGCCATCCATTACCGACTCTCAAATTCATCGCTATCGACCATGTTCCACCTCTGCATAGAGGAGGAGATCGGTCACAATTACTTTTACAGAGAGAAACTTTTTGGATATCCACCTTGAACACACTTGCTCCTCAAGGACTCAATAAATATATTTCATATACATCATTTCTTTACAGTCGCTAATATATATGTCCATATTTGATTTTCTCATTTTTTGTATACAAATACCATCACATTATATTTCATTATACTGATATACACATTTGTACACTCTTATATTCGCACACACATTCTCAGACCACATTGTTCACATCTTGTCCACTTTGTTTTTTATCTCACTTTTTCATCACTGGATGTTTTTGCTTTTTTGCCTTTGTTTGTCATCATTCACTTTCCACAATTTTTTCATTCCATATCCACTATTCTATATTTTATTTTTTTATTCTTTTTTTATTTATTTTTTAATTTTTATTTTTTATTTTGTATCTTTATTTTATTTTTTTTATTTTTATTTTCATTTTCATTTTTATTTTTATTTTTACATTTATTTTTATTCGCATTTGCATTTTTATTCTCTTTTTCATTTTTATTCATTTTCATATTTATTTTTATTTATTTTTTTATTTTTTAATTCTTATTTGAATTTTTTATTTTTAAGTTCTTGGTTTTACATTTCTTCTTTTCATTTTTTCATCATTATTACATTGACACTATCTTTTTTTCACACATTGTCATTTAGTGACATATCAAGTTCATCTTGTCTTACATTCATATCCCCCGTATCACGTCACCATATTTTCACTGTTAAATACATTGTTATCACGGATTCTATATGCATTGTTGAGATTGGCATCAGCATTTACCATCTCTGTTTTTGTTTTTATTAGCACTATATATATATGCTTATTGATTATTAGCAGGGGCCCAATACCCGTTGTCCTGACTCCTTCATGTAGCACTGCGTTACAGGCTCTGTTTACGCGTTAGGTTGCCATGATTACTGAACTCGCGCACAGCTAGCAGGAAGCAACCGTATCATCATGAACGCGCAAAGCCAAGCAACGATACGTCACTTCCGGCTGACGGGTTGACGTGATCGGAGGCAGCGCGATACACGGTTGGTGAGTAGTTCATTTACATTTACTATAAAAGTATGCATTTTCCATTACTGTTCTTGTCCATGATTAAGGCTCGTGCGTGAGCCGAAACGTTGGAGTTCTTTTAATGTGAAACTAATAAATTTTGTTATTTTAAAGTCAAGACCGCGAGTGCTCCCACCTTTGCTTTTGTATATATGTATATATATATATATATATGTATATATATATATGTATGTATATATGTATATGTATGTATATATGTATATGTACAGTTGTGTTCAAAATTATTCAACCCCCAATGCTGTAAAGGGTTTTAGGGAATTTAGTGTACATTTGTAATTGTATTCAGAATGAAATCCTACAAGGACTTTTTAAAGAACCATATGCAACTAAAATGACATCAATTGGTTTTGTAATACAGTAGTAAATGTTTCTTTTGTGAATTCTTCGATGACACAATTATTCAACCCCTTAACCCCTTAGTGACCGGGCGGTTTTACACAAATCCGTCTTTTAGTGACCGCTGCTGTTTTTACGTTTCTGCGCTGTTAGTGTTTAGGACAATTTTTCCTCTTACTCGTTTATTCGACCCACACATATTATACACCCTTTTTCCCGCCATTAAATGGACTTTCTAGAAATACCATTATTTCCATCATATCGAATAATGTACTATAAAAAAAAATATGAAATATGAGGAAAAAAATGGTAAAAACACACTTTTTCGTAATTTAATCCCCAAAATCTACAACCACCCAAAAATACTCCGGCTAAATAGGTTCAAAATTTTGTCCCGAGACTAGAAATACCCAATTTTAACATGCGTTTGCTTTTTAACCCCTTCACTGCTGAGACAGTTCACCTATGTGCGCTGCGCTCATTCTGACCATTTTGTGCTAATTATTTTTAGATGACAGCCTAGGTCCTATTTAATTAAACTCCCCCCAGACAAAAAAAAACTTAAAAAAAAAAACATTTTTTATTTTATTTAATTTTTTTTATTTAATTTTTTTTTTTTATTTTGTTTTAAAACCAAACCTGGTCATGTTTGGTATCATTTGAAAGGCCATAATCAGGCCTTTTAAATGATGGCAAATATGACCATCCAGCTGCCATGGATCGGGAGATAAAGGGATCCTTAGGATCCCCTTATCTCTACATGGCAGCTAGAGGGTTAACTGGCCCACTGACATCCTTACACATATGGTGAGGTTGTCAGTGGGTGGGGGGACCTGGAGGCTTGGCTGACATCCAAGATGTCAGCCCCCTCCAGGTTTGAATCGCGTTTTGGCGCCAATTGGCGCCGAAAAGCGATCCGGTGGCGAAACTGTTAATGCCATACACCGCTGGAAAGGGGAGGCTCTCCCTCTCCAGCGGTGCAAACGGAATCTCCCTAGCTTCAATGGTTGGGGAGATAGAGGGCTCCGAAGGAGCCCCCCCTCCCCTCCATTGAAACACATGGGGGCACCTTCTGATGACGTCACCACGCAGCGTGGCGACGTCATCAGCCTCGCCTGCCCATGTAAATCACATGGGCAGGCTTCCTCCCTGCCAGATCGCCGTGGGATCCGACGAGGGAGGTGAGTATCGGGCGGGAGGGGGATTTGGCGCCGCTGACGTACCCTGTACGTCCGCGGGTCTAAGGGAGACCCGAGGACAGGACGTACAGGGTACGTCAGGGGTCATTAAGGGGTTAAAGACTACCACTCTGAAGAACAGAGGTTCATTCAAGTGTTTTCAATCAGGTATTGAAAACACCTGTGGATGTCACGGAGCAGCAATAAAGCATAATAAGCACCAATTAGGCAGCTTTAAAATGACTGTGATACTCAGCTTCTTCTAGACATTTACTGGTGTGGTTACAAACATGGTGAAGTCAAGAGAATGGTCCAGGAAGACAAGAGAAGAGGTGATTACTCTTCACAGGAAGGGCAATGGCTATAAGAAGATTGCAAAGATGTTAAACATACAAAGAGAGACCATAGGAAGCATCATTCGCAAATTCAAGGCAAAGGGCATTGTTGAAACGCTACCTGGTCGTAGCAGAAAGAAGATGCTGACTTTGACTGCTGTGCACTACCTGAAGCGTAGAGTGGAGAAAAGTCCCCGTGTGACTGCTGAGGAACTGAGAAAAGATTTGTCAGATGTGGGTACTGAAGTTTCAGCTCAGACAATACGGCGCACACTGCGTAATGAAGGCCTCCATGCCAGAACTCCCAGGCGCACCCCCTTGCTGTCTCCAAAGAATAAGAAGAGTCGACTGCAGTATGCCAAAACTCATGTGGACAAACCACAGAAGTTTTGGGATAGTGTTCTGTGGACTGATGAAACAAAATTAGAACTGTTTGGGCCCATGGATCAACGCTATGTTTGGAGGAGGAAGAACAAGGCCTATGAAGAAAAGAACACCTTGCCTACTGTGAAGCATGGCGGGGGGTCAATCATGCTTTGGGGCTGTTTTGCTTCTGCAGGTACAGGGAAGCTTCAGCGTGTGCAAGGTACCATGAATTCTCTTCCGTACCAGGAGATATTGGATGGCAATGTGATGCAGTCCATCACAAACCTGAGGCTTGGGAGACGTTGGACCTTTCAACAGGACAATGATCCCAAGCACACCTCCAAGTCCACTAGAGCATGGTTGCAGATTAAAGGCTGGAACATTTTGGAGTGGCCATCGCAGTCACCTGACTTAAATCCGATTGAGAACCTCTGGTGGGACTTAAAGAAAGCAGTTGCAGTGCGCAAGCCTAAGAATGTGACTGAACTGGAGGCTTTTGTCCATGATGAATGGGCGAAGATACCCGTAGATCGCTGCAAGACACTTGTGTCAAGCTATGCTTCACGTTTAAAAGCTGTTATAACTGTAAAAGGATGTTGTACTAAGTACTAAGATTGAATGTCACTTGGGGGTTGAATAAAACTGATAATGATGTGAGCACAGAAAAGACATTTGTGGTTATTTCATTATAAATGTTATGTTATATTTGTCTGACCTACACGTGCCTCTTTGATTTAATTGTAAGCAAGATGACTGAATGATCAAAATCAATGTCAAACTGGCCAAAACACTCAATTTCAGTGGGGGTTGAATAATTTTGAACACAACTGTATATGTATATATGTGTATATATATATATATGTATATATATATATGTATATGTGTATATATATATGCATGTATATGTATATGTGTATATATGTATGTATATATGTATGTGTATATATATATATATATATATATATATGTATATGTGTATATATATTTATACATATATGTGTATATATAAAGACAAATATGGAGAGCACTCAGTCCGTGATGGGGAATTTAATTGCCCAGGTGCTATCCTCAAGGATGAATATAGAAAAGCCAGGCATAGGAGCACACTGGGGCTTATGAAAAAATAACAAACTTTATTGAATAAAATCCGACGTTTCGGTTCCTAAGAACCTTTATCAAGGGATAAAAGCAAGGCAATAAAGACAGGTTTAAATAATGTAACTTTAGACTCACCCCCCAATCCTGTACGCACTGTGTCTGGAGGCACGTCGCAAAGTAAGTGATCGGCGTGTCTAAACATCATCAAATGAGACACAGTAACATCATGAAAAAGGAATGGCAGTTGATTAAAAACCTGGCTGGATTTGGATTGAATTTAAGCAAGCATGGGATATGCATAAGGCTATCCTAAACAAAAGATAAATCCAGGTAAAGTATCCAAGTAATTGGGCAGACTAGATGGGCCGAAAGGTTCTTATGTGCCGACATTTTTCTATGTTTCTATGTTTCTATGAGACCCTATGATCACGATACGGGCTGCCGACAAGGGTGGGTCCATAGTTATCATGGATTATCCCAAGTATGCTGATGAGATACGTCTCCTATTGAGTGATACTTCTACGTACAAAAGATTGCGGAGTGATCCCACTGTAAGCATTCAAAGGACCTTTGAGGATAGCCTGACCAGGGGTCTCCATATGAATTTTATCTCTGTTGAGCTGTTTAAATTTTTGAACAAAAAGTTCCCCAGGACCCCGGTATTATATGGACTTCCTAAAGTCCACAAAAATCCTTTGATGCCTCCTATGCGTCCCATTGTATCGGCAGTAGAGGGGGTTTTGGAACCAATTGCCAAATGGCTGGATTTTCTGTTCAAAGCATCGGTCCTTGATATACCGACATGCATTAAAGACACACCAGCACTTCTCCATAGATTATCTAAGTTGCAAGGCGACTTCAGCAAGGTTGTCCTTATGACAATGGACGTTAGAAGCCTCTACACCGTTATTCCCAATGAGGCCGTAGTGGAAGCAATTATATGTATTTATCTGACAAATACACGGGACCTTGCATTATTATTATTATTATTATTCTTTATTTATAAAGTGCCAGCATATTCCGCAGCGCTGTACAATAAGCACAGTATGGACAGGGTTACAATACATTGAACAACATTTGACAAACCGTACAGGAGGAGATGAGGGCCCTATTCCCATAGGAACTCACAATCTGGGAGGGTTGGGGTTGGAAACAGGAGGAGAGGACTGTAAGGTGAGAGTGATTGATGGTTGCGTCAGTGAGTTGGGTGGTAGGCTTCCCTAAATAGGAATGTTTTCAGGGAGCGTTTGAAGGAAGAGAAGTTAGGGGAAAGTCTGACAATACGAGGGAGAGCGTTCCAGAGAGTGGGGGCTGCGCGTGAGAAATCCTGCAGTCTATCATGGGAAGAGGTGATGCGGGGAGAAGCTAGGCGCAGGTCACTGTTTGACCTTAGGGAGCGGGCTGGGGTGTATTTGGTGATTAGTGAGGACAGGTAGTGGGGAGCTGAGTTAGTGAGGGTTTTGTAGGTAAGGATAAGGATTTTGAACTTAATTCTGCAGTGGATGGGGAGCCAGTGAAGGGACTCGCAGAGGGGAGCGGCAGAGACAGAGCGGCGGGTGAGGTGAATTAGCCTGGCGGAGGCGTTCAGGATGGATTGTAGGGGGAGAGGCGGGACAGAGGGAGGCCAGATAAGAGATTATTGCAATAGTCGAGTCGGGAGATTACCAGGGCGTGTATGAGTTGTTTTGTGGTGACAGCGGTAAGAAATGGCCGAATTCTGGAAATATTACGCAGTTGGTATCGGCAGGAGGAGGAAAGAGACTTGATGTGGGGGATGAAGGAAAGAGCAGAGTCAAGTGTAACTCCAAGACAGCGAACTTGGTTTGATGGGGAGATGGTGATACCCTCCACCGTGATAGAGAAGTCAGGAGGTGGGGAGGCATTGGAGGGAGGAATAAGTAGGAGTTCAGTCTTTGACATGTTGATCTTTAGGTGGTGGGAGGCCATCCAGGAGGAGATGCCAGATAAACAGTCACTGACTTTTGAAAGGACAGGGGGAAGAGATCAGGGGTAGAGAGGTAGATCTGAGTGTCATCAGCGTAGAGGTGGTAATTAAAGCCAAAGCTGTTGATGATTTTGCCCAGGGAGGAGGTGTAGATGGAAAAGAGCAGAGGACCAAGGACAGAGCCTTGAGGTACACCAACAGATAGAGGCAATGAAGAGGAGGAGTTACCAGCAAAGGACACACAGAAGGACCTGTTGGATAAATAGGAGTCAACCAAGCAAGTGCAGTGTCACCGAGACCCAGAGAGTTGAGGGTCTGTAGAAGGAGGGGGTGGTCAACAGTGTCAAAAGCAGCCGAGAGGTCAAGCAGGATGAGAATAGAATAGTGGCCGTGTTTTTTAGCAGTTAGGAGGTCGTTGGTGACTTTGGTGAGGGCAGTTTCAGTTGAGTGTAGGGGACGGAAGCCAGATTGCAGGGGGTCAAGTAGGGAATTGGAGGACAGGAAGAGGGAGAGGCGGTTGAAGACTAGTTTTTCTAAGAGCTTTGATGTGAAGGGAAGCAGGGATACAGGGCGGTAGTTGGATGGAGAGTTGGGGTCTAGGGATGGTTTCTTTAGTAAAGGGGTAACTAGCGCGTGTTTGAAGGCGGATGGAAAGGAGCCAGTGGAGAGAGATAGGTTGAAGATGTGTGTGAGAGCAGGGGTGAGGGAGGAGGAGAGGGGAGGAATTAGATGTGAGGGAATGGGGTCGAGCGGGCACGTGGTGAGATGTGAGGAGGACAATAAGGAATTGACTTCCTCCTCAGTGGCTGGGAGGAAGCGGCAGAGGGTGGCAGAGGAGACCTGTGGGAGTGGAGGTGGCAGATAACTATCTTGTGTTGGGATGTTGCTTCTGATAGTTAGAGTTTTACTGAGGAAGTAGTCTGCCAGGTCTTGAGCGCTGAAGGCAGCTGAGGGGGGAGGTGCAGGTGGGTAGAGGAGGGTGTTGAAGGTGGACCAGAGCCGTTTAGGGTTGGAGGACAGCGTAGATATAAGAGATGAGAAGAAGGATTGTTTGGCCAAGTGGAGGGCAGAGGTGTATGACCGGAGAATAAACTTGAAGTGAACAAAATCAGCTTCAGAGCGGGATTTCCTCCAGGCACGCTCTGCGGTGCGGGAGCATCTTTGCAGGTAGCGAGTCTGGAGGGTGTGCCAGGGCTGAAGCTGGCGGCGTGGGGCCTTACAGAGTCGAAGAGGAGCAAGAGTGTCTAGAGCAGAGATAAGCGTAGTGTTGTAGTGATTAGTGGCAGCATCAGGGCAGGTGAAGGATGAGGTATGAGGGAGGTGGTGAAGTAGGTTGGAGAATTGATGGGGGTCCACAGCATGTAGATTTCTGCGAGTGTGTGTGCGGGGTGGGGGAGCAGGGTGTTTAGGAAGTCCAGATAGGTTGAAAGAGAGAAGGTGGTGGTCAGAGATGGGGAAAGGGCGACAGTTGAACTCAGAAATGGAGCAGAGGTTGGAAAAGACAAGGTCAATAGCGTGACCATCGCGGTGGGTAGGGAGGAGGGAGGATTGTGTGAGTCCAAGGGAGGACGTGAGTGAAAGAAGTTTGGAGGCAGCAGGGGCGGAAGGATCGTCAATGGGAATGTTGAAGTCCCCGAGAATTAGGCATGGAAGATTAGAAGACAGGAAGTGAGAAAGCCAGGTAGCAAAGTGGTCAAAGAACTGGGAGGTTGGTCCCGGTGGGCGGTAGATGACTGCCACCCTGAGAGCCAGAGGAGAGAACAGGCGGATGCAGTGTGTCTCGAAGGGGAGAAGGAGAGGGATGGGGGTGGAGGGAGATGCTGGTAGGTGCAGGTGGGAGAGAGCAGGATTCCGACCCCGCCACCATTTCTCTCACCCGGTCTGGGGGTATGGCTCAAGTGTAGACCGCCATGTGAGAGAGCAGCAACGGAGGCCGTGTCAGAGGGAGTTAGCCAGGTTTTAGTTAAAGCTAGGAGGTTGAAGGAGTTTGAAAGGAAGAGGTCATGGATTGCTGTGAGTTTGTTGCACACAGAGCGAGCGTTCCAGAGGGCGCAGGAGAAAGAGGACAGGTGCTGAGGGATTATGGGAATGAGGTTGCTGGGCTTGCAGGGAGGTGATTTATGTGCGATGGAGATAGGATGAGAGGAAAGTATTGGATGTGTTGTGGGGCCAGGGTTAGGGGATATGTCACCTGAATAGAGTAACAGCAGGAGGGTGAGAAAGAGAAGGTGGGAATGGGATTTGTGGGAGTGATTGGCAGCACGAGAGTTAGAGGGAGACCATGTTCTGAGGAAACAGAGGAGCTCATGTGAGGCCATCATGTGGGACGAGAGGAGGGAGGGGGAGATGCAGATAGTGTAGGGGTCTGTGGTAGAGGGGCAGGCGTTCCAGTTAAGGAGAAAGGTAGAAGTAAAGAGTAGAAGCGTGAGAGAAAGCATGATATAGACGTGTGTTCACCCGGAGTAAAAAGTGGGCCTTGCAGTTCCTTCCTCCAGTCCCGCAACTCCAGGAATCAACTCTGAATGTCCACTTAGGGATGCCACTTGGGGATGTCACAAGAGCCAAGGCTCACTAGAGCCAGTGCTAGTGGCTATATAGGGCGGACTGATTGCATTCAGGCAGTTGGGAGGTAAACACCTGAAGCTGGATGGGCTGTGTCAATAGGGCAGGAGATTCACATGCTAATTAGCAAAGCAAATGGTGGAGAAAAACAAAAATAATAAAAAAACAGAAAAAGACAAGGTAACGTTACATGTGGGTGCCTGTGAATACTGGGAGATGGGGTCTCCACCAGCAAAAGTATGCAGGGGATCAGTTGAGATGTGGGTGTCTGTGGATGATGGGTGATAATGACCTACCAGCAAAAGTATGCAGGGGATCAGTTGAGATGTGGGTGTCTGTGGATGATGGGTGATAATGACCTACCAGCAAAAGTATGCAGGGGATCAGTTGAGATGTGGGTGTCTGTGGATGATGGGTGATAATGACCTACCAGCAAAAGTATGCAGGGGATCAGTTGAGATGTGGGTGTCTGTGGATGATGGGTGATAATGACCTACCTGTGGAGAGAGGAGACACAGGAATTAGGGATCGTGATGGTGGATGGCATAGGGGATCTTGGATAAAACTCCAGGAATCAACTCTGAACGTCCACATGAGTTCGTTTTGGAATTCTTGCTTCTGACTCTTCAGAATAATTATTTTCGCTTTGAAAATGATTGGTTCCTACAATGTACTGGGATGTCCATGAGTGCAGCAATGGCGCCAATGTATGCAAATGCATACATGTTTGCATGGGAGAAACAACACATTCTGTCCAGCTTTGCAGAGAACATCGTCGAGTATATACGATACATCGACGATATTTTTATTATATGGCGGGGCACAGTGGAAGAAGCAGTACAACTGGAGGTATATATCAACAGTCTTGGAAGCCCAGTTGAAGTAACGACGCAGGTGAACACCACAAGGATACAATTTCTAAATATCGAGGTTTACCTAAAGGACGATAGCTTACATTACTCCCTGTACTCAAAACCCACTGATCGTAATACACTGCTGCATGCGTCTAGAGCTCATCCTCAGCACATCTTGAAATCACTCCCATATGCACAATTTCTAAGGGTGGCCAGGAATAACGTCGAACCAGAGAACTGTGGGAAACAGATGCAATCTATATATGAAAAGTTCAGAGGTCGGGGCTACTTAACCAAAGTTCTGGATTTGGCCTTGATGAAGGCCAACTCGACGCGGGAGACACCAATGGAATTGCAACCTCGCCTTAGGTTTCCTATGCAGTATCATACTGCGACCCCCAAACTCACAGCATCAGTTAAAAGAAATTGGCATATTTTAGAACAGGACTCTTCACTACCGGTCATTTTTCAACAGAAACCAATGTTTTGTTATAAAAGGGGCAAGAATCCGAGGGACCTGTTGGTTCGAACGGATCCAGTACACAGTTATTCTCAGGGGTCTGGGTAGTTTTCCAATGCGGGTTGCAAGAGGTGCTTAGGATGTGTCAACTGTGGACATATGTTATCTTCTAAAAATTTTCCCATCTGCATACCAGCAAAGTCTTTAAAATCCGCTATAACATCTCCTGTAAAACCGATTTCGTAGTCTATAAAATTACATGCCCTTGTGGGTTAGCCTATATTGGCAAGATGGAGACACCACTATGCGAACGAATTCGCAGTCATCGTTCGAACATTCGCATAGCTTATCGAGATGGTCGTTCGGACAAACCGGTAGCTCGGCATTTCCTGGATCTTGGTCGCTCCTCAACGTCCTTGAAATTTGTAGCCTTCGATCAAATACCACCCCCTAGGAGAGGGGGCGATCGTGGCCGGTTACTCTTACAGAAAGAGACTTTTTGGATCCATCACCTAAGACCTGTGTATCCGGATGGCCTGAATGAGAAACTGACATTTTCGATGTTTTGAAAAGGAAGAGGTTTTTTGTTTGCATGGCCTTTTTCAATTAGCTTGGTGACTGGCCCATAGTGATTAGTTTTCTATGGGTGGGCTTGGGTTAACGGGCTTGATAATTTCAATTCCTTAGTAATAGGTCTATTACTTTTCTTTTGCCCTCTTGACTTTGCAAAGTATATGCTAAGATACAAGTCATCCTGATGCATGGGTGCTCTTATTTTAATTCTTTCCTTTTTCCCTGTCACTCTGGTATGTGTGAGTATGCTTTGTTGGTTGCCGGGGTTACACGCCGACTACGTCATCACGTTGTGTCGGGACTTGGCGCATGCGCACTGAGTAGGTGAGAACGCCGGCCAGAGGGAGGGGTGAGTATGGTGGCATCTATAAATTTTGTGTATTTTTTTACTGTATTTATGTCCTGAAGAAAGCCATGGGTTAGGGCTGAAACGTTGATGATTTTGGAATAAACCTTTGTCTGTCTATCGTCCTGGAGTGCCGCCTTCCATTTCATTACTTGCTTGATATTCAGCTTATACGGCAGGCACCGGGCATCAAGGGACCGTGGAAGCTGGAGTGCTCAGCCTTTGTTTATTTTATATATATATATATATATATACATATCAGATCTCAGACCAGATAGTGTGTGTGTGTATATACACATACACACACCACCAACATTTCAGACCTCAGACCAGACATGGGGCGGCTGTCTGAATGCTTTAACTGCATTCTGGCAGGCCCCTGCAGCTGACCGCGTTCATACCTTCCAACGAGCGCCGGCAAAGTCTTTGGAAAAAATAGAAAAAACTCCAAAATCCACAATTAGATTTCAAATGGATTTAATCCAACATCAAGAAAGGCAACGTTTCGACCAACTGGTCTTTGTCAAGCCTAAAACATAATGACACAACTGGGAATAAATAGCACCACAGATCAATTAAGTAATCAATTAATCATTACAACCGGTCTGTGTGTGCCAACCCAGTAATTAAAAACAATTGTCTACATATTGATTCATCAATTATCTCATTAACCACAGTCAATTACAAAGACATTATTTATTAACATAGATCAAATGTAGACATAGATTGCCTATGAAGGAAGAGAAGCAATTCTGCAGATCTAAATGTAGAGGGAGGGAGGCACTTAATTGCTGCAACGATCTTATTAGTCCTAAATGACCTCATGCTTAAATCTGCAACAATGGAAGGAATTTAGATACCTATAATACTATTTTACATAAATACGTATAATTAATCGTTTATAGAAAAGGTGAAAAATCTGATTCTCTATTGAGGCCATGTGGCCAGAGAGTATTAAGGTGGTGGATCCAATATAATTCCTTTCTCTTAAGCAATTTTTCTCTGTCCCCGCCTCTTGTCAACTTGGGTACTTCATCGATTACCTGGTAGCGTAACTGTGAGATATCATGTCCACTACATAAAAAATGTTCAGGAACGGGAAGTTCGGTCTTTTTAGTTCTAATATCCGACCTATGTTTAATGAACCGATTTTTTTTACTTTTTGGGTGGTCTCGCCCACATAGACCAACCCACAGGGGCATTTTAACAAATAAACCACGTAAGTGGAATTACAGGTGAAGTATCCTTTAATTTTAGATTTTCTCCCAGAATGTGGATGGACAAAGGAATCACCACGTATTACTGCGTTACAGCAGGAACAGTCATCAAACAGTCATTTAGGACTAATAAGATCGTTGCAGCAATTAAGTGCCTCCCTCCCTCTACATTTAGATCTGCAGAATTGCTTCTCTTCCTTCATAGGCAATCTATGTCTACATTTGATCTATGTTAATAAATAATGTCTTTGTAATTGACTGTGGTTAATGAGATAATTGATGAATCAATATGTAGACAATTGTTTTTAATTACTGGGTTGGCACACACAGACCGGTTGTAATGATTAATTGATTACTTAATTGATCTGTGGTGCTATTTATTCCCAGTTGTGTCATTATGTTTTAGGCTTGACAAAGACCAGTTGGTCGAAACATTGCCTTTCTTGATGTTGGATTAAATCCATTTGAAATCTAATTGTGGATTTTGGAGTTTTTTCTATTTTTTCCGGTTATTGGGGCTGTGGAGCAAGAGACCCCCACTCCATTGATCCACGGTGAAGTGTACTCGAGTTTATACTTTTATGAACAATTCCGGCAAAGTCTTTGGGCGGCTGCTCATTGCTAAGCCCCCAGCCGCGATCTCTCGAGATTGTACACAGCTCGATCTCGCGAGATTGTGCACAGCTCGATCTCGCGAACTCCAAGATCTCGCGAGATCGTGGCTGGGGACTTCGCAACGAGCGGCCGCTCAAAGACTTTGCCGCCGCTCGTTGGAAAGAACACGGTAAGTTGCAGGGGCCGTTGTGCGGTGATAACCGATTCTGCAAAAAGCAGAATCAGCTAGTACCAGCTTCTACCTGTGGTTATCTTTTTCATAACTGCATCGATGCAGAAATTAGGGTTAGGACTTTGTAATACCTTAAAAATCTTAACGATAATTACTGATTGCGCTTTCCATGTTAAGTATAGGATGAGCAAAGTACAATAATGTCGCGCTAGCTACCTCAATCACCAATGCATTAACAGAGTTTTCAAGGCTTTAGTGGTAAAATCCTCCTTTTCAAATAAATAAATAAATAAATAGTGTTAGGTAATAATGGGGGCATACGTTAAAGTCACTTATCCTGACATTAGCGTTTACTCACCCAAAAGCTACAGCTAGCGTTCACTAGGTAATAGTGCCTTAAGTAGGTGCCCAGGACTTATCAACACTGAAGTGTGTGGGAGTTGCACTGTCACTTGCAAGCTCTATGGATATTCTACTATAAAGAGACACTCTACTCACAGTGAGCTAAACGCACTCACACCTGTACCTTCTACTGGGGGAAGGGGTCTCAGAGGGCTAATTCAGCCCTCTGTGTGTGGGCATGTAGATCTGCGGCCCAAAAGCTGAGATCACAAAGTGCTGATCTCAGCTTCTGATGAGTTCCTGGAATCGGGATTTTATTTCATGGTCTAGGTCCCACCAGCAACATTCAATTTACTTGCTTTGAGAATCATTGGATTGACTGCATGCTGACTTGAACATCAAGTCCCCCCCCCCCATGGTCACAGGAAGGCAGCAGCATGTCATGTCTGGTGAAACTTCACATGAGCCCACCGTTGGATTCACTGTGAGCATTTAAACTATCTAAAGGGTTGAAATGGGATGAGATCAGGTCCAGAGTGGGTTAAAAGGGTGAATGTTTAACTCTTACATCCCTCCTGCTGTTTATATCCCAGAGATAGTCTCCACATGTTGCCTGACACTTGGAGGAGGAAGCTACGCTGCTGTTTCACATCTGGGGTGTAGGAGGATCCCATAAAATTACAGTGTCACGGGTAAATGACCAGTCTGTGATATCTTCCCTGAAGATTTG
Source organism: Leptobrachium leishanense (assembly GCA_009667805.1). Lineage (NCBI taxonomy): Eukaryota > Metazoa > Chordata > Amphibia > Anura > Megophryidae > Leptobrachium > Leptobrachium leishanense. Next base: position 130,756,253 of record CM019072.1, on the reverse strand, counting down.
TCATTAAAAGGTTACACAAATAGTGGAAGAATAGACATTATAAAGCAAATTGCTACAGACAGAACCAACGCTATAATTACACAAATTTGTCAGCTGCCTGAGGCCACGCTCCCTCTGGGGCCTCAAATCACAGAATCTATGCAGAATGACATTATACATCAGTCCCACACAAATACACTTCTACATTCACATACACCTGTCTACTAAGAAAGCTGAATTAGTCTTCTTAAATAATATTTATTGGCTGAATGTCATAATTTTATATTTGCACAACAAAAGAGGCTTCATGTTGCTCTAAGGTCTCACTAACTCTAGAGAGTAACACCTGGCTACAGACACTCATATTAAGTAATTGTATACTTCTGTTGTATTCTGCCTCCCTAGCAAAGCTGTGAGGCATGGGCGCTTGAGACTAACTGTATTGACCAGTACTCACACAATGAAATTTCAGCAGACAGTGTCAACTCAGCAAAACTGACACATAGAAAGATGAATCCAGTTGAAAACTTTAATGATCAGTCTGACAATCTTTGTAATAGTGTACAGCAATGCAGATGAAAAGACATTAGTTCTGTCCAGCATTGAGTAAAGATGGCTGCTAGGTGACCAGTAAGTACCTCAGAACTAGACTGAACAAAAAGGGGTGGAGCTAGCTGGATGCAGCAAGGCTAAGGGAACCCAGCAGGAACAAAATAACTATGAAATAAATAGCTGTAAGCAGCAAAAGGCAGATTCAGCACATAACATTAAAATATACAAATAAACCCTGAGTCATGGGGCATGACATGTTGAGTGAAGTTGTATCCGTTTAAAGAGATATTTGATTAAGTCAGTGTCTTGCATAGTTCCCATCATAAAACCATTATCTTTAACTTTATCTCTCTTGCCTTTACATTGTGTTCTTGCAGTGGTTGTAAAATGTGTATCAGTAAGCTACTTTCCTTTTCCAGTGTAAAGAGGTATAAGGTCAAGCCGCCTTATCTTGAACAAAAGAAGAACAATTTTGCAGTAAACATGGGGGACAAGTTACATTCTTCACGCAAACGTTAACGCTCACTTGCCTGAGCATTAACGTTTGCTGCGGTGTTTACCGCATATTACAATCCAAACGCAAACGGGTTAAGAAACCCGTTTGCGTTTGGTACCTTGTGCTTTTCAGCGCGAGGTTACTGGACTTTGTGCTCCCTATGCTTAACATGGGGAGCGCAAAGTGCTAATCAGCACTGGATTACAAAGTCCCAGCGCTGAGTAACGTCTGGCTCTGGTTAGCGAAAAGTTAACCAGAGCCAGGATTTGGTGCCAACGGATTCTGCTTCTGCAGAATCCGTTAACGCCAGGCTTAAAAATAAAAAAACAAATCCTATACTCACCCTCTGTCCCGCAGCGAGGACCACGGCTCCGACCGCCTCCTCCATCCGGCAGGAGCAGGGAAAGACTGGGGGGAAAAAGTGCCCCCAGTCTCTCCCTACATATCACTACGCCGGCCGGCCGGATCTCATGAGGCGAGATCCGGCTGGTCATATGACCGGCAGAGGGGAACTCAGTGGAGTCCTATGGACTCCATCGAGTGGATGCTTGCGGCTGCACTCTGCGCTGCCGCGAGCATCCCTGATTTTAACACGCGATAACAATGCAGGCAGCATTTTTTGCGCCTGCTTTGTAATCCAGCATTAAAACGCGGCGCAAGGGAGAAAACTGCGGGCGCAATTTTTTCTTCCTTGCACCCGCGTTTTAACGCAAAGAATGTAATATAGCCAGGCATCGTTACCCCCAGCACAAAAGTGCTTAAAATGTTTTCCCTTGTACAGTCTAAACAAACCTTGATTATTGTTAATGATAAACCACCCTTTAAATACTTTGGATGCTAATGATGAGCAACATTGCTTAGAAATGCTTGCCATGATATACTGTACTTAGAAGTTACTTTACTACTTAAAAAAAGAAATAACTTTATTGCACCATTGCTTATACGTTTCTTTGTTAAGGCTTTATAAAGGAGGATATTGGATGAAGAAGAGAGGGAATCCATACGTTTACCGAAATCTGCCCCCAGGAAGCGCACCATACACTAGCTATATTGAGCCAAACAATATGGGCACTATTCCGTGCCCTGAGCTAAAATGGGGATGCTAAAGGGGAAAACCTGCTCCTGCAGATTTCTCTGTAGTGTTCCAGTTTTAGCATCATATTCAGGGGCAGGAGCTGATTCAGCAGCCTGCACTGGAATGCATTACTACCCTCATGGATACTCGTGGCAGCACTAATGCTAACGCACCACCAAGAGTATCACCTCGTGGAGTCCATAGGACTCCATGGAGGATTGTGCTGCTGGGCCACGAGCCCTACACGATCTTGCTCTAGCGAGATTGTGCAGGGCCGCGGAGAGATTCATGGAGGGAGACTGGGGACTATTTATCCCCAGTCTCACTCTGCTCCCGGCAGCCAGAAGCAGCAGATCGGACCATCATTCGTGTCACAGGATGAGAGGTGAGTATCTGATTTATTGGGGTAGGGGTCTCAGCTGCTGATAACTGATACCACTTCTGCAGAATCAATTAACACCAGCTTCAAGCTGTGGTTAACTTTTTAGTTACCATATCGGTGCAGTAATTAGCGTTAGCACTTTGTAATACCTTACTTATCCTAATGCTAATTACTGATTACGCTCCCCATGTTAAGCATAGGAAGCGCAAAAGTACTATAAGCTCAATCTAATGGATATTTTTAACCCGATAGCCTCCATAATGTAATAGGGGGGGGCATGTGTTACGGTCACTTAACCTAGCGCTCACATAGCTGAGCTTTAACGCTAGTGCTAAGAATGTAATAGGGTCCTATATGAGCTATAAAAATGTGAGTGTGAATTTTCAGAAAAGAACAGATTTGATAATAAAGTATAATGCTTTGTGAGATTCTTTTTTTGCTGTATATTAATTGTGTTGCATAATTTTCTCTGAAACTATATTTTCGAGGTTGAAAAAAGTGGAAGATGGAGTTTTGAGCATATAAAGAAAACACAAAGACCAACGGGAGACAATGAACATTCTTTAATATATTTGTTTGTTGATGGTCTCTAAATTTATATCAGTGATAATTTGTATAATATTGTCTGTTTAAGGTGGCTGTGAAAGACAATGTAGTAGTTAAATAGCACCAGAACCAGGTCTATAGATGAGTACATGATTTAATCCAAGGTAACATGGCCTTAGTAGTTGGTCCAAATTGAGTTAAAGGGCTATTTATTGTTAAATATTGAACCAGCACCCGACACTCTAGGATGGCCCTGTGGATTTTTGTGAAACTAATCCACTTTGGGTAGCATAAACGAAACAGGAGTAAGATAATCAACTGTAAGTAAATTAACCAATTAACATTCGTCAAAAGCAGAAGACAAGAGTTGCTTAATTTTCCTTTTCAACCCAAGTGTTGGATCATATACAGGTTCTTGATAAGTTTCATTATCATCTTTACGTCTCAAGGCATCTATAAAGTAATCAGATCTGTTCTGAGGCTCGCCAATGTGAAGGGGGAAGCAGGGCTCAAAATTTCAAGTTCTAAGCTACTAACCAGGCCATAAGAGTTACTCGCCACCAGTTGTTCCACCTAACCCCTACCCAGCCCTGAACTCTGCCCCTAAACACACACCCTTAAATTATCTTATGAAATTACACTGTTAAAGGTTTTACTTAGAATAACGTTACAAAAATAATATTAATACCAGACATCAGACCCCAGATACTTGTATACCCAGTAATCAGACCCCAGTGTGAGCAGAGTGAGGAGGCAGGGAAGCTCCTCTCTGTCCCCCTGCCAGTGACAGAGACGAGCTTCGTAAGGTTAGGCAGCTGATCCCTGCCACCATGTAGCCTGGGGAAGGGACCACCGGAATACACAGCACAAAATAATTTATTCTGCTGCCTGCGTGTGCATTACCACTCGCCCTCACTTAATTTCCACTCGCCAAATGCGAGTAGGCGAGTGGAAATTTTGAGCCCTGGGGGAAGTATCCACTAAAAATTACAGCGATCCGTCCAAATCAGTATGTGTAAATATAAGTATGACATCATCCTTTTTCCCAATGCTCACAGCCAGTGGCGGCTCGTGGGTTATTCAAATGGGGGCTCACAATACATAAATTGTGAAAATGAAATTTACATTTACGATGTACTGTACAGGTTAAAATACATTTCTGTTTGTACGTACGAGTAAAAAAGAAAGAGCAGTGGGACTAAAAGAAAACAACAAGCACTCAGACTGTAACATTTTGAAATGGTTTGATCCATTTGGAAGGAGTTGAAAGTGTCTCGGAAGCTGGGGAGAGCAACCGTAGAAGCGATCTTGTCACAGGAATGTTGATTTATCAAGTGCAAGTTTTGAAATTTAAGTCAGTCCGTCTGTCTTTTTTGGAGGCAAAAAAATCAATAACATTTTCATTGAATTTAGGTATGTCCATGATCATTTTTTTCTCTATTGAGAACATGACTAGAGCGGTCAGTCTGTCCTTACTCGTGGGCCTCCTTAAAAATGTCCATACTCATTTTAAAGTTGAGAAACCTCTCTCGGCCTCAGCCGTTGTCACTGGAACAGTAGAAATAATTAGCAAAAGTTTGTAGGTCTCAGAGATTGTAGTGTTCAGGTTATTTTCTATAATAAACTGTAGAAGACTAATGGCACCATTCATATTTCTGAAATCTGGTCTTCTGTAAATTACTCCTAGTTCAGTTTTTAGGTGATCCTACTGTAACGTGGGTCACACATCTGTTGTTTGCTGAACAAGATGATTTGGAAAAGTTTTCAGGTACTCCTAGAATGTTTCAGCTTGGAGAGAAACAGCGGAGTAGTGAATTCTAGAAACATAGAAGCATAGAGAATGTCGGCAGATAAGAACCCTGACGGCCCATCTAGTCTGCCCAATTACAGTGGCAAGAAAAGGTATGTGAACCCTTTGGGATTACGTGGAGTTTTGCATGAATTGGTCATAAAATGTGCTCTGATCTTCATCTAAATCACAACAATTTGAAAAACACAGTCTGCTTAAAATAATACAACACAAACATTATATGTTTTCATGTGTTTATTGAACATAACATGTAAACATCCACAGTGCAGGGTGGAAAAGTATGTGAACCCCTAGCCTAATGACTTCTCCAAGAGCTAATTGGAGCCAGAAGTGAGCCAACCTTGAGTCCAATCAGTGTGATATTATTGGATGTGTTGCTGAAAGCTGTCCTGCCCTTTAAAAACACATACCAGTTTTGGGTTTACTGGTTTCAAGAAGCACTGCCTGATGTGAACCATGCCTCGCAGAAAAGAGCTCTCAGAAGACCTACGATCAAGAATTGTTGACTTGCATGAAGCTGGAAAGGGTTACAAAAGTATCTCCAAAAGCCTTGATGTTCATGTGTCCACGGTAAAACAGACTGTCCACAAATGGAGAAAGTTCAGCACTGTTGCTACTCTCCCTAGGCGTGGTCGTCCTGTAAAGATGACTGCAAGAGCACAGCGCAGAATTCTTAATGCGGTAAAGAAGAATCCTAGATTAAACAAGAATGGAGTACATGGGAGGACACCACGGAGGAAGCCATTGCTGTCCAAAAAGAATATTGCAACACGTTTGAAGTATGCAAAAGAGCACCTGGATGTTCCACAGCACTACTGGCAAAATATTCTGTGGACAGATGAAATCAAAATTTAGTTGTTTGGAAAAAACACACAACACTATGTGTGGAGAAAAAAGGGCACAGCACACCAACATCAAACCTCATCCCCACTGTAAAACATGGCAGAGGGAGCATCATGGTTTGGGGCTGCTCTGCTGCCTCAGGGCCTGGACGGATTGTTGTCATTGATGGAAAAATGAATTCCAGAGTTTATGAAGACATTTTGCAGGAAAACGTAAGACCATCTGTCCGCCAACTGAAGCTCCGCAGAGGATGGGTGATGCAACAGGACCATGACCCAAAGCATATAAGTAATTCAACAAAAGAATGGCTTCAACAAAACAAAATACGCCTTCTGGAGTGTCCCAGTAAGAGTCCTGACCGCAACCCGATTGAAATGCTGTGGAATGACCTTAAGAGAGCGATTCACACCAGACTTCCCAAGAATATTGATACACTAAGGACTAGTGGTCCAAAATTACTCCAGATCGTTGTGCAGGTCTGATCTGCAACTACAGGAAGTGTTTGGTTGAGGTTATTGCTGCCAAAGGAGGGTCAACCAGTTATTAAGTCCAAAGGTTCACATACTTTTTCCACCCTGCACTGTGAATGTTTACATGTTCTGTTCAATAAAAACATGAAAACATATACAGGGTTATCCAAAGAGATTCGAAAAGTCACCGCACGTTCGGTGACTTTTCGTTCTCTTCAATTCGGTTCCTTTTGCCGATTGCATTTCGGTGACCCTGCGGTGTATTCAGCAAGCACCACAGGGTCCCCGAATTGCAGGGAAAAGCTGCCGAAAACCTGACGAACACTAACCGAATGCACGCTGAAAACAAGCAAAAACATCTGGATTAACCTTTGAAGAAGCCGAACAGGAGCCGAACAGGAGCCGAACATGAGCCGAATCACACAGAGCCGAAGCAGCTGTGACGTAGAGGAGGCAGTGAATAAATTAGAAAAACCATTTGTATGAATCTGGGAAAAAGAAAAACTGTTTGCAAAGAAACTACTAAGCGAAAATGTCTGAAATTTTCACAGGAGGTCCAGGGAATGATAATAAAGAGGGCTGTTACAAAAAAAATAAGCAAACTGAAAAAAAAAATTAAAAAAAATCGGACTTTTAAAAAAATTAAAAAAATATCAGAAAAATGCTTAAAGTATCCTAAAAAATCTATAAATAAAGAGACTTTTTGCTGCAGAATTTTATAATGAACGGTTTATTAGATATTGAATTAAAACGGGAATATTTTTAACATTGAAGCCTATGGGATTCTCCTGAATTAACTTGCCGAATTAAACCACCGAATGGCAGGGCATTAGGGGAACCTTTCACTGCTGGTTTGTGTTCTCTGAATAGCCGAAGCAGTGCTTCTCTATGGGGATTTCACTGCCCTCGAACAGGCACCGAACAGGCACCGTATGTGCAGGCAATTCGCCAGGATTTGGCGAATTGCCTGCTCTCTGGATAGCCGAATGGCCAGGAAAGGTAACCGAACACTGATTTTCAGCATTCGGTTACCTTTCTCAAGCAATTCGGATCTCTTTGGATAACCCTGATAATGTTTGTGTTGTATTATTTTAAGCAGACTGTGTTTTTCAAATTGTTGTGATTTAGATGAAGATCAGAGCACATTTTATGACCAATTCATGCAAAACTCCACGTAATCCCAAAGGGTTCACATACTTTTTCTTGCCACTATACATGGATACTTCACCTGGATTTATCTTTTATTTAGGATAGCCTTATGCCTATCCCATGCTTGCTTAAATTCAATCACTGTTTTGGCCTCTACCACTTCAACTGGAAGGCTGTTCCATGTATCCACCACCCTCTCAGTAAAATAATGCTTCCTGATGTTACTTTTAAACCTTTGCCCCTCTAATCTAAGACTATCAGGGTTATTCAAAGAGATCCGAATTGCTTGAGAAAGGTAACCGAACGCTGAAAATCTTGGATGGCAGCCCCCACCTCTGGGTCCCCCCCCCCCCGCGTCAACTGACTCATCGCGCCATGCGCAATGATGTCAGTTAACTGGGGAAGCCCCTAGCTGCAAAGGGATTTCCTAAAGAAATCCCTTGCAGGAGATAGGGGGGTTCTTTGAACCCCTTTATCTCCTGATCGGTGGCAGCTAGTGGGTCATGCCTGATATCGATGGAAAGGTCTGAGCATGGCCAATATCAAACATGACAATGAAAAAAGTTAAATAAAAGTGTTTAAAAGTAGAAATAAAAAACAATTAGTTAATTAATTAAAAAATAAAAACGTGCTTCTTTTTTTTTTGATGCAGCATTATTGTTCACATTTCAATTATAATGTGAACAATGATGCTTCACCAATGATTTTATTTTTGGGGGGGTTTAGCTAAAATCACGTAATCTCTCCCCCCCCAAAAAAAAAAATGGGTTCCCAAGTCTACACCATAGAATATAACCGCAAAGGATCGGATAATAAAATGCGAAAAAAAAAACACTTTACACACTGTGGATGATTGAAATTTTATTGAAAATTCACATTTTTTGTTATAGCATTCTGGCAGGACATGACGTTTATATATAATTATGATATATTATTAATCTGCCGGAAAGAACGATCTATAATGTGTCTGGGTGGTATAATAATATGTGACTTAAAACCGCGTTTAAACATTATGAGCAAAAACTTCAGCAAACTTCACTTCCGAAAGAGCGCCGAAGTTGTAAAATTACTCCCGTCCTTAAGGGGTTAAATGTTTCTATCATATCTCCTCTGTCTCGTCTTTTTTCCAAGCTATACATGTTATAATTATAAATGAAAATCTTTCTTTTACTTGATTCGTTATAACATCGCTTATCTCTATAGCTGCCACAGTTTGATTTATGTGAATATTTTTTGTCTTCCTTTTCTTTGATGTTTTCTCTGTTTCTGATATGGTCATTGTCACTGTTTCGATTCTTTTCCAATAGACAACACCCCCCACCCCCAAAAAATAAAATAAAAATAAAATGCAGACCAAGAAGATTTATTATTTATTTATTTTTTGCTGGTTCATGGGGGTTCACGTGCTCATGTGCTCCTATGGAGGAGCCTCCACTGCTCATGAGCAGTGAGCATTCTGTGAAACGGCAGCCAAGGACTGGTGCTACACATGTTCAGTAGTTCATAACAGAAAGGCTCATATTGACAGTCAAAATATCGTGCAAGGAATCCTACAGGGTTTACAGGTAATGAGTTTGTCACTGCGTTTAACTATACATCAAAGGGTCGAGCTGGTACTGATTGACAAGATGAAGTGAAATATGTAGTCCTTATTATTTATAATGGGTCATTTTATTACAGGCAAATTGCGTCAGTAAAACAATTAAAACTGGCAGGGTTGTTACACTTCATTTCTATGATCATTTTTAATACCTGTTTTCTTTCTATGCTCTTACTTTCTGCAGTGTTTCCACTCGTATTACCTGTTGCCATGGAAGCAGCTATTGTCTTAAAATGTTAATGGCAGACACGGCTTTATAAAACAAAAGATTGCAAGATTCGTCATCTGATGATTGCAGGTTCTACCACAGGGTGTAAATATGGTTGTGTAACCTCCGCATCAGCGTGCGTGTAACTTGTTACAGCGCCACATCTGGAGTGCCCAGTCTCCCTCTGCGGATCATTATGCCGACCAACCAGATCTTTGAGTCGAGATCCTGCAGGTCAAATGCCTGCCAGCGCCAGTCTCGATGGAGTCCTATGGACTCCATGGAGGGGATGCTCGCAGCGGTGCTTAGTGCTGCCGTGCGCATCCCGGGGCTTAGCGCCGGATTACAATGCAGGCATATTTTCTAGCGCCTGCATCGTAATATCACTTTAAATCGGGGATGCTAAGGAGAAACCTACAGGCACAGGTTTTTCTCCCTAGCGTCCCTATCTTGGAGTGAGGATCGTAATAGTGCCCTGAACTTGCTCGCGGCATACGAAATGAGAAGGTGAGTAACAGCAGAGGTATTGCTCATTTTATATGTGACAAATGGAAATGGACAACGCCATTGCTTTGAAACTAAAAATGAATAAATAAAAGATTTTGTTTTAAAAAAAATTGTATTTCTGTTTGTTTGTGGGGGGGGGGGGTTACATGACATTTTACATGGTCATGTTTGGTATCATTAGAAAGACCAGACTCTGACCTGTCTAATGCCACCTAAAGTGACTTTGTGGGGTGTAAATAATGGAGATACAGCCTCCAAAGGAAACCCTTTCTCCTCACAGAGGTGATGTGGCTTGTGTTTTAGTTGCAGCAATGTGTAATAAACGCTTAGCTCCATCACCTCCATATTTTATCTCAGCGTGGGAAATGATGAGGTGAACTAGAGCAGTGGCATTGTTTGCTTTATCGGTAAAAGTACATAATACCACCGCCATAGAAATGAGAAAAAAAGTAAATTTTTATGTAATATTTTTTTTTATGTTTACACATTACATGGTCATGTTTAATATCATTGGAGAGGCCACACTCTGACCTTTCCAATGACACCTCAATTGACCTTGTGGGGTGTAAACTACAGGGACGCAGGGTTGCAAAGTGCCCAATCCGCGCTCCTCGCTGCAGTGTGCCAGTTAGGTATTCGATGATGAACCAAAATAACATATTGTACCATCGCTTTCACACTTGCTGGCATCATGGGAAATTAGGTGATTTAGTGCAGCATCATTGTTCACTTTATAATTGAAAAGTGTACAACAGAGCTGCATTATAAAAAAAAATAGAAGACATTTTTATTTTATCGATTTTATTTTTTATTTTTAAAAGTATCTTGGTCATGCTTGGTAGTATTGGAAAGGCCATGATCTGGCCTTTCAAACGATTCCTAGCATGACCCTCTGCCTTTTACTGTTCAGGAGATGTGGTGGTCCAAAGGACCCCTGTCGCTCCTCTATCTCGATTTACCTGCTCTGTTGGAGGAGGTCCCTTTCTGATGTCATTGCGGCCATGTGCGATGATGTCAGTGGGCGGGGGAGATCCCAAGGTGCGTCCCAAAGATATTCCCACAGATGGTCAGTCCACCCCTGCTTGCGGCGTGCACACAGAAAGGTGCCTGAGGGCAAGACCCCCCCTCATTGTGCCACTGCTTTGCTTTATATTATTATTTCAAGACGTAAATCAAATTTTTTTATATTTATCTAATAATTTGTGGTAACATTTTACAAACTTATATCTTTCGGTTTTTATTTATATTTATTAGATCTTTATAAAGTAATCTCTACTGTAACTCAGCTGATTGATCAGATTTGAAATCTGCAGCTAAACAGTGGCCAGCTGAGCAGATGTCATTTAGCTGTGTGCAGAAGGCTTGTCACTTCAGGAACTATGGTACAATGTTATCTCATAAATTTACAATATAGAGAATGTAAAGGATCAGCAGTTTTTAAAACTTCAGGGTTCTTATCAGTGTTCTATCTTCTTGGTATCTTGACACTTGGTTTTAAGTAGTAGATGAGGCTATAGGTCATTCAGGCACTTTTGTAATGATGATCCTACAAACAACAGCAAGTGTCGCACTTTACTCCCACAATTACAGCCCTGTTTCCTCACTCTGTGAGAAGTTAATGCTTCAATATCTGGTAAAAATTAGACAACATTCCTACTGGTGTCCTTTCATGCCTCGGATCCATTTTCACTGTAGACTTATGCGAGTCTGGAAGGCTATAGTTCACTCTACGTCCAAGACAGCGACCCCAACGTTCTCATCTGGGAGGAAGTAAAATAATGGTGTGACTAGAATTTCACTCTTGATCCAGGCTTCTTCTCCGTTTGAGCGTCATTATCATTTATAATCATGGGGTTTCAGGAAATCCTGGAGAAAACTGGTGGAATGGGACGTTTTCAGATAATACATTTCATTCTGCTCTCCCTTCCTATGCTCATGTTGGCTAGCCACAATCTTCTTCAGAACTTCACTGCGGCCAATTCCAGACATCGATGTCGAATTAATGATACATGGGAAGAGGGCAATTTTTCTGCTGATGGACTAAAAGCGTTTGTTCCACTTGGACCCTCTGGAGAGTTTTCTAGTTGCCTAAGATATACCAATCCACAATTTCATTTATTGACAAGCAATATTACAGTAAACACTAGTGATACAGAAGAATGTGGAGACGGCTGGGTGTATGATTACAGTGTGTTTCCATCAACCATCGTTATCCAGGTGAGCATGTTAAGTTAGTCGTTCAAGTGTTTCTTCTATCTTTTTACTATGTTCTACACGGTACTTAATTTGTAAATCAGATGGTGCCGGAACACAAAGCGCATATGAGAGCGTAAGGTTGACGGGCGGGCTCAGTTCTCATACCACGTACAGAACACAGTGCTGTAAGCAACATGTTATGTACACAAATGCCCACTTACTAATAATTTGCATGATATAAATGTTATGGCAATAATTTAAGATTGATATGTTCGGTTTTTATACCACAAGAGTTACTGGATCCTCCCAAAAAGGTAAAAACTGAGATGTTTTGAATCCTGTTCCCCCAGGAACCCCCACAAATTAAAGCCCTGGACCTACATCAATTTCTTTATACCTTGCTCAGTCTTCTGTCATTTCTATCTTTGTAGTATTTTGCTTTGTTTCAATCAATACATCATTCTGTCTGTTGAACTAACCTATAGCATCTTCCACCGTCTCTGTGTTGACACCCTTACTGTGTTTTTCACTCTACAGATGTAATATTCACATTTGTTTCTCTATAACTTTGATTTTTCCTCAACTATCTTCCAGTGGGACCTGGTCTGCAGTCAACGCCGAATGAGACAACTAGCTCAATCCATTTACATGGCCGGGGTCCTAGTTGGCTCCATTGTATTTGGGGGTCTCTCAGACAAGTAAGAGTTTGTTACACCTACCACATAAAATGCTATTTGTTTCAAAAACTAATGAAAATGTGCAACGTTTCTGTAACAGATCTCAGTACCCCAACAAGATCACATCTGCCAATGACACTTCCTTGCTGGACCCCGTGTTCTCCTCATGACTCTCGTGCCTTTCCTTCAGTGCTTAGCCGCAGCTTAAAGACGGGTACACTTAGAAAGCTTTGCTAGCGTCCCCCCAGAAATAAGCCGTGGCTGTAGATTTGAAGATGCTACCGAAACCATGAGTCGTGACTGCATGTAGGGTCAGAATAGAACTGGTTTAATCAGGGTCACACATAGATTTATACAGTCACACATGGGTCATTTACACACACAACCCCCCCATAGAAACTGCTGGGGGACCTAATCAGACTGAAACAGACAATTGAACAAAATTTTCTTCTTGGAATTTGGATCTTAATTAGTTTACGTACAGAGAGGGTAAACTGGAATGTTAATCCTTTCAACAGATAACATAAAGGCAATAGCATTCTTGCATAATCACAATTATACCAACTTTCTGCACACAAAAGGGCAATGGGCCAATATTGATTATGAGTCCTACAACCTACAAATATGTCTCCATGCCCATGCACCCCAAGTCCAAAATGACTTATGTCACAGTTTCTGTTTAATTGAGATTACAAAGGAAGCCTGTAAGAATAAACACTCTAGCCCCCCTTGGTTTGCTTTAGAAAAATAAACAGCATAAGTAAACATTTAAGGATCTGGCTTTCTGTGAGAAGAAATGTAGGCACTGGAGTCACTTAATATTTCAAATTACCATCTGTGACACTAACACAAAAAATGCCTCTATTGTCCAAAATGTCACCTAGCATTCTTTTGTGCTGTAACTTGCGCTGGAGTTAACCGCTTGGAATCATTATATTGATAATCATCATAAGTTGTCACATTTTGTTGCACCTGGCCATACCTGACGTAGAATGAGAACTTACAATGATGTCCTACCACTCAACGTTGGACATTAGGCTAAGGTCAAACAAACGCATTTTTCGCATCATCCATCAAAAAATGCGTCCGAACGCATTGATGTATTTTTTAACGGTGGAGGCGAAAGCTGTCAAACGATGCGCATTTTTGTGTGTGTTTTTTTACAGATCGTCAATAAAACACCTTTTGCGTCTGGACGTTATGTTGGCCGGACATTAACAGTGTCTGATGTCTCCTAATCACATACACACACCGCTAGCCGATGCAGCGCACTCTGTACATCAGTACTAGCGGTTCTACGTTCTCGAAAAAATCCGTTCATTTGCCGTTTGCGTTGCGCGTGGCCATACTTTCGAGCGGCCGTACTTCGTATATTGGCCGTCATTGGACGTCATTTGCTGCTACTACGGCCGTGATTAAGTGCGCCTAAACGCACGTTAATAATGCGTTAGTCTGACCCCAGCCTAAAATATCATGACAGCATTGTGGAAGTGACATAAGACTTTATCAAATGTTTTTTCTTTAACCTGGCATGCTTGCACTTTAAATTTATAGGTTGGCTCCAGTCAGGGATACAGATTCTGTGAGCCCTCCATGAACTCAGCCAATGAATAGGGACCACATTTAATTCTGGACTCACATTGCATTCAATAGGGTTACTTATCTCAAACATCTGTAAAGGAGGGTGGGTCCACATCACTCAGCTCAACCACTAAAACCCATCGCAAAAAAAACATTATATGTCTTTAACTTGAAATCTTAAAGATCTGACTATTGGCCTATTCCCTAATGATTGCTAACTGTAGCGTTTGGGTGATTAAGCATTAACGTCAGGATAAGTGACTTTAACGTATGCCCATATTACATCCCAAACACTAAACCCTGTAAAAATCTGTTAGCGCATTGGTGATTGCGTTAGCTTGCGTGAGTTTACTGTACTTTGCGCACTCTATACTTACTATGGCGAGCGCAATCAGTAATTAGTGCTAGCACTTTCCAATACCTTGCTTATCCTAACGCTAATTACCATGCCGATGGGTTAAATGGATTTTTACCATCACCCAGAAGCTAGTGTAGAATCATTTAAAACCAGTTAAACCCTACGCCCAGTTAATCAGATGCTCACCTCTCATCCCGTGGAGAGAACAATGGCCCGATCCGCTGCTTCCAGGTGCCGGGAGCAGAGTGAGGCAGGGGACAAATAGTCCTCAGTCTCCCTCCGCGATCAGTCCGCGACACTGCGGCTCGCGACACGGCAGTGCCAGTGCAACCCTCTATAGTCTTCAAGAGGTGATAATCAAGGAAGCGCTACTGCGGGTATCCCCAAGGTTAATACTGTATTCCGGGGCAGGCTGCTGAATTAGCACCTGCCCTGGAATATGGTGCTAAAATTGGGATGTCCCTGTTAGCGTCCCCATTTTAGCGCCTAGTAGGGAATAAGGCTCTGTATGTCTAATCAAGAGGTAAACATCAGTAATATGGCTTGACAACAAGTCCTGAATGACAGAGAAAGTCATTTTTAAAACATCCCCAAAGTGATTTTGAGAAAATCAGCAAGTCACAGCACCATTATTAGCGGGAAAAAAACCAAATATGAAGATTTTAAGATTACGTTTGACATTCTAATCAACAATATCTTCCCATGTGCCATTCCCCCATTTCGCTACTTCCCATTTAGTCCCAAAATCTATTATGAGGACCATTTGCGCACACCAGTGTACATGAGACACAGGGGCTGAAAATTATTCCTCCATCTGTATTTTAATTTCTGTACAGTTTTTTTTGGGGGGGGGTTTAGATGGTTTGGTTTTCAATATATATACTACTTGGTAAAATCTATTTTAAAAGAAGTGGTAACATTTTATATTCAGGTTTGGACGTAGACCATTGAACATCTGGTCCCACTTACAGATGGCGGCTTGTGGAGTGGGCGCGGCATTTGCCCCTAGCTACATCCTCTATTGTGTTTTCCGCTTCCTGACTGGTACTGCGCTCTCTGGTGTTGTGCTCAACTCCTACTCATTAAGTAAGTGTTTCTCTTAAACAGTTGTATTTATGCTATGACGAGATATCAGTACAATGGCTCTGAACATCGCCATAATGGGAAAAAGTGCTGGTAGAGAAGGCTTGGATAAAATAATAAAACCCAAGTTGTCATTGTCAACGGATAATACAATGGATGTTTCGGTAGATTTGGTAATAAGGGGCAGAGTATAATCTGGATAGACTTATTCAACTGATGGAAGCCTTATTATAAATAGGAGAAGGGAAAATCAGGTAGAGAGTTACATAGTTACATAGTTATATAGGCTGAAAAAAGACATGCGTCCATCGGGTTCAGCCTCTCCCACATAACCTACTGCTGTTGATCCAAAAGAAGGCAAAAAACCCAGTCTGAAATATGCAACATACCGGGAAAAAATTCCTTCTTGACCCCAGAATGGCAGTCAGATTTCTCCTTGGATCAAGAAGCTTTTACCCACATATTAAATATTCTAACCCTTAATATTCTGTGTCTGCAGGAAGTCATCCAGTCATTTTTTAAAAGTCTGTACAGACTCTGACCCAACCACCTCAACAGGCAGAGAATTCCACAGCCTTATTGTTCTCACCGTAAAATAACCCTTCCTATGCTTTAAGCTAAATTTTCTTTCTTCCAGTCTAAATGGATGACCCCTTGTCCTGTGTATAGTCCTGTTAATCAATAGGTTATCAGACAATGGTTGATAATGGCCCCGTATATATTTATATAAGGTTATCAGATCCCCTCTAAGGCGCCGTTTCTCTAAACTAAACAGGTTTAAGCTTGTTAGTCTTTCCTCATAACTTAACCCTTCCATTCCCCTTATTAATTTAGTTGCCCGTCTCTGCACTTTTTCTAACGCTATAATATCTTTTTTTAAGACAGGTGCCCAAAATTGCACGGCGTATTCAAGGTGCGGCCTAACCATTGATTTATACAGAGGCAAAATTATGTTTTCATCCCGTGAGTGAACTCCCCTTTTAATGCATGCCAATACTTTGCTGGCCTTGGCGGCTGCTGTTTGACATTGCACATTGTTACTTAGTTTGAAGTCTATGATTATTCCCAAATCCTTCTCCTGCTTGGATTTCCCTAACTCGGTACCATTTAGGGTATAAATTACTTGTGTGTTCTTCACTCCAAAGTGCATAACTTTGCATTTATCTAGATTAAATCTCATCTGCCATTTAAGTGCCCAGTCCCCCAATTTATCTAAATCCCTCTGCAGCGAGTGACAGTAAGTAGCAGGAACATTCAAATCAAGAACTGATAATTCTATTTCTCCGTAAATTGGTAATTATAAAACAGACAGGGTTTGAAAGGAAATTTTTTATTAATTCTCAAATATAAAAGACAATTATTAAAGTTTCCTCTGTATACAACTGATAATAGGAAGGATATACTTAGCCTTAACAACATGCTTCACCCAACATTTAATGGAATTTCTATTTAGTTGTAGAATGGATCCCCACAAGAAATCGAGCCTTAAGCAGTACAGCCACTGGATACTGCTATACATTTGGTCAGCTGGTCCTGGTGGGATTGGCATATCTGATTCACGATTGGCGATTGCTACAGCTAGCTGCATGTCTTCCCTTTTTCATCTACTTTCTCTATTCATGGTATGATTTTAATTTTTACTGTTAACTATTTTCCATCTCACAAAGAAAAAAAAATAATACAATAATTATGGTACAATTAAAATTAGCCCCATAGTAAAGCAAAACTGTGCAATACAGGGAAGTAAAACATTAAATGTCCTCACCAGTTACCTCCCCGTGTTGCAGTCTCTTCCTATAGTTCAGCCCCCAAAGCATTAATCCCATTCCTTTATATCAGAGTAATAGAGGTGCAATTCTAGCTGAAGGCCCACAGCACTGTACTGTTAGCAGAACTATCAGCACAGCCCCTAAGGTTGGCCATCCACTGGGTCTTTATTTGAGCGATCATGCGATTGTCCGTCGTCGTCTGTCATCGTCTGAGCAATCCCACAACATGGAGGAGATTCAGACCTCGTCCACTGCCTCAGATGACTTCAGACGACTTTGGGTGACTACAACAGACTGGCTATCTTTCAGTCAGATACAATTCAGCTCCTGATGGAACCACTGTTAAGAAAGCAGAGAAACGTGCGTTGAGCGTATTTTTGTCAATGTGACATGGATTTATTGGAGTAGATATGTCAATAGACATGAATTGTTCTCATTTGTAGCATTGGCTATGCTTATCTAAGCAACGATAATGAGTTATTGACCAATATTGTTGTTGGTGTGTGGGTTGGAGAGACCATAGCATGTCATATAGGGTTATTCAAAGAGATCCGAATTGCTGCCGAAAGGTAACCGAATGCTGAAAATCAGTGTTCGGTTACCTTTCTTGGCCATTCGGCTATCCAGAGAGCAGGCATTCGACAAATGTTGGCGAATTGCCTGCACATACAATGCCTGTTCGAGGGCAGTGAAATCCCCATAGAGAAGCAATGCTTCGTCTATTCAGAGAACAAAACCCAGCAGTGAAAAATTGCCGAAATGCCCTGCCATTCGGTTCCTTCATTTGACAGGTTTATTCAGGCGAATCCCACAGGCTTCAATGTTAAAAATATTCCCGTTTTAATACAATATCTAATAAACCGTTTATTATAATATTCTGCAGTGAAAAGTCTATTTATAGATTTTTTTAGGATCTTTTAAGCATTTTTCGGGATTTTTTTGCAAAAGTTTTTTCCGTTTTTATTTTATTTTTTTAAACGTTTTTTCTTTTTTCTGTAACAGCCCTTTTTATTATCATTCATTGGATCTTAAATGTGAATTTCAGGCATTTTCGCTCAGTATTTTGTTTGCAAATAGCGTTTCACTTTCAAACATTCAAGCGTACTGGGTTTTCTTTCTCACTCCATTCGTCTGCGGTATCGGGTTTATCCGACGGCTGCTCTGCGCTCTGATCGGCTCCTGCTCGGGTTTCCCCCGGCATCTTCGGTGGGGTCAATCCAGTTGTTTTTGCGGGTTTCGGTGTGCGTTCAACCTCGTTTTGCAGTGAGTTTTCAGCTGGTTTGCGGTGACCTTTCCTTGCATTACGGCAGCCCTGTGGTGCTTGCTGAATACCCCGCAGGGTCGCCAAAATGGGATCGCCAAATCGCACCGAATTGAAGAGAACGAAAAGTCACCCTACGTGCGGTGACTTTTCGATTCTCTTTGAATAACCCTGATAGTGACTGTAAAGATTTAATACCGGCATCAATTACGTGTTTCTGGCAATGTACCAGGATTTTTGAGCTATGTGCATTACTAATAGGGTGAGATATATGGGTCGAATTACAAGGAGACTTGAAGGGTAAGAGTCACCAATAGTTAAGCACACTATTATCAATACCAGTTAGGGATGCATGTGTCTCTTTGACAATTTTAATTATTCAATTTTAACTAAATCCAATAAAGGTTAAATTTTAATCAACACCTAAGGAGCTCATTTCCACTGGGTTATGAGTATTCTACTCTTTGATAGCTATCTTTCCCATTTGTGGGATTTGTCAGATGAAGTCGAGACGATCTGGTACAATTTACATGAAAATATGAATTGTATAGTTAAACTGCAATTCTGCTGCAGGAAAATTGTCCCATAGAGAAGTGATTCAGATCGACATGCGAATCCCATAGAATTCAATGTAAAATAATATTTTCAATGATTTATTTATTCAACTGTTTATTCTTTTCATTTGCATCAAAAATGCCTTTTTATAAAAAAAAATTAATCTTTTGAGTATTTTCTAGGTGAAATTTTTGATTCTCGATTTATTTATTTTTAATGACAGTTTTTTCTATTGCTGCCGAAATGGGAAAAAAAACCACGGCGAACGCTGCCGAAGACATGAAGGGAACATCAGTGCTGTCTCTGGTGCTGAAAGGGCTTTGAACACCAGGGACAGCTCTGGAATTCCCTACATGTCTTTGGCAGCATTCAACTGCAAGTTTGTTTTTTTCTGTCGGTCGATCTGGATCATCCATATTCGCTACCAGTGGACGACCCAGATCGGTCACAAAAATTGTCCATAGTCGGACGGACAAGTCGGTCGTCCGACTACATATCCAGTGGTCGGCCAGACTAAAGGACATCTTCAGATGAAGATCAGGCATACATGGTGTGGAATGCCGACTTTCACTGTACATTCATTGTGCCTCTTGTGTAAGGGCATAACAACAATAACAATAATTATAAGAAGCAATCATATGCAACTTTCTTTCATACTGAAGTGTTATAATGAAAGAGACCATTCAAACAGGTTTTCTATGTTATGCTCTGTAGGTGGATCCCAGAGTCTGGCCGCTGGCTCATTCTCACTGGGAAGACTAATAAAGCTATAAAAGAGTTGAAGAAGGTGGCCAGGATCAATGGACTGCCAGAAGAGGGTGAAAAACTCTCAGTGGAGGTACTCAATATGATATTACTGTATCAATGTTTCAATGTATGTAACCTAGCAGGCTTTGGTGAATTGCCTGCTCTCTGGATAGCCGAATTGCCAGGAAAGTTAACCGTATGCTGAATTTCAGTGTTCGGTTCCCTTTCAGCAGCCATTCGGATCTCTTTGAATAACCCTGTATAAGTATGGTAACTCACTTGTGATGCTGGTGGGAGCAGATTGACCAATGTGCTGCCCAAAATGCAGTCATACTAAAACCCTGACACTCAAATAAGGCTAGTTCGGCTGAAACAAAAACAAATTACACTTTTTTACACCGGTTAAACTTATTCCACTGATGAAGTTGCACACCTGGGAGGTTCCCTGCAGAAAAAAAAGCCCAAAATCATTTGTGAGAAACACTGCTGTTTGATGACCACATAACACTGTTTGTTGGGGAATCTCCATCTCTCATTGCAGACTTGGAATATCTGGATTTTCATGTTCCTGTGTTGTGTGACTAGTACACATATTGATTGTCTTTGTTCTACCTTCTAGTATGTGACATCCAACATGCAGAGAGAAATCAAAGCTGCACAGAAAACCACATACTCTGTGTTAGACCTGGTGAAGACCTCTGTAGTTAGAAGGATATCCATCTGTATATCCTCCTCTTGGTAGGTACTACTTAGTCTTTGTGATATTGAGGTGAGACCCTGTGTGATTGAAAAGTCTGTCTCAAACCCTTTATGTTTCTCTACTACTCCAAGGTTTTCCACCAGCTTTTCATACTATGGATTGGCTTTGGATCTGCAGGAATTTGGATTTAGTGTTTACATCATGCAAACAATATTCGGGGTTGTGGACATCCCAGCCAAATTTATTTCGTATTTTGTAATGACTTACATTGGGCGACGAGTCTTACAAAGTAGTTCCATGTTCCTAGCCGGCATTGCAATTTTGGCAAACATATTTATACCTAAAGGTAAGGCGTTGTATGTTGGTTTATCTGGTTCAATCTTGACATGTGCCCTGGTATTTTAAAGAATTTTCATCCACTTGAATTTTGTGCGATTCGTCAGAAGGATGATATTCATTTGTGCAGTTTGTTTTGGTTTGTGTCTGTGCAAACACGAATACATATTGCAAGTGTATTGCATTAAATTGAAATTAGTGCAGGTGGGCTGCTTGGGACTACTTCTTGACCCCAATACCACCCCACTCATGGCTAGTAGATAAGGGGTTAGATCATGGCAGGTTACCTGTTTGACCTTCTCTGATTGAACCACTTACTAATTGACCATGTGTGGGAGGTATAGAGGGGTTGGGAGTCCCTCTTAGGCTGGCCGTCCACTGGGTCTGTATTGGTGCAATCGTGCGATTGTCCGTTGTCGTCCGTCATCGTCCAATCAATCCCACAACATGCAGGAGATTCAGCCCTCGTCCACTGTCTCAGACTTCCATCGTACGATTTCAGACGATATTTTGTGATTACATCAGACTAGCAATCTTTCCCTATGAATGGGATTTGTAGGACGAAGCCGGGATGATCTGGTACAATTTACATGAAAAAAAAGATGAAGGGCACAATTATATTCCTATCACTAACTTTAGTGCTCACCTGAATGAGCGTTAACGTTAGCCCTGGTAGCCCTAGCGCAGGCGCACCATATTGCAATCAAAAACTAACAGGTTAAAAAAACATTAGTGATTTGTATCTTGCGCTTTTCTTTTTTTTTAACCCTTTCGCTGCTGAGGCATTTCCTGCCCGTGTGCTGAGCTCATTTTTACCGTTTTGTGCTCATCATGTTTAAATGCGATTTGAAGTCAAGTTTTCTTATATGACCAAGACAAATTATATATCCTTTTTTTCAGCAGACTCCACAGATTCAAAATTTATCATTATTATGTGTATAAGTAAAGAGTTAAAAAAAAAAAGAAAAAAAAAGGGGGAAAAAAAGTAAAATTTTGTTAAAATTCAGAAGAACAACATTGCATATTTTTTTCTATCTACACTTTATGACCAGAACTATTGTGGTTATATATTGATACATTAGGTGCCTTTTTAAAAATGGTGTAATGGAGAATATTTCATGGTTTTTTGTACAAAAATATGCAGTTTTCTAAAAATCAAAAAAATCTGCTTTTTTCTTATGTCATGACTCATTGTATGTAATACATAAAATTAGTATATCTAAACCAATTGAAATGGAAAAGCTATATATTTTCTGAAACTAGACAAAATTCCGCAAAAAAAGAGACCTTTATGACACATTTTTAAATTTATTTTGTTATTCATAACTTTATTCAAAAAACATCATATTTAATGTAAAAAAAAAAATCATAATAGGTCAAGATTTATATTGCATAATTTCATATTAATTTTTGGGGTAAAATATTTTGTTTTGCTTAACTATATAAATATATCCCTCCTATAAAATAATAGATCCAATTTGATTGCACAGATCAAGTTTAGGCAGCGTTGGAGGTGCTAATTTGCGCCATGCGCAAAATAAATTTAGAGAAGCTTTTTATGCCGGTTTTTGAAAGGAGGCATACCTGCAATTAAATGGCTCTAGCTCAACAGGGATCTAAAATATGCCAAATAAAGTATATATCCGGACAAAGTAGACTTCCAGATGAATCAAACGTGGGGTTACTTATTATTCTATCATAAATATTGAGCCCGCAACAACTTGTGGAATTTGGATTTGTGCGCAAAAAAAAAAAAAAAAATTATTTCAATCACTTCAGACATGATAAAATCTTTGAAAACTAGGCCTTTCTCTAGCTCAACGCAAAGCCCCAACCCTTGTGATAAAAATGAGACCCAGGTTTAGTGGTCCGGGTCCCCCTAGATGGAGCACGAGGCGCTAATTTGCGCCATGCGCAAAATAAATTTAGAGAAGCTTTTTATGCCGGTTTTTGAAAGGAGGCATACCTGCAATTAAATGGCTCTAGCTCAACAGGGATCTAAAATATGCCAAATAAAGTATATATCCGGACAAAGTAGACTTCCAGATGAATCAAACGTGGGGTTACTTATTATTCTATCATAAATATTGAGCCCGCAACAACTTGTGGAATTTGGATTTGTGCGCAAAAAAAAAAAAAAAATATATTTCAATCACTTCAGACATGATAAAATCTTTGAAAACTAGGCCTTTCTCTAGCTCAACGCAAAGCCCCAACCCTTGTGATAAAAATGAGACCCAGGTTTAGTGGTCCGGGTCCCCCTAGATGGAGCACGAGGCGCTAATTTGCGCCATGCGCAAAATAAATTTAGAGAAGCTTTTTATGCCGGTTTTTGAAAGGAGGCATACCTGCAATTAAATGGCTCTAGCTCAACAGGGATCTAAAATATGCCAAATAAAGTATATATCCGGACAAAGTAGACTTCCAGATGAATCAAACGTGGGGTTACTTATTATTCTATCATAAATATTGAGCCCGCAACAACTTGTGGAATTTGGATTTGTGTGCAAAAAAAAAAAAAAAAATTATTTCAATCACTTCAGACATGATAAACTCTTTGAAAACTAGGCCTTTCTCTAGCTCAACGCAAAGCCCCAACCCTTGTGATAAAAATGAGACCCAGGTTTAGTGGTCCGGGTCCCCCTAGATGGAGCACGAGGCGCTAATTTGCGCCATGCGCAAAATAAATTTAGAGAAGCTTTTTATGCCGGTTTTTGAAAGGAGGCATACCTGCAATTAAATGGCTCTAGCTCAACAGGGATCTAAAATGCCAAATAAAGTATATATCCGGACAAAGTAGACTTCCAGATGAATCAAACGTGGGGTTACTTATTCTATCATAAATATTGAGCCCGCAACAACTTGTGGAATTTGGATTTGTGCGCAAAAAAAAAAAAAAAAATTATTTCAATCACTTCAGACATGATAAACTCTTTGAAAACTAGGCCTTTCTCTAGCTCAACGCAAAGCCCCAACCCTTGTGATAAAAATGAGACCCAGGTTTAGTGGTCCGGGTCCCCCTAGATGGAGCACGAGGCGCTAATTTGCGCCATGCGCAAAATAAATTTAGAGAAGCTTTTTATGCCGGTTTTTGAAAGGAGGCATACCTGCAATTAAATGGCTCTAGCTCAACAGGGATCTAAAATATGCCAAATAAAGTATATATCCGGACAAAGTAGACTTCCAGATGAATCAAACGTGGGGTTACTTATTATTCTATCATAAATATTGAGCCCGCAACAACTTGTGGAATTTGGATTTGTGCGCAAAAAAATAAATAAATGGAAATTCCACATGCTGTTGCGCCCTCTATTTTTATGATAGAATTTTATTTAACCCCTCATTTGATTCATCTGGGTGTCTAGTTTCTCCTAATATATACTTTATGTGGTCTGTTTTAATTTTCTGTTGGGCTAGAGACATTTAAATGCAGGTATGCCTTCTTAAAAAAAAAAAAAAAACATTCACAAAATTTTCCCCATGAATTTTGATCAACAATTATGTAGTCTATCAACAATTGTATAGTGACTCAAAATGCTACACAAACACACAACAAGCCCGCCACACATTTTTACATTCACTCAATCAGTTGGATTGGCACATGGGGCATCCATGTGAGCAGTAACGCCACGTCAAGGCCCCAACCAGGTTACTGACCATTCACACATCTTTCACATCTGTTTCACTCACCGAATCACACACCTTTCATGCAAGAAGCTAGTAAAAGTGGAGTGAGTGACGTTAAGGGGGCAAAGAAGGGAAAAGTGCAGAAACACGGAAGGGGAAAAGAGAAAGATAATGAGGATTAGAGGGGGTGGAATAGAAACACCCCCCCCCATTCACATCTGTTTCACTCACTGAATCACACACCATTCATGAAAGAAGATAGGTAAGGGAAGTGGGTGAAGGGAAGGGGCAAAGAAAAGGGCAGAGACAAAGAAGTTGAAGACACACCATTAACACCGCAGTTCAATCTGTCTTCAGAGGCTTCTTTCTACATCTGACGTACGGAGGACATCAGATTGTTGGGGATGGGGCAACCTATTTTATTGTATGTGGGGTGAATTACATTATAACTGGGGGTGGGTAGTGAACTGTAGGTGGGTAGTGAAACGTGGTGGGTATTCAACCGGAGTGGGTAGTGAAACGTGGTGGGTAGTTTTTTTATTAACGCTTGAATTAACACTGCTATAAAATAATGGGGCTGGTTTTGGTTTGTTTTTTTATTTGGGAAAATTTAGAGGAATAGCACTATCCAGGAATAAATGCCAGCATGATCCGGGCAAGCTCTGTCCAGATTACACTGCACTGTGTCCATCAGAATGTCATCAAGATCTGCAAAGATCTTAACGGTGCTATAGCCAGATTTATCAAGAAGCACAAAATCAGTGGCATACCTCAACCTGAAATCTGTTTGTTCTCAGCCGAGAAACAATTCGGTCCCGGTATGCCACTAGTAATGTGTCACTGTATGATAAATCTTGAAGCAATCGGGCACACAAAGACCTGGTTTGGAGGGGCAGTCAGGGCAGTGAAGGCGGCTTTCCTTACGCCGCCCTTGGCGCGCGCAAACCCGACACCTTTTACATGGGGTCACTCGTTTCTCAGTTGGTGGAATGTAGCCTGGAAAGTGGCGGTCACGCAACCTAATTACATCTTCCACCTCTTCAACAATGGGAGCATTCTCTTCTGGACAGAGAAGGGACTCGATAACAGATTCCTGAAATTTTAGGAATGTTATCCGTCGGGCATGAGTGGCCTGATACAAGATGAATGCGTTAAGCATTGACATCTGTATCAGATGGACTGCCAGCTTTTTGTACCATACATATGCCTTGCGAGAAGCGAGATATGGTACAAGCATCTGGTCAGACTTGTCCACTCCCCCCATGTACCGATTATAATCCTGTACACATAGGGGTTTCATGATAGGGGAATTCTCCATCTGACGTGAACTGCAGATGTGCATTCGTTATGTATCGTTGTAAGTAAATGCACATCCTTTTTGTCTGTGTATTTCACAGCCAGCAGTTCACCGCAGCGCAAGGCAGATGTTTCTCCTCTCTTTTGCTTCCCAAACTGTTTTGTTGGAAAGCCTTTCCTATTCGAACGGATGGTGCCACAGGCTCCAGTACCATTGCTGTACAAAAATTTGTACAACGGCACACCCGTGTAAAAGTTATCTGTATAAATACAGTAACCTTTACCGAATAGTGGATAAGCGAGGTCCCACACTATTTTTTCAGTGGTGGAGAGGGCGGGGGGGCAGTCAGGGGGGGCCAGCTGCGAGTCCTTCCAGTGTATACACGAAAGCGATACATGTATCCACTGGAGCTTTCGCACAGCTTATAATTAGTTTTATCCCATACCGAGCTCGCTTCGAAGGGAGGTACTGCTTGAAAACAAGACGTCCCTTATAAAGCAGCAAGGACTCGTCGACTGACAAGTTTTGGCCTGGAGTGTATAACTCTTCAAATCTTGCCATCAGATGGTCAAGAAGTGGCCGCAACTTGTACAGTCGGTCGTGATCTGGGTGGTCACGGGGCAAAGCATTTGCATTATCATTATAATGCAAATACCGCAGGAGCAATAAATATCTGTCCCTGCTCATAGTAGCAGGGAAGATAGGGGTGGTTTGGGTACTCTTTTTTGACCAGTATGAGGCTATGCTGGGTTTTTGCACAATCCCCATCTGCAGAGTGAGGCCCCAGAACTTCCTCATCTCTGGCAAACTGGTTGGGGTCCATTTACGCGCCCTCGCACTTGGCAACAATTCTGCCCCTAGACCTTGAAAATATTGTTCGGCATACAGATTGCTCTGCTGAACAATAAATTCCAAGAACCCATCATCTATAAATAGCTGAAAAAAGTTGATGGGTTCAAAATTAGTGGTGTCCACTAGTATACCAGGATTGCCAGAAAATTGTGGCAATACTGGCTGGACCATATTAGGGGAGGTCCAGTCAGATCCTGGTTCAGGCATCGCCACAGCCTGTGTTGCAGATACCCCTGCAATAGGCCTTTGGGCCGGTGCAGGATCAGGTAGTGCAACTACAGACCGTGCGGTCCCTGCATTACCACGGGAGCACCCTGGTAACTCCATGCGGCCACGCCGTGGCTCATCATGTAGTTCTTCGTCACTGGAACCGTCACTATCTGATGATGCTCCAGGGACAAAGTCACTGCCTGAATCTTCAAAAGATTCATCAGCGCTGAGATCAGAGTCTGACATCATAAGGACGTCAGCTGCTTCCTCAGCGCTTAGAAACCTTTTAGCCATAATTTGCTTTCTGAAAATGTATTTTCAAAAGAAAATTACGCCGTTTGATAGTATCTATATATATATATATGTGTGTATATATTATATGCACGTGTGTCCGTATATAATATATTCTATATATATATATATAAGCGTGCGCGTGTGTGCGTGTGTGCGTGTGCGCGTGTGTGCGTGCGCGTGTGTGCGTGTGCGCGTGTGTGCGTGCGCGTGTGTGCGTGTACGCGTGTGTGCGCGCGTGCGCGCGTGTGCGTGCGTAAATATGTGTATATATATGTGTGTGTGCGTATATATGTATATATATGTGTGTGTGTGTATATATATATATATATATATATAATGTGTGTATTAGGAATTTATCACCTATTTTATGGAGACAGCCTCTGCGACACTAACACCTCGCAATCCACATGCAGACTGAGGATAGAAATGAAAAAATTATCAAGATTTGAAAAATTCATTCCCCGTGATTGGCTGGAGGGTCAATCGCTAGGTTACGGGGTCATTTTAGGGTTATATTTCTATCCTCAGCGGCCATGTTGGAGGTGGCAGTGATAATTGTGACAGCTAAGTGATCATTGTTACTACAGTGATCACATAGCTGTAACAATAAAAAGTGAAATAAAATAATAAAAAGGGGATTGTATTTTTATTAAATGTGGGGTTTGGGGGCATCTGGGCAGTTTTGATTTTTTCTACTGCCCTTAGAGACCCTGTGTGTGGTGTTTTTTACTTTATGTTTTTTTTTTAACATTTTTTTTACATTTTACATTATAATGAGGCACACCGTTGGAAAGCTCAGGCTCTGGGCTTTCCATCGGTGCCTCATTTGTTACTGCAGCCCTTACCGATGAGGAGATAGAGAGGTCCTAAGGACCTCTCCCCCCTCCTCCTAAGGGCTGTCTATGCGGCTGTTGAAGGTGACGTCATCACGCCAGGCGTGATGACGTCACCGCGACTCCCATGATCCCACAGTGAGGGCCGACATCCCGGATGTCGGTCCCTCACTGTTTGCCGCCGGGGATCTCAGCCACACCGCCGCTTCGCTGCCGGGAGGATCGGACGCGCTGAGCGCGTCCTCCGCACAGCAGCGGGAACTTCCTGGACGCGCTCAGCGCGTCCGTAGCAGCGAAGTGGTTAATATAAAAGTTTTTATTGGAGTTCACACATAGATTGGTACAACATTGCAAAAAGAAGGAAACATCAAAGATAAAGGACATAAATTCGCAGCATTGACAATAGACAAGTCAAATGAAGTATCAATATTATCCGATAAGAGGTCATTTGTGCGGACTCCATTTTCCAATAACAGATAAAATCCTAAACTAACATAAAACACAAAACACGGCAGCACTACAGTCGTACATGGTAAAATATCTTATATCAAGGTTCCAGACTCGACAAACACCCTCCATCCCTCCCATGTATCATAAAACTGGCACATTGAATTATTCACGGTGTGGAACATTTCTTCATATTGAAAAACACTTTCGAGGGCGATCATAACTTCTTTCATAGAGGGACCTAGTGAGGAACGCCAATGTCTCGCTATAACTGTTTTTGCTGTCCCCAGTACCATAGAGATAAACCTCCTGTGACGGATCTGAATAGTAGTGGGTATAATATGTAGGAGGTACAATTTCGGGCATAGTGGGAGTATGAGTGAAGTACAGTGGGAAATCAGTATGCTTATTTTTTCCCAATAACCCCCTAGTGCGGGACATAACCAAAATGTATGCAGTAGAGAACCGAGGCCGGTAAGGCATCTCCAGCAGAAGCCGGTATTCCCCGAGATATGGGCCAATCGGGTTGGTGTTAAGTACCATCTGCACAGTAGTTTGATATGGGCCTCGCGTAGATTGGTGCTTCTAGAATATTTGTATATTGTGTCCATGGCATATGACCAGTCATCTATGGAGAGCGTGAAAGCTAAGTCTTTTTCCCATTTAACCATAAAGGGTATTTTTTTTAGGTGGGGTCAGGGTTAGGAGGCTGTTGTAACAGAGAGATAATGGTTTCATTTGACATTTCTTCCCCATACAAAATTTGTGAAAAGCTGAAAGGTTCGTAGTTGTGAAAGAGGTCAGGCCCTTCTGGTGTAAAGCATGCTTCACACGTAGGTAAGTGAAACAGTCACTCAATGGGATGGCAAACTCCTGTACCAAGTCGGGGAAGGGTTTCAGGGAGTGGGGTGTAAAGAGCTGCCACACATGCGTCAAGCCGCGCAAGAACCAAGAATATAAATTTAAATCTGGGATATAGCGACACAAAACTCTGAGAGGGGCGAGAAATAATAAGTCATAAGGCCGTACCAACGGACGACCCCACTGGCGCCAGGACATGAGGGAGAGCATCGAGGCGGGTAGCAGACCCATGGTGCTATTCCTAGGAAGGAATGGAAGCCACATCAGGTCATGAAGTTTATATGGAAAAATCATGGCGTTCTCCAACTGTAACCATAGAGGTGATTCTTTTAAATGCATTGACGACAACAGTTGGGCTAGTAAGGCTGCTTTGTAGTACGATTGTAGATCCAAAAAACCCAACCCTCCGTTACGTCGCGGCGCAGTGACTGTGGAGGCCGATACTCGAGGAGGTTTCCCTTTCCAAATATGCGCATGGAGCAGTTTTTGCAGCCGGAGCAATAAATGCGCCGGTATGAAAACAGGGATATTTCTGAAATAGTATAAAATTTGGGGTAGGATACACATCTTATGGCCGCCATACGACCCAACCAGGAGGATTCATTTGTGCTCCAAGTGGAGAGCTGCGTCTTGATGGAGTTCAATAGTGGCGTGAAGTTTTCCTTAAGGATGGTGCCTCGCGATTTAGAAACGGAGATTCCCAAGTATTTTAAAGAGGTAGAGCGCCAATCAAAAGGTACTTACTACGCAGAGAGCCGAGGGATGAAGCAGCAATATTTATAGGGAGAGCTTGTGTTTTACTCACATTATTTTTATAGTAAGATAACGCGCCAAAGCTATCAAGGAGGTGAAACAGGGAAGGAAGCAAAATCTCCGGTGTGGTCAAAAAAAAGCAGTATGTCGTCCGCGAAAAGTGCCAGCTTGTGCTCCCCATTCGGGGTCGGCAAACCTTTGATTGCCGGGGAAATCTTAATCTGCAGTGCTAAGGGTTCTAGGGCCAGAATAAATATTAACGGGGATAATGGACAACCCTGTCGGGTGCCATTGGTTATGTGGAAAGAGGAGGATAGAAACCCCGATGCCAAAACTTTCGCCGACAGAGCAGAGTAAAGGCCATAATACTATGTACAAATTGTGCTGGGAGACCAAACCTTAGTAACACCATCCGCATATACCCCCAGTGCAGGCGATCGAACGCCTTTTCGGCGTCCAATGCCAGCAGGAGTCCGGAGGTATTAGTCCTATGGGCCAAGTCGATTATATCATAAAAACGTCGGGTGTTGTCACATGTTTGACGGCCCGGGACAAAGCCGGTTTGTTCAGTCGCGATCAAGGACGGGAGTAGGGGAGCCAACCTAGTAGCTAGTAATTTAGCATACAGTTTGGCGTCTACATTCAACAGGGAAATAGAGCGGAAGTTGGCACAGTGTGTCGGGGGTTTACCAGGTTTAGGCAGGGTCGCTACTGTTGCCTGCAACATCTCCGGAGGAATGATGCCAGTGTTCTTAATGTCATTAAAAAACAGGGTAAGAGTTGGAACCAGTGAAGGAGCAAATACCTGATAATACAGATTCGTAAAACCATCAGGGCCTGGGGCTTTATTTTTTGGAAGTGCATTAATAGCCTTAAGTACCTCCTCCTCTGTAAATGCAGCAAGCAAACCTGTAGCCTGAGAGGGAGAGAGGGAGGGGAGGCTCGCCGCCTGAAGAAAGAGATCTATGTCGTCCTGGGTAGGGGACGGCACGGTGTGGTCTGATCCTAGGTTGTACAGGGAGGCATAATAACGTGCAAATTCATCAGTAATAAGGGCTGGGTTACAAATTTTTACGTTATTAGCATCCAATAGGTTTGCATTTTTTTATTCTTTTCCCTTTCAATTTAGATGCCAGCAATTTCCCCGGTTTATTCCCTTGGGTATAATGAGCATAGTTAAGCCGTCTAATTGAGCGCGCAGTGATTTGGAGCATAAGGTGTTCCAACTCGCGGCGCTGCGAAATCAACTGAGCGGTAATATTAGGGGTAGGCGAGGATTTATTCTGGGTTTCTAATACCGTGATTCGCCGTGTAAGGGCAGTCATCTGAGCATTAAAACGTTGTTTACGTTGCGCTCCTTTCTGTATAAAATGTCCTCGCATAACAGCTTTGTGGGCCAACCATATCGACGCTGTTGCAACGTCCCCAGTCACGTTCATCGTGAAGTACTCCTGAAGGAGTTGTAGCGTTGTTGTCACGTCATCCCTATCTACAATGAGTGAGTCATTGAGTCTCCAATTCCCCATACCCCTCGGTGGAAAAGCAATGCCTTAAGGGGCACCATCTGGAAGCCAGGAAGTATCACCCAGCTGTGGGTGAAATTTCAGCCCCGGATTGCTGTTATTTAGCCGCAAGAAATGAAAATTCAGCGCCGGTCACAGGAGCTCTCCTTACATGCGACCGCGCGCTGCAACGTCCGGCCACGCCCCCCGTATCTTGCGCTTTTCAGCGCGAGGTTACTGTACTTTGCGTTTCCTATGCTTAACATGGGGAGCGCAAAGAGTTAATTAGCATTAGTATAATGTAATACTAACGCTAATTACTGTCCGGCTGCGGTTACTGAAAAGTTAATCACAGCCAGGACTTGGTGCTAACGGATTCTGCTGCTGCAGAATCCGTCAGCACCAGCAGACACCCCTCAATAAAGTCAGATACTCACCTCCTATCCCACAACGAGG
Source organism: Leptobrachium leishanense (assembly GCA_009667805.1). NCBI lineage: Eukaryota > Metazoa > Chordata > Amphibia > Anura > Megophryidae > Leptobrachium > Leptobrachium leishanense. Next base: position 130,724,241 of record CM019072.1, on the reverse strand, counting down.
ACCTTGGCTCCAACCGCCTCCTCTGTCTGCTGGGAGCAAGGAGAGATTGGGGGGAAAAAGTCCCCCAGTTTCTCTCTCTCTCTCTCCGGATCACTACGCCGACCTCCCGGATCTCGCCTCGCGAGATCCGGCAGGTCATGTGACCGGCAGAGTTTTTCTCCTTAGCGTCCCCATTTTAGCGTGAACATTGTAATATGGGCCAAAGTATTCCTTCATGACTCCACAATTCCAATCAGAATTCCCCTTGGATCCCATCTTCTGTAAAAGATCCTCATTTCTAAAGCTATTTGCTAAACTTAATCCAAAAAAAACTTTATCTGCAGAGAATGTAGACACACTCTCCATAAAGGTGACTTATTGTCCTTTGTACGCTGCTGTTAAAGAGCATGTCGCCAAAGATCTATTTCTGCCGTCCTTGTATGTATTTGTATAATAATATCACATACTTCTTAGACATGTTTTTTCTAAAGTAAACATATCTTCTATCCTTTCTACATTACTGAAATCATCCATCCTTCTTCACATTTTTATAGCCCGCCCATGAACATCTGCTAGCTCAGTAATATCCTTTTGCAAAACCAGTATGCCAAGTTTAACTGCGTAGATTTATCCCGAGACGGACCATGTTTGACTTCCTTATTAGTTATAAAGATGTAAGCTATGGATTGAAGGGATAACTGCTATAATATAGACTGCCACTGAGGTTCACTGCAATCTTTCTGCAAAGTTTTAGGGCACTATTACGATCGTCACGCTAAAACGAGGAAGCGAAAGAGAAAAACCTGTGCCTGCAGGTTTCTCCTTAGCGTCTCCGTTTTAGTGTGATATTACAATGCAGGCGCTAGAAAAGCTGCCTGCATCGTAATCCGGTGCTAAACCCCGGGATGCGCGTGGCATCCCTTTCATGGAGTCCATAGGACTCCATTGAGGCTGCCGCTGCCGGTCACATGATCTACAGATGGAGACTGGAGGGACTTTTTCCCCCAGCCTCTCTCTCTACTTCCGGCAGCAAGAAGAAGCGGATGGAGCCGCCGTTCTCACCGCTGGATGGGAGGCGAGTATGTGATTTTTGGGGGGTTTCAGCTGGTGCTGACTCGCACCATCGCGAGATCCGATAGGTTGGCGTAGTGATCCGCAGAGGGAGACTGGGGGACTTTTCACCCAGTCTCTCCCTGCTCACAGTGGCCAGAGGTGGCGGTTTCAGCTGCCGTTCTCGCCGCAGGATGTAAAATGAGTATATTAGGATGAGGATTCCGCAGCAGTGGAATCCGTTAGCACCAGGTCCTGGCTGTTAATGTTCGGGTTAACTGCAGCCAGACGGTAATTAGCGTTAGTACAATGAAATACAAATGCTAATTAACTCTTTGCGCTCCCCCATGTTAAGTATAGGGAGCGCAAAATACATTAACCTCCCGCTGAAAAGCCCAAGATCCAAATCGCTAATGGTTTTTTTAGCGCCAGGTTACTGTACTTTGCGCTCCCTATGCTTAACATGGGGAGCACAAAGTGTAAGCAGAGAGTAATTAGCTAATTACATACAGCTCTCGCTAGCTAAAAAAGTTGGCTACAGCTTAGAGCTGGTGCTAAGTGATTGCACTGCTGCAGAATTAGATAGCAGCAGCTGTGAACCCCCCACAGATCAAATACTCACCTCTCATCCCGCGACGAGAACCGCTTCTGGCCGATGGGAGCAGAGTGAGACTGGGGGAAAAAGTCCCCAGTCTCCCTCCGCGATCACTCCGCCGACCTGCAGGATCTTGCTAGAGGCGAGATTCTACCAGTCATGTGACCCAGCAGGAGAAGCCTAAGCCTAAGAAGCAGAAGCCTAAGAGGTCCTATGGACTCCATGGAGGGGATGCCCGGGACGGCGTTTTATTGCTGCCCTGAGCATCCAGAAGCCTAGCGGCCGCTATGGCGCAGGCTGCTGGACTCAGCGAGCGCCTGCCTCGTAATCCACTGGGAAAACAGGGATGCTAAAAGGAGATTAGCGAACGCTAATTTTTCACCTTAGCATCCTCGTTTTAGCTACAGGACGTGATAGAGCCCTAAATGTATAAAGAAAATAACAATAGCCAAATATTGGATTCCTTGTTTGCTTATCGTTACTATGATTTGCATGCTCTAGATTATCAAATTGTGCGAACGTCAATGGCTGTTTTTGGGAAGGGATGTCTGGCAGCATCATTCAACAGTCTGTTTTTGTACACTGGTGAAATGTACCCAACTGTCATCAGGTAAGCGTAATTAATGTTTTCTTCTTTTTTTAAACAGAGTCCCTTTTTTCTGTGTCGCTGGATAAAACGTCTACGGCATAACACATTGAATAGGTTACCACTGTATGTTACGTATAACATCATCTGTAAAAAACTAGACATTCTATGTGGTTTTGTTTAGAATTCGGCATCGAGTATGCATTTTCTTAAATAATAATTCTAATAATAATTCTAAATATTATAACAGGTTTACATGCTTTTCTGATACACTGTTCTGTGTACTGTTGCACCACTCATTCTATCTCGACATAAGATAATAAAATAGACTTTTCTATACAACCGGCAACATTTTGTAGTCACCGTTAAAAATCCTAGCCAAAAACATACATATATATTTTTTTCTAAAGCTCCTCAGAGTGTCAGGTGAAAAAGCTTTCAATGACAATGTCATGTTTTCATTGGCAGACAGTCGGGAATGGGACTGGGCACTATGATGGCACGACTTGGAGGAATTATTGCCCCCATTGCTCAGATGACCTCTGAGTATTATCATCATCTACCACTCATTATTTTCGGCTGTTTACCCATAATCTCTGGTATTGCTGCCTGTTTCCTTCCAGAGACACTTGGCGTTCCTCTTCCTGAAACTATAGAAGAAGTAGAAAGGTCAGTAAGTCTCTTGTCTCAGGTTAAATTGAATTCTGTGCAAACAAAATGTAAAATGAAAATGTAAAAGATAGCGTGGTCATGAATGATAAATTTTCAAGATGGAAATCAGTGGTAAGTGGTGTCCCTCAGGGGTTTGTTATAGGACCAATGCTATTCAATTTATTTATAAATGACCTTGAAATAGGCATCGAAGGTCATGTATCAATGTTTGCAGATGACACAAAACTAGGAAAAGTAATACAATGTGAGCAGGATGTTACTTCACTGCAGAGGGATTTGGATATATTGGGAGACTGGGCACTTAAATGGCAGATTAAATTGAATGTAGATAAATGCAAGGTTATGCACTTTGGAGTAAAGCACAAACAAGCCACGTATACCCTAAATGGTACCGAGTTAGGGAAATCAAAGCAGAAGGATTTGGAAATAATCATAGACTCCAAACTAAGTATCAATGCCCAATGTCAAAAAGCAGCTGCCAAGGCCAGCAAGGTATTGGCATTAAAAGGGGAGTTCACTCTCGGGATGAAAACATAATTTTTCCGCTTTACAAATCAAAGGTAAGACGCGCCTTGAATAAGCCGTGCAATTTTGGGCCCCTGTCTTAAGAAAGGATATTATGGCGCTAGAAAAGTGCAGAGACGTGCGACTAAATTAATAAGGGGAATGGAAGATTTAAGTTATGAGGAAAGACTAACAAGCTTAAACCTGTTTAGTTTAGAGAAACGGCACCTTAGAGGGGATCTGATAACTTTATATAAATATTTACCGGACCATTATAAACCATTGTCTGGAAACCTATTCATTAACAGGACTATTCACAGGACACGAGGTCACCCATTTAGACTGGACGAAAGGAAATTCAGCCTAAAGCATAGGAAAGGTTATTTTATGGTGAGAACGATAAAGCTGTGGAATTCTCTGCCTGTTGAGGTGGTTGGGTCAGAGACTGTATAGACATTTAAAAAACGACTGGGAGACTTCCTGCAAAAACAGAATATTAAGGGTTATAATATTTAATATGTGGGTAAAAGTTGCTTGATCCAAGGAGAAATCTCATGCCTTCTTGGGTCAAGAAGGAATTTTCTCCCAGTATGTTGCATATTGGTGAGCGCTTAAAGGGATACTCCAGGCAATATGACCACATCAGCTTTTTAAGGTGGTCATATTGCCTGAAGTATCCCATTTTTTCCCCCAGCCTTCTACCTTTTCCCGATCGGCTGATATTGCTGAGAGAAGCGGTGACTTTACTCCGCCCTCCCAGCTGTCAATCAGCCGATCGGGTTTCAAGTTCCCCGCGTTTTGGAACTCTCGGGCAAGCTGGGACGTCATCGCGCTAGAAGCGCGATGACGTCCCACCACTCCAGCAGAGTTGCGGGAACGCGCAGGAGAAGGAGCTGGAGCCGCTGCCTCCTCCTCCTTCTCCTCCGCCTAAGAGATTTTAGACGAGCAGGCGGGGTGAACTTCAGCTCACCTCGCCGCTCGTGAACGTGCGCTGAATGAGCAGGCTTCCGGGAGGAAGCCTGCTGATTTTCTGATTGGCTGGTTTACGTGATAGGCGCGCATGCGCGCTTTGCACGTAAACCTGTAGCCAAGTTCCAAGATTCTACGACGGGAGCGGAAGAGGAGGGAGGTGAGTAAAAAAAAAAAAACGCCGTTGGAAAAGTGTCATTTTTAGGGTGAGTATTACTTTAAAAATATATATATACTTAATGACTAGGGCAATAGCTTTGATATAATGTAAAAAAAGGGGGGGGGGTTTCAGACTGGAGTGTTCCTTTAAGACTGGGGTTTTTGCCTTCTTTTGGATCAACAGCAGAAGGTGATTTATGAAAGGCTGAACTCGATAGATGCACGTCTTTTTTTCAGCCTATGTAACTTTGTAACTACTGTAATTCTGTGATATACTGTACTATAAAGTGTGTATAAAACATAAAAAAAAAATCATGACAACTTGTAGGAGTAGAAAAAAAAAAAGAAATTGAACCAGTAATTATTTTTTTATTCTTATATTGGTCACATATTTCTGATGTGACACATGTTGAACTTACCCAATTGACAACAGTGCTGTGTTTCAAATAGCCAGTAAGTATGTCATTTTCTGTTGCACAGAGTAACACAGAGAAAGATGAGATGGATGAAAACATGTGCATGAGTGAATGAGACACCTAGAAAGACATCAAAAATAGTGCTATTATAATATATATTGGGCCATATTACATACTTGGTGCTAACTTAACCAGAGCTGTTGTAAACTTCCCAGAGCCATTATAGCCTATGGATGTTTTAAGTTTACTACTGCTCTGGTTAAGTTAGCACCAACTATGTAATATGGCCCATTATATATAAATGCCTCCTGTTTTAGCATAGGTACAGGCCATCTTTAAACACTTCCATATTACTCTATAGAAATACTAGTCTTACCTCCTTCTCTTGCTTGACATATCCTCTTAATACAGATTATCCTTTCAATTTAATATTAACATTTTACCTGTTACCGACAAATACAAAATGAATGAATATCTCAATCCACTTTTCATTTCAATCTTTAGTTCTGGTCGAAGAATGAAGCATGCCCTACCCAGTGAGAAGATAGATCTAAAGGACACAATGATGGATAATCTACATATGGATGCCTAGCCACATACCACTATTTGGCTTAATGACCAAAGCTGCCACATGGAAGTACCTGCAAGAAGATTCTGATATATTGTATTTGTAGCCTATGTTACTTGCCTTTAAAAAGACATTATTGTTGTTTCCCTGATAGCCTTTGCAAACACTGAATTCATCATTTTCTGGATTATACTCTAATTTAACCCTTTCGCTGCTGATACATTTCACGCCTGTGTGCTGAGCTCATTTTTACCAGTTTCGCTCATCATGTTTAAACGTGTTTTGAAGCCACGTTTTATTATATGACCCAGACATATTATATATCGTTCTTTCCGGCAGACTCGGCAGATTCTTAATATATCATTATTATATGTATACGTCATGTCCTGCCTGTATATTATAACAAAAAATGTAATAAAAGTAGAATTTTCGGGGGGCGTGGCCGGCTGCAGAGGAAGGTGGACGTGTGTCTATGGAGCTCCTGCACATTCTGCCTTCTTTGGGGACCCTAAGCTTCTTCAGATGACATATTTACCTCTCTGGGGACCCAGAGTAGCTGGCCACTGGAGGTGTGCTGTCCGGGGTCTGTTTTCCCCCCCCCCGGACTCGGATCGGAAGCTTGCTGACTGCTTTGCTGCACGAGGGTGCTGCTGTCGGCCATCTTGGGCCTACCCTGCGGCTCCGGCTGCCTCCCTGCTGTACCCATTTGTGGCCTGGCTCCTGGCTGGGATAACACCGTGGATTGTGTAGACGGAGGGCCCCTGTCTCCCACTTGCTGCTGGAAACGGTTGGTGGCGGCGGCTGAGGCTAATGAGACCGGGAGTTGGGTCGCCCCCCCAAGTAAAAAATAAAGAAGAGAAGATGGCTGCCATCGCGAGCCTTGATGCCTGCATGGCACTGCTGGAGGGGAATGACCTAGGCCCCCTCACGAAGGGAACCTGGCGCCAAATGATGGCCATTCTGCGGGATTGCAGCGGTGGCCTGGCCTCCCGTCCTGATGGTTTGGAGGACTCCTTACCCAGTGACGCTGAGACGGATTCAGAGGCTGTTTCTGGAGAGGCGCCCACTGTGATCGGATCTGGGTGTGCTGAGCCATTGGTCGACTCTGAGAGTGCGGCGGCGACACCGGTGCGGAGCGGAGAGTCATCGGAGTTGCATGCCGTGTCTGGCGGCACGGAGGGGGATCCCGGGTCACCGGACATGCATTTTCCCGAGCTGCCTGAGCTGGAAGTGTCTTGGCTTCCCTGGATGGACAGTGCAGCCCTGTTTGAAGACGGTGCGCACTGGGGACTGCTGATCTGCCATGAAACCCGTTCGCTGAGTGAGGAGAAGGATGTGGAGACATGGAAACCGAGCACCCGACAGGACCAGCGCGAGGCTAAACGCTTGGGTGGAAACGCCCGATCGATCCTATGGCTGGACACAGGGTGAAGTGATGTGCCTTCCTGTAAATATTGCCCATCTATTGGTTTTTGACCCGATCTACCCTCAGTTGACTCTCGCTCTCGCCCCCTCTCTTTTCTTTTATTATTTTAATTTTTTATTTTTCTCTCTCTCTAACTTTATGAGGACATTGCCTATACCTTTTCACATTTTCTCTGCTGACACTTGCCGAGGACTCAGTCTCTTTTCTAGCGGAGTGATTATTAGCTGTGCATATTGCAATACTGCTGATTCTTTCTGGGACTTCTCCCTCAGATGAGACCTCTGTTTTTGATGTTTATTTTTTTTTAATTATTTATTTTTTTTGTTTTTAATTTGGCTATTCCGGGACATCTCGGGGATGCAACCGTGGCCTGGTGCCCGGCTTGCTCCTGAGTGCCCGGGCCAGGTGCCGTTATTCCCCCTTGGCCTCCCTGCGGCCTTATGGACCGTCTGGGTAGTCGCCAAGGCAGGCACATTTTTGGCCTTTGCCATCTTTTTATTCCCCCCCCTTTTTCTCTTACAGCTTGATGTCCTCGGTTGGCCCCCCTTTTTTTTTTTATTTTTTTTTTTATGTTTTTCTGTTAATAGCCATTAGTTCCCTATAACCTGTTTTTTGGATGAGACCCCCCTAATAGGGGATGATTTTGTTGAGTGCATTCCTTGTAGATGACGTTGAAATCGTAATGTATTTTTCGCAGATGACTTTAAACTTTAGTGTGTTTTTTGCAGGAGACCTTACATTTAAGTGTGTTTTCCGAGAATGATCTTAAATTACTTTTTTGTTATTCTTCTATAGTTTAACAGATGACTTATTTTGGCCCTGCGAGGTCTTTTTCATTTTATGTTGACTTTCTATGTAGATGCAAACTTTCAAAAATAAAGAATTTAAAAAAAAAAAAAAAAAAAAAAGTAGAATTTTCAATAATTAACAACGTGTAAAGTGTTTTTTTTCACATTTTAACATGTGAGCATTTGCGGTTATATTTTCTATGAGTTGCGTTTGTTAAAAAAATTAGAAATGGGGGACTTGTTAAATTTTTGGGGGGGAAAATTACACGATTGTTAACAAAAGCACCCCATACAAAAATTGTTAGTGCAGCATAATTGTTCACATTATAATTGAAATGGGAACAATATTGCTGCATTAACAAAACAAAACAAAAAAAACCTGTTCATTTTTTTTAAATTTATTTATTTTTTAATTTTTATATTTTTTAATAACTTTTAACACGTCATGGTATCATTGGAAAGGTCATGCTCTGGCTGATCCAGCGATACCACCAAACATTAACCCCTAGCTGCCACGGATCGGGAGTTACGGTGTTCATTGGAACCCCCTATCTCCACCATAGGTGGCAGCTAGGGGTTAACTCCAGAACTGACATCATTGCGCTATGCACAATGACGCCAGTCGTCAGGGGGACATCTTGGAAGCTTGGCCAACATCCAAGATGTCGGCCAGCTCCAGGAGAGGATCGTGATTTGGCGCTGAATCATGATCCGGGCCCCAAGGGGTTAAAGCCAGTCACTGTTTGGAAGGGCAGGCTGTGCCCTTCCAAATGGTGCCTGCCTTTAACCGCTGCCCTGGCCGATCGGGAGGGAGAGAGGTCCAAAGGACCTCCCCCTCCCTTTCAGGCACCTTCCCCGCGGGGGGGCCTGAAATAGATGTCATCGTGCTAGCGCGATGACATTTATTGGCCCCGCCGGGGTCCCGGAGTGCCGGCTGACATCCAAGATGTCAGCCCACCCTGGGGGGAGCAGCAAACGGCCGGAATCCTGGCTGATTGCTGCCTCCTGTGCTAGGACGCGCTCAGCGCGTCCATAGCACAGGAGAACCACTTGGCTGGACGCGCTGAGCGTGTCCTTAGCAGCCAAGTGGTTAAGTTGTATTACATGGGCTGCACGTAGGAGTGGTTGCACGTGCATGTAAAAACTCCACCTTGTACTTCTTAGCGACTTTTTAACATTGCAATGTTCAGAAGAATACAACAGACTTTCATGGAAGTCTTGCAGCAAGGGCGCGACGTTACTGATGCTTCTGATTTAGCCCAGGTGGCTCACCACTGCACAACTAGGTTGTCTTTGAGCAGGCATGCCATGAAAACAGTGCCTTCAGCAGAGGTGGCTCTATAATTAGGCCAAATAGGCGGTCTCCTAGGGCCAGGCTCAAACAGGGGCCTAGCATGGACAATTCATTATGCGCACATTCAAGAGATTATGATATAACACACAAATATACTACAATAACATACACCAATCTGCCAAGAGAGCTATCTGAGCCTTACTTAATCGTAGTTTTATTTCCAGTTAGTTTCTATTTTTTTTTTGCATAATAATAGGACTTCACAGCTGAGGTTTGCCTAAGGCCTCACTAGCACTAAGCCAGGTGATCAAATTATTCCTCGGAGGAGTGCCTTGTCGGTTTTCTTTTGTAGTGATAATAAAGAGATAAATATTGCTGAGCCCTGAGGAAATGTAGCCATTGAAGTCACATTTTGATTTCTTAATTACCACTTTTTGTTTTTATGAATCTTCGAGGGCAGGGACTCCCATAGAGAAGCACTGCTTCGTCTATTCAGAGAACAAAAACCAGCAGTGAAAAGTTGCCGAAATGCCCTGCCATTCGGTGGTTTCATTCAACAGGTTTATTCAGGCGAATCCCATAGGCTTCAATGTTAAAAATATTCCCGTTTTAATTCAATAGCTAATAAATAGGGATGAGCTGTTCGGTCCGATTGGTTAATGAGATCGCATCGAACATAGCCTGTTCGCATGTTCGCAAACTACGAACATTTCCGTTTGTTCGCCGCGTGTTCGCCGCCCACAATGCACCACAATGCACTTTTCCACTGGCCTGAAGCTTGTAATTGGCTACAGCCTTGCACCTGACCATAGGTCAGGTGCAAGACAGGTTCAAGACTATGCCAATCACGGCTCAGAGTCCTGATTGGCAAATTTTGCCCAATCATGGGCTCACAGAGCTAAGTCCCGCAGCACTATATAAGGTTTCACACAGCGCTTCAGCACGTGTTTGAGAGGAGATTTGAGAGGAGATTGTTGTTGTGTTAGTGTGTGTTCTCACTGCCAGTCTGCCACCAGCTACTGGGGGGGGGTCTTATTTCTACAAAATATCTGGGACTTGTTGTAATCTGTGTCTTGTCACTGCCACGCAGTATTTTGGGGGTCAGTAATTTCTACAAAATATTTGTGAATTGAGGTGATCTGTATCTTGTCACTGCCAGTGCCACGCAGTATTTTGGGGGTCAGTAATTTCTACAAAATATTTGGGAATTGAGGTGATCTGTGTCTTGTCACTGCCAGTGCCACGCAGTATTTTGGGGGTCAGTAATTTCTACAAAATATTTGTGAATGGAGGTGATCTGTGTCTTGTCACTGCCAGTGCCACGCAGTTTTTTGGGGGTCAGTAATTTCTACAACATATTTGTGAATTGAGGTGATCTGTGTCTTGTCACTGCCACGCAGTATTTTGGGGGTCAGTAATTTCTACAAAATATTTGTGAATTGAGGTGATCTGTGTCTTGTCACTGCCACGCAGTATTTTGGGGGTCAGTAATTTCTACAAAATATTTGGGAATTAAAGTGATCTGTGTCTTGTCACTGCCACGCAGTATTTTGGGGGTCAGTAATTTCTACAAAATATTTGTGAATTAAGGTGATCTGTGTCTTGTCACTGCCAGTGCCACGCAGTATTTTGGGGGTCAGTAATTTCTACAAATATTTGGGAATTGAGGTAATCTGTGTCTTGTCACTGCCACCCATCAGGGGGTCTCACTGATTTATAGGAGGTTTCTGAGAGTTGTAATCTGGGTCTTCTCACTACCAGCTATCAGGGGGTTCCACATACTTCTAGCAGATTTCTGCGAATTGTAATCTGTGTCTTGTCACTGGCTGCCAGCTATCAGGGTGTCTCACTGAGTTATACCAGAGTTCTGGAAATCTTTCATCTTTATACCAGAGTTGAATCAGAGTTCTGTATATATTTAATCTATATATCACTCACCATGTCAGAAAGACCAAAAAGGACAGGCAGACGCTCCCAAACACAGATAAGAGGGCAAGCAGCCTCTGTGTCGGGAGGCTGTGCCTCTGGTCGTGGTGGACGTGGTGCATCCTCTGCAGGGGCACGCTTGTCCTTTCTAACTGGTGCTGGCCGTCTTAAGCAGCAGCAACATACAGAGCATTTGGTGGATTGGCTAAACAGACCATCCTCATCCTCCGAGTCCTCTGCCAGCCAGGCTTGTAGTGCTTTACAGTCCACCTCAGCTGCCAAAGCATCTAATGCAGCCTCCATGTCAACAGCTACTCCTGCCGAAGCCTCACTATCACACACGGAGGAGTCAGCTGAATTGTTTGACTACAATGACAGTGACATGCTGCTTGAGGATGCGCAGCAAGTACAGTGCTCTGATTCAATCTCTGAGGTTGAGGAAGGAAGTATAATCAACCTAGAGGAAGGGGGTGCCAGTGACGACACACAAATAACTGGCACTCATGTTGCCCCGGCAGCTGCAGCATACTGCCAAGTTGGCTCCAGTGACGAGGAGATAGGGGGTGATGATGACAATGATGATGAGGTCACTGACTCCACCTGGGTGCCTGATCGAACAGAAGAGTAGTGAGGAGGAGGAGGAGGCACAACAAACACGAGGCACAACATGTGCAGAGCGCTGTTGTCTCAAAGCACACATCCAGGAACTCTACTGTCTGGGAGTTCTTTAAGAAATGTGCAGCAGACCCCACCGTTGCTATTTGTAATCTATGTCAGATGAGGCTCAAGCGTGGAAAATAGGGATGTGCACCGATTTTTTTTTCGATTCGATTCGATTCGATTTTTCGAATTTTTTAACTTTTCGATTCGGCTCGTTTCGACTGCTTTCCGTTTCGAATCGGTTCGGTTCGATTCGGTTTTCGGGTACATTTATTTTTCGGAATATCGACCATTTTTCGTATTTTCGGGTCACTTTACTAGGTTTCTGTATCGACTTTTCGTTATTTCGGAAAATTTTCGTTTTTCGGAATTGTACATGGTTTTCGGCATATCGCCAATTTTTCGTATTTCGGAACTTTTCGTATTTCGGAACTTTTCGTTTTTCGGAATTGTACATGGTTTTCGGTATATCGACAATTTTTCGTTTTTCGGAACTTTTCGTTTTTTCGGAACGTCTGTTCTCGTTTCAAAGCTGTCTAACTCTATTCGTTTTGATGAAAAAACTACTATGGTTTACTTTTTTAATACTACTTTATATATTTTTTATAATAAATTTTTGGTTTGTTTTTCGGATCCGATAATTCATTCTGTCGATACGATAATTCTGGCGATTCTATCGTGTTTTTTTAATTAACCCTTTCGCTGCTGAGGCTTTTCCCGTCCCTGTGCTGAGCTAATTTTTACCGGTTTTGCTCGTCATGTTTAAACGTGTTTTGAAGGCTTATTTTAGTATATGACCCAGACATATTATATATCGTTCTTTCCGTCAGACTCTGCAGATTCATAATATGTCATTATTATATGTATACGTCATGACCTGTCTGTATATTATAACAAAAAATGCAATAAAATATGATTTTTCAATAATTTACAATGTGTAAAGTGTTTTTTTTTCACATTTTAACATGCGAGCAATTGCGGTTATATTTTGTATGGGGTGCGCTTGTTAAAAAAATTAGAGATGGGGTCTCGTTACATTTTTTTTTGGGGGAAATTACACGATTTTTAACAAATGCACCGCATACAAAAATCGTTAGTGCAGCATCATTGTTCACATTATAATTGAAATGGGAACAATATTGCTGCATTAACAAACCAAAAAAAAGAAAAAAATTTTTTTTTTTTTTTTTATAAATTTATTTAAATATTTTTTTATTTTTAATTTTTTTAAAAAACTTTTTTCACTGTAGTGTTTGGTATCGTTGGAACCAAACTTTAACCCCTAGCTGCCACGGATCGGGAGATAGGGGTTCATTGGAACCCCTATCTCCACCATTGGTGGCAACTAGGGGTTAACTCCAGGACTGGCGTCATCGTGCTATGCACGATGACGCCAGTCCACAGGGGGAGTTCCCGGAAGCTTGGCCGACATCCGACATCCTCATGGATATGCCCCAGCTCCTCATGGATATGCCCCAGCTCCTCGTGGACATGCCCCAGCTCCTCGTGGATATTGCCCCAGCACCTCATGGATATGCCCCAGCTCCTCGTGGACATGCCCCAGCACCTCGTGGACATGCCCCAGCTCCTCGTGGACATGCCCCAGCTCCTCGTGGATATTGCCCCAGCACCTCGTGGATATGCCCCAGCTCCTCGTGGACATGCCCCAGCACCTCGTGGACATGCCCCAGCTCCTCGTGGACATGCCCCAGCTCCTCGTGGATATTGCCCCAGCACCTCGTGGATATGCCCCAGCTCCTCGTGGACATGCCCCAGCATCTCGTGGACATGCCCCAGCTCCTCGTGGATATTGCCCCAGCACCTCGTGGATATGCCCCAGCTCCTCGTGGACATGCCCCAGCTCCTCGTGGATATTGCCCCAGCACCTCGTGGATATGCCCCAGCTCCTCGTGGACATGCCCCAGCACCTCGTGGACATGCCCCAGCTCCTCGTGGATATTGCCCCAGCACCTCGTGGATATGCCCCAGCTCCTCGTGGACATGCCCCAGCACCTCGTGGACATGCCCCAGCTCCTCGTGGATATTGCCCCAGCACCTCGTGGATATGCCCCAGCTCCTCGTGGATTTGCCCCAGCACCTCATGGATATGCCCCAGCTCCTTGTGGACATGCCCCAGCACCTCGTGGACATGCCCCAGCTCCTCGTGGATATTGCCCCAGCACCTCGTTAGTGCAGCATCATTGTTCACATTATAATTGAAATGGGAACAATATTGCTGCATTAACGAACCAAAAAAAAGAAAAAAAAATGTTTATTTAATTTTTATAATTTTTTTTAAAATATATTTTTACTTTTAATTTTTTTAAAAAACTTTTTTCACTGTAGTGTTTGGTATCGTTGGAACGGCCATGCTCTGGCCGATCCAACCATACCAAACTTTAACCCCTAGCTGCCACGGATCGGGAGATAGGGAGTTCCAATGAACTCCCTATCTCCACCGTTGGTGGCAGTTAGGGGTTAACTCTAGGACTGGCGTCATCGTGCTACGCACGATGACGCCAGTCCTCAGGGGGAGTTCCTGGAGGCTTGCCGACATCCAAGATGTTGGCCAGCTCCGGGAAAGGATCACGAACCGGCGCTTTTCAGCGCCGATTCGCGATCCAGCTCCCCAGGGGTTAATGCCAGGCACCATTTGGAAGGGCAGGCTGTGCCCTTCCAATTGGTGCCTGGGTTAACCCCCGCAACGCCGCCGATCGGGAGGGAGAGAGGTCGCGATAACACCTAATTTCACCGGCGGCGGTTCCGGATGCTGGGCTGACATCGAGGATGTCAGCCCGCACCGGGGGGCCAGCGATCGGCCGGAACCCGGCCGAACGCTGACCCCAAAGGGAGGATGCGCTCAGCGCGTCCTCCGCATACCAGCAGCCATGCGGAGGACGCGCTGAGCGCGTCCTCCGCATCGACGTGTTTAACAGTGTGGAAACCAAGCAATACATAATTAACTTATTAACGTAAAGCAACGCACACAAACAGGAAAATATAGAAAAAATAGAAAATTTATTTACAAAATGGGGAAGGGAACATGCCAAGGATGGCAAACTGCCCAACAGGGGCACAAACAACACAAACAAACATACATTTTAGAATTACTGGCATTTGAGGAGATGTTGGAGCTGGTCCGCATCTTTGATTACAAAGATTATGACTGCAGTAAGGGCCCTTACGGCAGGAAGAATAATTTTAGGAAGGATCGTATCATTTACAAGCTACGCGCACCACCATCCTGGAGGTGTTTGGGAAAGATGGGACGAAGGACCAGATCAGAAAACGCTGGTCCGACCTCAAAGCAGGCGAGCAGGAGCAGCTGAGGCACATCCGTATTGACTCTTACTGCCGCTCCAGGATGTCCGCGGTGTTAGTAAGGTGTTCCCGGAGTTCCTGCAGCAGTTCCTGGATGGAATCCAGTGTCCTGACTGCCAGGCGAAGCTCGCCAATCGCCTCTTGGTTGCTCGGTCAGGCTTCTTCGATATATCCAATAAATGAAAGAAGGAAAATACAGTAAGTAAAGCAGGTTTCTATTTTTGACTGAAAGTCTTGAAAAAATATAACAGTAGTATATACCAGAGCTGGCGGCCTCCTCCTGCTCCTCCTCCGACTCCTCCTCCCCCACCAGCACCGTCTGCATATCCAGTGCTATATGTAAGAAATTAAAGAAATAAAAAATACAGTAAACAAAAATTTTTTCTGTTTTTGACCAAAAGTCGTTGCTAAATAAGGCTAGGGTCAGACGAACGCATTTTCGCGTTGTCTGTGAAAAAGTGCGTTCAAACGAATGGACGCATTTTTTCACGGAGTACGCGAGAGCGGTCATACGATGCGCATTTGCATCCGTGATTTTGTACGGATCATCAATAAAACACTTTGTGCATCTGGACGTTATGTTGGCCGGACATTAGCAGCGTCTGACGTCTCCAATTCACGCACACACGCTGCTAGCGGACGCAGCGCACTCTGTACAACCGTACTAGAGGTTTTACGTTCTCGACAAAATGCGTTCGTTTTCCACTTGCGTTGCGCAGCCGGACTTTTGTGCGACCGTACTTCGTATATTGGCCGTCATTGCCCGTCATTTGCTGCTAGTGCGGCCGTGATTAAGTGCGCCTAAACGCACGTTCGCACTGCCTCAGTCTGACCCTAGCCTAAAACAGTATATACCAGCGCTGGTGGACGCCCGTGGCTCCTCCTCCTCCTCCGCTGGGGCACTGGTCCCTGCCCGGGCAGATTCGGCGTCCTGTGCCCTCTTCCTGTCTTCTGCCAAATCCAAAAAATATAACACGTAAATAATGCAGACTGGAAAAAATGGTATATCTATACAATATATTGCCGAAAGTATTGCGAGACCCCTCCACTACCCCACTACCAGCTTAACCCCCCACTACTCCCATCTCATAGGTCTAAAGTCACAAAATATTTATTTATTTCCTCTGCACATAGACATATATTACCGTTCATTTATATATTTTTTTTCAGAAGTAAACATTACGTTTATTCAATAAAAACTATTATTTGTGTTGTGTGCGTACAAAGCGCATTGTGCGACTGCTTTTATTTATTTTATAGAAGGCCTCAGCCTCAGTTTCACTTTCAGTTTCTGCTAATAATAAAACTGGATATTGCAGAAACAACAACAGAAATCCACCATTTTGTTTTGAAATTTGCATCTAAAGCATTCAATGACACTGCTGCAGCAGCTGCTGAGGCTGTATTGAACGCAGCTCTGTTTGGATGCACTTTCAGAAGAACTACATGTCCCATCCTATCACTTAGCAAAGACGCAGAGATTTTTATTGATGCGCAGGTGGGAGTCAATATTAGGCAAGCTGCGGGTCATCTCGTATGCATCACTCAATCACAACCCCCCCCCCCAGCACACTACAGACTATACACACAGTGCCAAAAGAAATCCAGCATTGTAACTTCATCTACATACATCAAATATCACAATTTTCACGAATACGTAAAATCACAAAAAAGAAGAGCTATGGCAAAAATGCACGTATGACGACTTGTGAAAACGCAAAGCTATACACAATCACATTGCATGAAAAAAGGACTAGATAAATAAACGTATTTCTGTGCACATTAGCACATGCAAGCACATTATTATTATTATACAGGATTTATATAGCACCAACAGTTTGCGCAGCGCTTTACAATATAACATGACACTTACGTTTCGCTATGACGCGGCGGATGCGTCTCAGCTGCTCCTGCTCACGAACTTTTAAATCAGACCAGCGTTTCCGTAGCTGGTCCTTCGTCCGGTCCTTCCCAAACTTCTCCAAAATGGTGGCGCGTAGCTTGTCCAGGATACGATCCTTCCTGGCGTTATTCTTGCTGCGGTAAGGTCCCTTCTGGCAATCGTAATCTTTGGTATCAAAGATGCGGACCAGCTCCAACATCTCCTCAAACGCCATATTTTGGGCACGTTTTTTCCTGGGTGCAGGTGGAACTTCTTCATCAAAAGATGAAGAGGAGGTCTCCTCTCTGGCAGCGGCCATTATGAAGAATAATAAAAAAAAAAATTTGTTCAAAAAGTTGTCAATAAAACTGGCTCAATAAAGTTACGACATGTGCGCGCGCGCGCATGCGCGACCCGCGGACGAATCGGATCTGACCAAAATACGAAAATTCTGATCGGATCTTTGGAAACAATAAAAAAATTACAGAATCAGCCATATAACCGATACTAGTTAAATATACGATGTCCAGACTTACCGAAATGGTACCGAAATCCCGAATGGAACTGAAATCATGAATAGAGGGAAAATAAATTTCGATTTGACACATTTCAAGTCCATTCGAAAATTCCGAAAAATTTTCGATTTGGTAAACTTTTCGTTTTTTTCGGAAAGTCTGTTCTCGTTTCAAAGCAATAGATTTCGATTTGACACATTTCAAGTCCATTCGAAAATTCCGAAAAATTTTCGATTTGGTAAACTTTTCGTTTTTTCGGAAAGTCTGTTCTCGTTTCAAAGCAATAGATTTCGATTTGACACATTTCAAGTCCAATCGAAATTCCGAAAAATTTTCGATTCGGTTCGGAAACCTGTTCGGATTCAACTTTTTCGCATCTAGAAAATTTCGGATTTTCAGCCGAATCGAAAGACCCGAACCGGGAAATTTCGTGAAAATTCCGAAATTCCGAAACCCGAAACGCACATCCCTAGTGGAAAAGACACCGGACGCTTGGGTACCACGTGCTTGAGGCGACATATGACCACCTGCCACACATCCCGTTGGTGCAAAACTTTGCGTATGTCCTCCTCATCTGTCTCTACCCCCACTGTATGTCCTGCCATGTCATTGCCTACAACCTCCACTGACAGGGATGATGCTACAGTAATGGATGTACCAGTTCCTTCCTCACAATGTGACAGCATCCCATTAGCTGAAGATTTACGCAGTCAGATTACGTTGCCCCAGCTGCTGCAGCGTAAGAAAAAATATAGTCCCAACCATCCCCAAGCACAGCGTCTGAATGCCACCTTACCAAAATTACTCGCATTGCAGCTGCTGCCTTTCCAGCTGGTGGACTCCCTTCCGTGAATTTGCTGAATGTGCTGTAGAACAGTGGCATGTTCCAAAATGCCATTACTTTTCACAGAAGGCCATTCCAGCACTATACCAGCACGTGGAAGACAATGTTATGGAGTCATTGGGAAAGGCAGTCAGCAGCAAGGTGCATGAGACTTTAGACACGTGGTCCAGCAAGCATGGACAGGGTCGTTACATTTCCTTCACGGCACACTGGGTAACTCTGATTGCAGCTGGGAGGGATCCAAGACGGCGATCTGTGCTGGAGCTTGTTCATCCTCCACGCCTCCAGAAAGCTGCTTGTATGAGGTCTGTCTGCTCCACCACCACCTCTCCCTCTTCCTCCTCCTCCTCCTTCTGTGTCTCTGGCGAAGTGGCAGTAAAACCAATGCCTGACAGGGGCTACGCAATGGCTCAAGCAAAAAGATGCCATACTGTGCTTGAGCTGGTTTGTTTAGGGGACAGGAGCCACACCGGGCCAGAAATTCTGTCAGCTCTGCAGGGGCAGGTGCAGAGATGGTTAACACCACACCAGCTTGAGCTGGGAATGGTCGTCTGTGATAATGACACCAACCTTCTCTCTGCCCTACGCCGGGGTAAGTTGACGCATGTACCATGCCTAGCACACATCCTAAATCTGGTGGTACAGCATTTCCTAACCAGGTACCCAGGGCTGGCAGAGCTTCTCAGCCAGGCCAGAAAAGTCTGCAGCCACTTCAAACGGTCATTCCCAGCAAGCGTTCGCCTGGCAGAAATTCAAAGAGAATTCCACCTTCCCACAAACCGTGTGAAACTGTGACATGCCCACCAGGTGGAACTCGACATTAGCAATGCTGCAGTGTCTGCACAAGCAGCAGAGGGCCATCAACGAGTACCTGTGTGAGTATGGCACAAGGACAGGTTCAAGTCAACTTGGTTTTTTTCCCCCCTGCAGTGGCTGATGATCAAGGATGCATGCACTGTACTGTCACCATTTGAGGAGGCAACGACGATGGTGAGCAGGGACAGTGCATGCATCAGTGACACAATTCCTTTAGT
The DNA here is from genome assembly GCA_009667805.1 of Leptobrachium leishanense. Taxonomy (NCBI): domain Eukaryota; kingdom Metazoa; phylum Chordata; class Amphibia; order Anura; family Megophryidae; genus Leptobrachium; species Leptobrachium leishanense. Next base: position 130,705,053 of record CM019072.1, on the reverse strand, counting down.
GTTCCTGCTGGAGCACACTATGTGGGGAATTATAGATGTGGATCTAGAGGCAGAGCAGCGGGAGGAAGAGGAGGCCTTCCCTAGCTCTCTAGGCCCCAGTCTTTCCGCAGACAGCATTCCAGCGGGTCCTCCTCAGATCAGATGTGTGGATAGGCCAAATGCTTTGTCACCCACGAAGGCATAGGGGACTGCCTTGTCACTGCCAGGCAAAGGAGCGGGTCTGGGGATGTTCAGGGACCCACTCTCAATTTCATTCCACAGTGTGGAATTCCTGAACAGTGTGGAGTCAGAGTCTTTGCCGTATGAACCGACATCCACATACACAAAACTATAGTTGGCATCTGCCACCGCCAGTAGACCAATGGAAAAGAAATGTTTATAACTCTGATACAGTGAGCCACTCTGCTGTGGCTTCACTATGCGGACATGTTTGCCTTCCACGGCTCCCAGGCAGTTTGGAAAGTTGGCTCTCTCCCAGAATCCTGCTGCAATTTCTACACATGCCTTGTGTGTCGGTGTTGGCAAACATTGGTCCTTCTGAGGAGGAATATTTAATAGGAGGAATATTTAAGTAGTGGGGGCATTGAAGGTGGGGATTCCTCAAGGGAGGGTTTTGTATGCCCAGAAACACAAGGACTAGTACGCGGCTGGGAGAAGGAAGTGCACGATACGGTCATCCTCATTGACCAGGAAGACTTGTGTGTCGGTGTTGGCAAACATTGGCCCTTCATGGTGTGCCATATTGTTTGGCACACCTTGCGGACGATCTCACCAGCTGTTGATCTGCCAATGCGGAAGTTGTAATGCAGATCCTTCAAACTGCATCCACTAGCAAGATACCTAGAAGACATAATAAAAATGTTTGATTATGATCACATCCGATGAACCCAAGCTAATGTCACACTCATCATGTTTTGCAGCACAAGAGGCCATGAACAAATGGCGCACAGTACGCGACAACTATACGCGGGTACAGAAAAGACAAGCCATGGCTGCGGGCTATGGAGCTGGCTCGAAGAAGGTCCGTGGATATACAGTATATACACAGAACAACTGTCGTTCCTCCGAAGGACCCAGGAACCGCGAAGTAGCGTCAGCAGCAACGACCAGCCATCGACCTCCGGCTCACAGGTCCAAAACCTGCTACCAGGAGGTTCTGCCAGCTGCCAGGAGGAGGTCAACTGGGGTGGTGCGGCGTCGCAGCTGGAGGAGGATGTGGAGACAGGACAGGTGCAAGGTACAGCACCAACAGTCAGCACCAGACCTGCACAGAGGAGAAGGGCACCAGCTACAGACCTGGAGCAGGCCATGGTTACCTTCATGGAGGCTCAAACTGACCATCCACATCAGCGCTGCATGCTTGCCGACTCCGAGGACATGTCCTTTTTTAATTCTTGTCTGTCCCTCCTCAACCAGATGACCCCGGCTCAGAAGGTGGAGTACCGCCACAGATCCCTGGCAATATTTGATGACATCCTTTCCCGTCCCCAACAGGCAGCCGTTTATTACGGTGCTGTGCCACAATCCACCAATGCCAGTGGATCTTCCCTCCCCAGTCAGGTGCTGTCCACCCACCCACTCATGCCCCCTGTAGGTAGGCCACTCACAGAGTCGGAGTCCTGCTCTAGCCACACCACCGGCCCTCATCATGACCCAGATGCTCGTCAGTATCATGATCTGTAATACATGTCATAATTATGTATTTAGTTTGTTTGTAATCATGTGTTGTATGGTTTGACGTTTAATATATCCTGACCTTCAGTTGACAAGATATAATATACTGTATGTCCAGAATATATTATTGTTATTTTCTTTGATATGTTTCATATAATATAATTTGTTTGGTCTACATTGTTGTCGGAGTCATTTATGATTCTGTACGTGTGATGTGATGTGATGCCCGTGTGTGTGTGTGTGTATGCATGTGCCAGTGGGCATATGACTACAGACATGATGCACTCATGTCAGGTGACTGGCAGCGATGTCATGTATGCAGGTGTGTGATAGTACGTACCGCAAAGTGATGACCTGCATCTCCTCCGGTGGTATGGCAGCCCTCATGTAGGTGTCCCTCTTGGTCAGCGGCTCGCGTACCCGCGACAACAGTTCATCAAAGGAGGGGATGGACATCCGCATGTAGTTGAAAAACTTGACGGAGTCTCTCTCTCGCAGTGGCCTGTACAGCTTCACAAAGTGTCCATGCGTGGGTCTGGCAGCGTTAATTTGATGCACCCAGCTTCGCCGCTTTCCCTTCTTCTTAAGGTACTGGTACCCCATTGCAGCAAACAGAAACACTTGTACTGCATCCATCTTTGAAAAACGCCACCATACACAAAATGGCTTTTTATACCCCTTCCCCTTATTTTTTCATTCATCAATTAATTAGATTCATCAGATTTCTGTCTTTTTTCACAGCTCCGTCAAAAAATACGTCCAGAATTGCGCATCGTCTGACTGGTTTTGCGTATTCCGTAAAAAAAACGCATCAACGCACTTTTTGACGGTAGACTTCAGAAATGCGTTAGTCTGACCCTAGCCTTACCAGATTCATATCTTTTTAATATAGGACCACATGGTCCACCCCTGCACTCTTCCACAATACTACAGAGGGGTTACTGTATGAATGCACTTGCTGGCCTTGCACCAAAAGCACAATATCTGGGTGCACTGACGCCTTTACCAGATTCATATCTTTTTAATATAGGACCGCATGGTCCACCCCTGCACTCTTCCACAAAACCACAGAGGGGTTACTGTATGAATGCACTTGCTGGCCTGGCACCAAAAGCACAATATCTAGGTGCACTGACGCCTTTACCAGATTCATATCTTTTTAATATAGGACCGCATGGTCCACCCCTGCACTCTTCCACAATACTACAGAGGGGTTACTGTATGAACGCACTTGCTGGCCTTGCACCAAAAGCACAATATCTGGGTGCACTGACGCCTTTACCAGATTCATATCTTTTTAATATAGGACCGCATGGTCCACCCCTGCACTCTTCCACAATACCACAGAGGGGTTACTGTATGATAGTACTTGCTGGCCTGGCACCAAAGGCTCAATATTTGGGTGCACTGCCACTGACGCCTGTATCAGATTCATATCCTCAGAGGGGTTACTGTGTGATGGCACTGTTGCCGACGCTAAAGGCCCAATTTTAAAGCACCTATTGTTACTTTCATCCAAAGCCTGCTTAAGTTTCACCATAATTTAGCCAAGAAATCACTAAACTTTTTCTGCGCGTCCTAAAATGTCTTTTCATACAGGCTGCCGCCCCAAGCAGTTGTTTATGAATAGATTAAAGGAAAAGCATTTACCGTCATTTGAAACGTCATTTTTTTTGTTTTTAAATGTTTCTGTACATCCTAGAAATCCGCCACTTCACGGGCAGGTTATGGGGACCTCCTAGGCACGATATTTGAAGGAATTTTGTCCCTTTAAAAATGTTGTTTTTTTAACTTTTTGTCCTTGTTTCCTGTCCCCCAGGGCACTACCCGGACCCCCATACACCTTTTATGGCAAATATCTAGCATATATGCCCTCTTGGAGGGCACTCTAAAAATCGAATTTTGAGTCCCATTGACTTGTATTGAGTTCGAGTTCGAATTCGAACAATTGAAAGTTCGATTTCGTATGCGAACCGTACTCAGGGGTGTTCGGCTCATCCCTACTAATAAACCGTTCATTATAATATTCTGCAGTAAAAAGTCTCTTTATTTATAGATTTTTTAGGATCTTTTAGGCATTTTTCGGAATTTGTTTGCGAAAAAAAAAATTTCCATTAGTTTTTTTAAATGTTTGTTCTTTTTTTCTGTAACAGCCCTTTTTATTATCATTTATTGGATCTTATATGTAAATTTCAGACATTTTCGTTCTGTAGTTTCTTTATAACAGCATTTCACTTTTCAAACATTTGAACGTACTGGTTTTTTTTGTTCACTCCATTCGTCTGCGGTGTTGGGTTTTTCCGGCGGCTGCTCTGCTGCGCTGTGATCGGCGGCTGCTCGGGTTTCTCCGGCGTGTTCGGCGGGGTTAATCCAGATGTTTTCGTGGGTTTCGGTGTACGTTCACCGGGTTTTGCGGTGAGTGTTTGTCGGGTTTGCGGCGGCTAATCCCTGCACTATGATGGCCCTGTGGTGTTTGCTGAATACACCACAGGGTCGCCGAAATGGGATCGCCAAATCGCACCGAATTGAAGAGAACGAAAAGTCACCAAACGTGTGGTGACTTTTTCGATTCTGTTTGAATAACCCTGATAAAGAATTTAAAAACTAACAGGGTTATTCAGAGAAAGGTGAAAACCAGGAGAACTGGCAGGAGAAGAGAACAATTTAGACCATATTGCCGATTTGGAAAGTGAGATAAATGAGAGAATATTTCTGGTTTGACTATTTTGATCTAGAATTTTCACTTCTCCAGTCATTCTCCTGGTTTTCACCTTTCTCTGAATAACCCTGTAAGACAGAAAAAGACTGTTGCCTTGCGTTAAAATTAATGTTGCTTACCGGCCCATTTGACACTTTTCTTGTGAAATGATTATTTGAGATTTGGCAAGGTGAACTACATTGTGGACATCTAAGTGTATGATTATCCTGATACTGTGTGCTCTGGCAGAGACATACAAATGTATTATTAACCTCTAACTATCAGGGTTATCCAAAGAGATCCGAATTGCTTGAGAAAGGTAACCGAACGCTGAAAATCAGCGTTCGGTTACCTTTCCTGGCCATTCGGCTATCCAGAGAGCAGGCAATTCGCCAAATACTGGCGAATTGCCTGCACATACGGTGCCTGTTCGGTGCCTGTTCGAGGGCAGTGAAATCCCCATAGAGAAGCACTGCTTCGGCTATTCAGAGAACACAAACCAGCAGTGAAAGGTTCCCCTAATGTCCTGCCATTCGGTGGTTTAATTCGGCAAATTTATTCAGGAGAATCCCATAGGCTTCAATGTTAAAAATATTCCTGTTTTAATTCAATATCTAATAAACCGTTCAGTATAAAATTCTGCAGCAAAAAGTCTCTTTATTTATAGATTTTTTAGGATACTTTAAGCATTTTTCTGAGTTTTATTTTTTTTTATTAAAAGTCCGATTTTTTTTTTTTTTTTTTTTCAGTTTACTTATTTTTTTTGTAACAGCCCTCTTTATTATCATTCCCTGGACCTCCTGTGAAAATTTCAGACATTTTCGCTCAGTAGTTTCTTTGCAAACAGCGTTTCATTTTCCCAGATTCATACAAATGGTTTTTCTAATTTATTCACTGCCTCCTCTACGTCACAGCTGCTTCGGCTCTGTGTGATTCGGCTGGCTCCTGTTCGGCTCCTGTTCGTCTTTTTCAAAGGTTAATCCAGATGTTTTTGCTTGTTTTCAGCGTGCATTCGGTTAGTTTTCGTCAGGTTTACGGCAGCTTTTCCCTGCAATTCGGGGGCCCTGTGGCGTTTGCTGAATACACCGCAGGGTCACCGAAATGCAATCGGCAAAAGGAACCGAATTGAAGAGAACGAAAAGTCACCGAACGTGCGGTGACTTTTCGAATCTCTTTGGATAACCCTGTATGTAATCTAGTTGTACTGTCTAAGGGTCCTGTTAGTTACCCTGGCACTGTGTGCTATGACAGATGTAGATAAATACATTATTACATATGGAGTTGCCCTTGGTTTCTTTTGTTTAAACATCAGCTCTGTGCATTCTTCCCTGGTGGAAAATAACAACATAATGCCTTCCATTTGGGTATAGGTAGATACTAACAGGGTTATTCAGAGAGAGGTGAAAATCAGGAGAATGACTGGAGAAGTGAAAATTCTAGGTCCAGATAGCCAAACCAGAAAAATTCCCCCATTTATCCCACTTTCCAAATTGGCTCTTTTGACCTACAGGGTTATTCAAAGAGATTCGAAATGTCACCGCACGTTCAGTGACTTTTCGTTCTCTTCAATTCGGTTCCTTTTGCCGATCCCATTTCGGTGACCCTGCGGTGTATTCAGCAAGCACCACAGGGCCCCCGAATTGCAGGGAAAAGCTACCGCAAACCCGACGAAACGAACCACAAAACCCAGCGAATGCACGCCGAAAACCCGCAAAAACATCTGGATTAACCTGCCAAAAACCACGGAAAAACCCGAGCAGGAGCCGATCACCCGCAGCGAAGCCGCCGGAAAAAGCCGAGAAAGCGGAGACCGCAGACAGAGCGAAGTGAATAAATTAGGAAAACAGTTTGCATGAATGTTTGAAAAGTCAAACACTGTTTGCAAAGAAACTACTGAGCGAAAATGTCTGAAATTTACATATGAGGTCCAGGGAATGATAACAAAGAGGGCTGTTACAGAAAAAATAAGTAAACTTAAAAAAAAAAGAAGAAAAATGCTTAAAATATCCTAAAAAATCTATAAATAAAGAGACTCTTTACTGCATAATTTTATAATGAACGGTTTATTAGATATTGAATTAAAACGGGAATATTTTTAACATTGAAGCCTATGGGATTCTCCTGAATAAATTTGCCGAATTAAACCACCGAATGGCAGGGCATTTCGGGAACCTTTCACTGCTGGTTTGTGTTCTCTGTATAGCCGAAGCAGTGCTTTTTCATGGGGTTTTCACTGCCCTCGAACAGGCAAAGAACAGGCACCGTATGTTCAGGCAATTCGCCAGGATTTGGCGAATTGTCTGCTCTCTGGATAGCCGAATGGCCAAGAAAGGTAACCAAACGCTGATTTTCAGCGTTCGGTTACCTTTCTCAAGCAATTCGGATCTCTTTGAATAACCCTGCTAGAATTTTCACTTCTCCAGTCATTCTCCTGTTTTTCACCTCTCTCTGAATAACCCTGTATGTCAATGTGGCACAAAGGTTTCAATTACACATGCATTGTATTAACATATCATCATTTTACATGTTCTCTTGGGTTGTTGCCAAGATTAAGATTGGGCCTTTGCGACTCTAGGAACAATATATAGGGGGGGGGCACATAAGATAACACAGTCAAACTGGGGGGCACTAATAATTTTCGCCACCACTAAATCATACCACTGAGAGAAAACTAAATAAGTATATATAAATAAGATTCCAAAATCCATGAGTAATGTGGTGCAATGATACCTTTTTTGTTGTATTAACCTGATACATAAATTCAATATTCTATTTGTCACAATTCGTCGGTTCCCGCCGACGACCGTTAACTGCTTCAGCAACTCCAATTTTCGCAAATTACAGTGTCCATTCACTAAATAGGGAATTCACCATATTTTCAGCGAAATTGAATCCCCAAATTGTGACAAAAAGCAAAGGGTCTAAGGATGAATAGACCCTTTAGATTCTAACTTCCAAAATAACTCCTAAAATGCCATAAAACCAGGAAAATACAAATAAAGCAACAAACAGTGTGGCATGTAGCATACCCGTTAATCCCTAAATGTCATTAATCAAGGGAAACCATTAAGTGAATACACTGTGAGGCATGCAGCCTCCCCATTAACCTCTAAATGCCATTAATCCAGGGAAAACATGAAATGTATACACTGTGTTGCATGTAGCCTACCCATTAACTATTAAAATGCCATTAATCAAGAAAAAAATGAAAAGTATACTGTGAGGGATGAAACCTGCTCATTAACCCTTAATATACAACTAAACCAAGGAAAAAACAAAAGTAATACACAATGTATTATATAGTCTGACCATTAACCCTTTCACTGCTGAGCCATTTCAACCCTGCAAAAAAAAATTTTTTTTTTTTATTTTATCATTTGTGATTTTTATTTCACACCGAGTATGGCCAGACTCTGGCCTTTCCAATGGCCCCTCGATTGACCACGTACGAAGCATGGGGATGGAGATACAGTGGTCCAAAGAAGTGGGGGAAGCTGGATGCTGATCCCTGGTGGGGAGTAAGGAATAACCTAGGGAGGGCAATTGCCCCCTGGTCCCCCTCTAGAGATGCCTATGTGTGCGACTGAGTGATTATATGTAAGACTCTCACTCCTTGTGCCCACTGGTGATGCCTTTATACACTGGCCTAGCTCCAGCAAACCCCTTTCAGGTGTATTCTCATGTTTGGCATTTATACCTCTTTGCTGCATCCAGGTTCCTGGACTCCAGTCTGGACTTTCCCTGGATTCCACAGAGCACCAGGTGTGGCTCATCATTTCCATCTTGGAGGCCTCCATAAATAGGAGCTATTCCCAAGAACCGTTGCTTCTGCATTGTGTCTGATTTAGATCATTCCTAGAAGTCTCTGTGAAGTGTGGACCTGTTCCTGGTATCTCCTATACTCACCTGTGAGCTCCTGCTACAAAGATCTGTTTGCTTTATCTGTGTACCGACCTTTGGCTGTGGACTTTGACCATTCTCTGGACTCTATTTTGTTACCAACTTGGATTACAGTGTACTGACTCTCTGCTATGGTCTTTGACTAACCTATGCCAGCCACCTGCCACAACCTTTATGCTTTGTGAACCACGGTATCTGCAAGTTCCTGCAAACCCTATTGTTCCTGTAATTTAACCCCCTCTGTTTTGCCTCACAGGGTTATTCAAAGAGATTTGAAAAGTCACCGCACGTTCGGCAACTTTTTGTTCCCCGCACTTCGGGGCGATACGGCGATCCTAGTTCGCCAACCCTGCGGTGTATTCAGCAAGCATTGCAGGGCCCCCCGTAGTGCAGGGGAAACTCACCGCAAACACACCGAACACTCACCGAACACTCACCGAAACCCGTAGAAACAGCTGTATTAACCACGCCGAAAAAGCCACGGAAAAAGCCGACACGCAGAACTAACGTGGTAGAAAAATAAAAAGTACACTTGAAAATTTGAAAATTGAAACGCTGTTTGCAAAGAAACTACAAAACGAAAATGTCTGAAATTTACATATAACATCCAATGAATGATAATAAAAAGGGCTGTTACAGAAAACAGAAAAAACTATGTAAACATTTTTCACTACAAAATCCCAAAGAATGTCAAAAAGATCCTAAAAAAATCTATAAATGAAGAGACTTTTTACTACAGAATATTATAATGAACGGTTTATTAGATATTGAATTAAAACGGGAATGTTTTTAACATTGAAGCCTATGGGATTCTCCTGAATAAACCTGCCGGATGAGACCACCAAACACAGGGCATTTCGGAAACTTTTGACTGCTGTTTTGTGTTCTTTGAATGGACAAAGCATTGCTTCTTTATGAGGGATTTCACTGCCCTCGAACAGGCACCGTACGTGCAGGCAATCTGCCAATATTTGGCGAACTGCCTGCTCTCTGAATGGCCAAATGGCCAGGAAATGTAGTCGTACGCTGAATTTCAGCGTCCGGTTACATTTCGAGGTCCGATCGTCTCTATTTGAATAACCCTGTTAGTTCTGTTTTCCCTTCTATTCTGTATTTATTATATTTTCTTTGCCCTTTATTTTCTCCTTGTCTGCTCCCTTCCTTTCATGCCCGTGTTCTTGGTTTTCCGTTGCTAGTCCTCTCTCTTTTTTGCCACTATTTAGTTACTCCAGTCTCACCCCTGTGCTTAGTTTCTCCTAGTTCGCCCTCTCTCTGTGTAGTCCCTATTCCTAGTTTATCTGTATCAGCCCCTTTCTTGTCTTGCCCTTCTCCTCTATTGTTTAGACACTTTCTATCAGTTCGGTATCTATTTTGTTTCACCCTTGTGTTTCTAATAAATACTACTATTTATCTGGCCTCTGCTGTGTCACCGCACGCTGGACTCGCTCCTGCTCGCCCTCCACACACCACGCCTGACATTATAATCATCTATGGCAAATAACGTTGCCAACTAAGGGCCCTATTACAATCTTCACGTTAAAACGCTTGCGCAAAGCGTGAATTTGTGCGCCCAGCGTTAAACGTTAACACGCGTAACTCACCGCTGGAATTACAATCCTTGCGCATTTTTTCATCCGTCAAGCAATAACGCACGATAAACGGACGAGCACAAATGCGCGTGCAGTAACGTTGCGTGCAGAAATCAGTGTGCGGACAGTTTTTCACGCGATTCAGCCAATCAGAATTAAGAACCACAATTATCTCACGTTAAGTTTTTGCGCCTGTCAAAGTCAATCTGCGCATATATGCTGCATCAATAAAAAATGCATGCACAACTTCAAATTTATTGGTTTGGTATGTGTAGAATGTGTAACTATACTTTGGTGCGTTTTTTTTTTTTGGGCTTGTGTATTTGGTTTCGGCAGGTTGATAGAATTTGCCATTAACACCAGCTTTCAGGAGTTGCTAAAATTATGCGTGCAAAGGCTGTGCGTTACAAACTGTGCATAGATTGTAATACCATCCGTGTACCAGCGCACAAACGCATTTGCGCTCACAATGTTAAGTATAGGACACGCGACGTACAGTAAGCTTGCGCAGCGTTCGTGCAGGTTCACCCGCGGTAGACATATACGGCTTTACGCGCGTTTGTTGCGCTGATATTGTAATACAACGTTCAGCACAAAGGGTTTTACCCCTCAGGTTAATGCGTTTTTGCGCCGGCGCAGACGTTTGCGCGAAGATTGTAATAGGGTCCCAACTTTTTTTTTGTTACATATTATGCACTCAAGAATGATGAGAAGCTTAACACAAACAGCCCCACCTGATGAGTTTGAATGAGCTGTCTTTTCACGGCTGGGACATGTACCCCTTCCCCTCTCCCTCTTACAGTTCTCCCCGGCCTCTTCTTTTGTTCTTATTATTTTCTCCCCACTCCCCATCCTCTATCCATTTCTCTGATTAGAACAAGCCTGGCTTGGAGACTTGGTATGAAACAACAAACACAGAAGCAATGAATCTGATTTCTCTATCCTGACACTTTATTAAAACATTATTGCTATCCTGCTCTATCTTAAAATAACATGTTGTAGAAGGTTTTTTTTTAAAATTGATAACTGGAAATCTAGAGCAGGGTTTCTCAACTCCAGTCCTTAAATCCACATAAAAGTTCAGGTTTGCCAGATATCTGAAGCACAGCACAGGTGATATGATTTTCTGCTCAGTGATTGCAGGATTCAGTCTGTATTACCCCAAGGAGATCCTTAAAACCTGGCTGTTAGGGGGACTTGAGGACTGGAGATGAGGAACACTGATCCAGTGGACATCCAAGTTATCTTACACTGGCGTGGTCATTTTATTCATGGAGGAATGTCTATCAGGGTTATTCAGAGAGAGATATGAAATGTCGCCGCATGTTATGTGACCTTTCGTTCCCTGCACTCCGGGGGAGATTCGGCGATTCTAATTCACCAAACCTGCGGTGTATTCAGCAAGCACCGCAGGGCCACCTGTAGTGCAGAGAAAACCCACCGCAAACCCGCAGAACACTCACCGAACACTCACTGAAAACCTGCAGAAACCGCTGCAAAAACCTGCCGAACACCACAGAAAAAACGGCGAGCCGCCGATCACAGCGCAGAGCAGCCGCCGGGAAAACCTGACAAGCAGCTGAACGTGGTAGAAAAAAAAGTTTCAAAATTGAAACACTGTTTGTAAAAACACTACTGAATGAAGATGCCTGGAATTTCCATATAAGATCCTATGAGTGATAATAAAAAGGTCTGTTACAGAAAAAAGAAAAAACGATTTAAAAAAAAAAGAAAAAAAAGTGTTGCCGAAAATATCCTGAAAAAAGCCTAAAAGATCCTAAAAGAATCTATAAATAAAGAGACTTTTTACAGCAGAATAAAATAATAAACGGTTTATTAGATATTGAATTAAAACGGGAATATTTTTAACATTGAAGCATATGGGATTCTCCTGAATAAACCTGCCGAATTAAACGACTGAACAGCAGAGCATTTCGGCAACTTTTCTCTGCTGTTCAGTGTTCTCTGAATAGATTAACCATTGCTTCTCTATGGGGGATTTCACTGCCCTCGAACAGGCACCGTACGTGCAAGCAATTCGCCAGAAATTGGCGAACTGCCTGCTCTCTGAATAGCTGAATGGCCCAGAAATGTTCCCGTATGCTGAAATTTAGTGTCCGGTCACATTTCGACGACATTTTGGATCTCTCTGAATAACCCTGTATATTTCACGGTTGCTTTTCTTTCGACTTAGCTGAATGATTTCTCACAGGGGTTCTGGGTCTCTCATGGACAGCCTTAACAAATCAGTTATAACTGACATTATTAAGGATCTAAGTAAAATATATCGCTCTACTTAGTCCTTTATCTGAGAATGGCCAAGGTATCATTTGGTTTAAGTGACCCAATGAGTCGGAATCCTTTGAGTTAAAGTAAGGTGTAAAACTATCTTAGTTAATTTTATTGGTTGTGCATGAGTACTTTGTCATTCTGCCATCAGCAAGTGTACTTTCTGTGTTACATACCATCAAGCGATTAATATCACATTGACAATGAAGATCAATTGTAGATCTTATGCTTGATCAGATAGCTAAACAACAATATACCTTGGTCCAATCCAAGGCGCTTCCATCACAATGACCCATGAGCATTGCACTACAGAGAGAGGTCATTTGTGTAACTCTCAATGTGATTGACCTTCTGGAATGATGTTGATGCCCGGACTGTGACCTGCCCATAGGGCAGCCGACAGGGGCAGACAGCCCATGATATGTTCAGGGGCTTATTGGCTCAAGGGGGCCCTGACCATTACCAAACATTGTGTATCATGTCAAAATGCCTCAGATGTAAGAGCTCCTTCATGCCACTATGGACTGACCTATAGGGATACCAGGAATTATTTTTTGAGAAAGTATTTTACCAGGAAGGATACATTGAGATTTCTCTCATTTTCAAATATGTCCTAGGTAGGCAAGTACTGTATGTACCATTAGGTGTCTTGCCCAAGGACACTTACTGGAGATGTGCTCTGGCCAGGATTCGCACCTATGTCTCAAGGTTTATAGAGCAGTAATGTTACCTCTACTCCAGGAGTGTTTCAAAGAGCACCACAACAATAAAACTCACAGTATTGTGCAGTGTGTATGAGCATATCACAGAGCTCCACAACAATAAAACACACAGTAATGTGCATGTTTATGAGCGTATCACAAAGCTCAACAGTAGTAAAACTCCCAGTATTGTGCCGTGTGTATGAGAGTATCACTGAGCTCCACGGCATTAAAACTCACAGTATTGTGAGGTGTGTATGTGCGTATCACAGAACTCCAAGGCAATAAAACACACAGTAATGTGCAAGTGTATGAGCGTATCACAGGGGGTCGCAGTGGATGTGATTTACTTGGATTTTGCCAAAGTCTTCAAGACATTCGGTCTGGATGAAATTTCTTGTTCTTGGATAGAACACTGGCTAAAAGATAGGGTACAGAGAGTGGCCAATGGTCATAAATGGTAAATTTTCAAGATGGACACCAGTGGTAAGTGGTGTCCCTCAGGGGTCTGTTATAGGGCCAAGTCTATTCCATTCATTTATAAATGACCTTGAAATAGTCATCGAAAGTCATGTTTCAGTGTTTGTGGATGACACAAAACTAGGAAAAGTAATACAATGTGAGCAGGATGCTACTTCACTGCAGTGGGACTTGGATAGATTGGGAGACTGGGCGCTTAAATGGCAGATTAAATGTAATGTAGATAAATGCAAGGTTATTATTATTATTATTCTTTATTTATAAAGCGCCAGCATATTCCGCAGCGCTGTACAATAGGCACAGTATAGACAGGGTTACAATACATTGAACAACATTTGACAAACAGTACAGGAGGAGATGAGGGCCCTATTCTCGTAGGAACTCACAATCTGGGAGGGTTGGGGTTGGAAACAGGAGGAGAGGACTGTAAAGTGAGAGTGATTGATGGTTGCGTCAGTGAGTTGGGTGGTAGGCTTCCCTAAATAGGAACGTTTTAAGGGAGCGTTTGAAGGAAGAGAAGTTAGGGGAAAGTCTGAAATCCTGCAGTCTATCATGGGAAGAGGTGATGCGGGGAGAAGCTAGGCGCAGGTCACTGTTTGACCTTAGGGAGCGGGTTGGGGTGTATTTGGTGATTAGTGAGGACAGGTAGTGGGGAGCTGAGTTAGTGAGGGTTTTGTAGGTAAGGATAAGGATTTTGAACTTAATTCTGCAGTGGATGGGGAGCCAGTGAATGGACTCGCAGAGGGGAGCGGTAGAGACAGAGCGGCGGGTGAGGTGAATTAGCCTGGCGGAGGCGTTCAGGATGGATTGTAGGGGGGAGAGGCGGGACAGAGGGAGACCAGATAAGAGATTATTGCAATAGTCGAGTCGGGAGATTACCAGGGCGTGTATGAGTTGTTTTGTGGTGACAGCGGTGAGAAATGGCCGAATTCTGGAAATATTACGCAGTTGGTATCGGCAGGAGGAGGAAAGAGACTGGATGTGGGGGATGAAGGAAAGAGCAGAGTCCAGTGTAACTCCAAGACAGCGAACTTGGTATGATGGGGAGATGGTGATACCCTCCACCGTGATAGAGAAGTCAGGAGGTGGGGAGGCATTGGAGGGAGGAATAAGTAGGAGTTCAGTCTTTGACATGTTGATCTTTAGGTGGTGGGAGGCCATCCAGGAGGAGATGCCAGATAAACAGTCACTGACTTTTGAAAGGACAGGAGGAGAGAGATCAGGGGTAGAGAGGTAGATCTGATTGTCATCAGCGTAGAGGTGGTAATTAAAGCCAAAGCTGTTGGTGATTTTGCCCAGGGAGGAGGTGTAGATGGAAAAGAGCAGAGGACCAAGGACAGAGCCTTGAGGTACATCAACAGATAGAGGCAATGAAGAGGAGGAGTTACCAGCAAAGGACACACAGAAGGACCTGTTGGATAAATAGGAGTCAACCCACTGCGTGCAGTGTCACCGAGACACAGAGAGTTGAGGGTCTGTAGAAGGAGGGGGTGGTCAACAGTGTCAAAAGCAGCCGAGAGGTCAAGCAGGATGAGAATAGAATAGTGGCTGTGTTTTTTAGCAGTTAGGAGGTCGTTGGTGACTTTGGTGAGGGCAGTTTCAGTTGAGTGTAGGGAAACGGAAGCCAGATTGCAGGGGGTAAAGTAGGGAATTGGAGGACAGGAAGAGGGAGAGGCGGTTGAAGACTAGTTTTTCTAAGAGCTTAGAGGTAAAGGGAAGCACTTTGGAGTGATGAACACACAAGCAACTTATATCCTAAATGGTAATGAGTTAGGGAAATCAAAGCAGAAGGATTTGGGACTAATCATAGACTTCAAACTAAGTAACAATGCCAAAGGTCAAACAGCAGCCACCAAGGCCAGCAAGGCATTGGCATGCATTAAAAGGGGAATTCACTCTCGGGATGAAAACATTATGTTGCCTCTTTATAAATCAATGGTAAGACACACCTTGAATATGCTGTGCAATTTTCGCGAGATCCGGCAGGTCATGTGACCGGCAGAGCAGAAACTCAATGGAGTCCTATGGACTCAATGGAGGCGATGCTCGCGGCAGTGCTAAGCACCGCTGCGAGCATCCCCTTCATAGAGTCTAAAGGATTACATTGAGTTTCTGTTCTGCCGGTCACATGACCTGCAGGATCTCGCCTCGCGAGATCCGGCAGGTCGGCGGAGTAATTCGCAGAGGGAGACTGAGGGACTTTTTTCCCCAGACTATCAATGCTCCCAGTGGCAAGAAGGAGCAGTTGGAGCCGCTGTTCTCTCCACGGGATGGGAGGTGAGTATCCGATTTTTGGGGGGTTTTTCTGCTGGTGCTGTGCTGATGGGTTCTAGCTGTGGTTAACTTTAGCGTTCAGACTTTGTAATCCTTACGCTAATTAACTCTTTGCGCTCCCCATATTAAGCATAGGGAGTTCAAAGTACAGTAAACTTGCCCTGAAAAGTGCAATCTCCGATTAACTAACGGGTTTTTTAACCCGATAGCATTTGGATTGTAATCTATTGCACCCACGCTAGGACCACCAGAGCTAACGTTAACGCTCACACAGGTGAACGCTAATATTAGCGTTAGGATTGTAATATGGCCCGATATGTATAACTGAGTATATTAATTGTTGAATCTGTGCAAGTGACCCTTTATTGTATCAAAGATTGGAAAAATATGGTATAAAACGAAATAAAAATGGTGCAGACGTTTGACCCCTTACCCAAGTGCAGAATCGCTGTGAACCCTTAGCCTTTGGTTAATAGCTGAGATTTTAACAGGGTCAGGATTAAGAAGAAGCACCTATCATAATAACCTCTTCCTGACACTTCCGCTAATCAGTTATAAAGCAAACTGTGCAAAAAAACTGTATGATTCTCAAGGCACATGTCATGGTGAAGATTGACAATCATTCAGAGCAATAATTACACAGACCTAGACCTAGAACACATTCTGTCACTTTTGTAATGTGCATTCTGGGTCATAACATATTTAAATAAAATTTGATCCTCATTAACCCTTTAGCGCCACAGGGCACAATATGCCATCCCTGCGTCGGATGGGTCTTGAAGCCAGGGGTGCACTGGTACGCCCGTTGACTTCTATTGGCCACCTTGGCCCCGCCCAATACTATGGGCAGCCTCAGCCCCGCCAACTGAGTTTAGACTGTCCCCCTGCAGTCAATGATGCGCGTCACGTGTCTGATGCGTGGCGGGACAAAGGAGAGGCCTGCAGCAGCACCTGACAGTGGGGCATATTAGTACTCCCCACCGGTGGTAACCCCTTTCCCCGCGAGCACCGCCTGCCTGGGGTTAACAGGTTAAGGGAAGAAAAAAGCACAGTCCACAACAGGATAAGAAAGAGACAGGAAGGGGTTAAACCTAGGACAAGACCCATGTATAGAGTGTCCATGGGGTGTGATTTATGCGTGGAAGGGCTTCTTTCATTTTGGTGGTCAGCTATTGAAAGGTATATTATTCCCAGTGCACCAACAGTAAATACAGGGCTATATATTGGCCAAATAACAATACAGCAGTATTATGGTTATAGAAGTTGGAATACTTATATTTGAAATGGCAGCTTCTCCTTCTCCCGGTGGTCCCTCAGGTATTTGCCTCAGATCCTCTCTTTCCTGTTTTTTTTTGGAGGTGAAGGTCTTTTTGATATCAACAGCAAGAAAAATTATAGCAGCGCTATCATTTATATAAAAAATATATCTATTTCTTTGATTTAAAATGCAAATTAAACTATATTATAAAACAATATTGGCGTTCATTGAGACGCATTTCACCCTAAGGCTTCCTCAGTCAGTAGCCTCTTCCCTAAGTTCTAAGCTCTTCCCTTCTTCTACTGTTCAAAACAGCAAAAAATGGTCGGCCATTGGCCTGAAGCCCATCGAACATTTACATGACTCGACCGATGACCAGTCCGCGCCTAGATTCGCTGTGAGAAACTAACTCAGGGCAATTCATGTAGTGCTCTGGGCATGTGCAGCTGTGAATGGGGCTTGCTTGGCGAGTTACCACTCAGCATGACATGAATATGCCACAGCTTGACACTTTCCATTTTTAAGTGGGTTATCATTCGTCCCCTCATCAATATTTAATTCATTTCATGTACTGTATCTGAATGAGGGTATCCAAACTGCCTTTATAAAAATCTTCAAAGATTTGGGTCACAATAGCCAAATTAAAAAGAGTGGGAAAAGAGTCCCCAAAAATAAAAATAGTATATCTAGGCATTCCTTTGCAAATGACCAAGGCAGGCGTTGTTCTCATCATAGATTGTTTTCAGCAGATGGTTAGCGTGTGTGGATAAATCATTTCATATATGGCTATATGTGTATATACTTATGGAGAATATATAGCGCATTTTATAGCGTCACATACACACATCGTTACACTGATTTATTAGACATGTTAGATTACCGCTTCATTTTGTACAATGCATGCAAGGAATGTAAACACTACGTTTTAATGGCGCATGAGTCACTCGTTCACATTGCCGGTCTGGGAATTAAATTTTATAACTGTAATCATTTTGTATCCAGTTTTGGAAACTGATCATTTACGTCACTGGTGTAGTAATTTATATATCTTTTTCCTGTAGACACAGAACATGGTATGAATGCCTCGATAATAGTTGTTATACCAGTTACTTGCCTTTACAGCTGGTTTTATCTTATTTGCTTAAAGGGACACTACCACACACAAGCTGTAACTAGTTAATTACTTGTGCATTACAAATAAAAACACATTCTAAAACGCATGCTGCTGTTTTTGTTCTTTGAAGTAATTGCATGTAAAAATAAAAAATAAAATTAGAGTTTTTTTTTATCTCGCTACCATTTTGTTGATTTTTCCCATGAGGCAACATTTACCAACTGTCTTTCTTTACTTCTGTTGCTTATCTAATCTACAGTAGATAACAGTTTAACATGATAAAGGAGGTAATGATTATTTAAGGCATCAGGGGGTGTATTGTTTGGGGTAGGGTACCTGAGATAAAAGCTGGCAGTTGAATGAGATAAAACAGATAATAGATATGTGCGTTGCGTTTCGTTTCGGTTTCAAGTCGCAATTCGAAAAAATTATACCTATTCGTATTTCAGAAGCACTTCAGAAATAAATCGATTTCATCCGAAATGAAACGGCATAATACAAATTGATTTGGTTTTCACAAATCGATTCGTTATACCGTTTCACTTAGACTGAGACTCAGCAGCACATCCCTGTCCATTGGCTGTGGTGCTGAATCTGTTGTATGGTGATTCGGCGGCAGTGAAATTTCCCATAGAGAAGTAATGGATAATCTATGAAAAGAACGCCGAACAGCACAGCAATTTCAGTGAAATGCCCTGATTTTCAGTGGTTCGTTCGACAGGTTTAAACAGGTGAATCCCTAAGGTTTCACTGTAAAAAAAATCCCTGGTTTTATTAAATATTTATTTAACCATTTATTCTTTTCATTTGCATCAAAAAGCCTTTTTATTTTTAGATTTTTTTTGTATTTTTAGGTAAAATTTTTGGATTCCCAATTATTTTAAAAAGACAAGCCTTTTTTTCTTTCCCAAACGCGGCAGTTTTTTCTTCTTTCCTTCAGTCTGGCTGTGTTCCTTCGGTCTGGGTGCTGTCCTTGGTACTGAAACCTATTTCAGCACCGAGGACAGGTGGATATTTTGCTCCGGAGCCCAGCAGTGCTGCTGTCCTTGGTGCTGAAATGTATCTTTTAAACCTAATTTTTTAATCCTAATCTACCAGGTACTAATTCATCCATTTCACCATTTTGAAATAACAAATTAAAACAAAATAATAAATGAAAGCGAGATAATGAATAAAAACAAAATAACAAATTGATACGAAATACTAATTACTAATTCCCCAAAATGACAAATCGATCCGGACCAAAATATGAATCATGGTAACATAACGAATACACAAAGCAAATTTAAAAACATAACGAATCGATCCAAATCTAAACAATTTTTTTCATTCTGCACATGTCTAACAGGTAGCTTTAAACACTTCTAATCTACCCCCTGTTAATGTCCTTTGAATACATCCCACACAATACAATGAGACAATGATCGATCCATAGACTCCATTGTGAAGTGAAATAAAGATACTTTTGGGGGGCAGTTTACAACACATAAGATAACACAATGGATGCACCCAGTGACACATATAGGGCTAAATTACATTCTTCACGCAAACGTTAATGCTCACTTGCATGAGCATTAATGTTACCGCAGTGTTTACCGCATATTACAATCCAAACGCAAACGGGTTAAGTAACCCGTTTGCGTTTGGCACCTTGTACTTTTCAGCGCGAGGTTACTGTACTTTGCGCTCCCTATACTTAACATGGGGAGCGTAAAGTGTTAATCAGCGTTGGATTACAAAGTCCTAACGCTGACTAACATCCGGCTCTGGTTAGCGGAAAGTTAACCAGAGCCAGGACTTGGTGTTAACGGATTCCACTTCTACAGAATCCGTTAACAACAGCTGTAAAATAAAAAAAATTAATCGCATACTCACCCTCTGTCCCGCGGTGAGGACAGCGGCTCTGCCAGCCTCCTCCGGCCAGCGGGAGCAGGGAAAGACTGGGGAAAAAATCCCCCCAGTCTCTCCCTGCGTATCACTACGCCGACTGGCTGGATCTCGCGAGGCGAGATCCGGCTGGTCATGTGACCGGCAGGGGGGAACTCAATGGAGTCCCATGGACTCCATCGGTGGATGCTCGCGGCAGCGCTCAGCCCTGCCGCGAGCATTCAGGCTTTTACCGTGCAGAAAAAATGCAGGCAGCATTTTTTGCGCCTGCATTGTAATCCAGCGTTAAAACGCGGGCGCAAGGGGGAAAACTGCGGGCGCAGTTTTTCCTCCCTTGCGCCCACGTTTTAACGCTAAGATGGTAATTTAGCCCATAAAGTAAAATATTTTCTTAACTAAACATAGAAGAGAAAAACAAAGCACATGTACGATATCAACGACACAAAATAAGGACATTTCATTTTTTGGTGGTAGTGGCCCTTTAAAGTAGAACTGAATTTGCATTTTAATTAATGGGTAGCTATTGTGATAAAGATAAAATTTTATCTGAATTTCTTAATTAATATCACGCCTAAAAATTATTATAGGACCACCTCTTATTGATTTCATTTTTTTTAGGTACTATTTGCATTTTTTTAAAAAACAAAAAGAGACAGGAAACGCGCAGCTGCGCGGTTTCATCTTTGTTTTTGTATAAACCATTCTTTTAATTCTTTTTAACTAGCTCTTTGAAGCCTTGCTGTACCAATGATTTCCATGTTTCCATTATTTTTGCCAGTTTCTCTAGTTAGTCACGAATAAATTAGTCGTTTTTACACTGTGTAAATTTTAGATTGCTGCCAGAGGACTGAAATTTATTGACAGACCTGGTGATTCATTTGCGTTAAATAAACATGTCCTGCACTAGGATGCCAGAATTATTTAATATAATTACACAGATCTAGGTCTCGCTACACATTTATACTGTTAACCGGGTCTTGCAAAATGTGCGAGCAGATGTTTGAACATCTTACATTCAACCTTTCAAAGGTGGTTATTCATCTTTTATCCCTCCGTAATCACATTCTTAAACCGCTGTTTCCATGAAAGGAGTCATTACAGCCCTTTCAAGGTTACTAGAAGACTTTGCACCGTTGACTCGCTCCAAGCACGATTTCCCCAAAGCAGGCTAAGGCTAGGGTCAGACTAGCGCAGTTTTAACGTGCGTTTAGCCGCACGAAATCACGGCCGTACTAGCAGCAAATGACGTCCAATGCCGGGGAACATACGACGAACGGCCGCACGAAAGTTCGTCCGGCAACGCAAGTGGCCAACGAACGCATTTTTCGAGAACGTCAAACCGCTACTACTGACGTACAGAGTGCGCTGCGGCCGCATAGCGGCGTGTGTGCGTGATTAGGAGACGTCAGACGCTGCTAATGTCCGGCCAACATAACGTCCAGACTCAAAAAGTGTTTTATTGATGATCCGTACAAAATCACGGACGAAAAGGCGCATCGTATGACCGCTATCGCGTATTCCGGGGGAAAATACGTACGTTCGTTCGACCGAACTTTTTCACGGACGACGTGAAAAATGCGTTCGTCTGACCCTAGCCTAAACATTGGTGGGACATCACAAGTCACCAGGCCCATAGGAGTACTTGGTTTAATTTATAGAGCAGTAAAATTCATTTGGCCACATTACAATCTTGTTGCTAACGTTAGTGCTCAACTGCGTTAACATTAACATTAGCCGCGGTGGCTACCGCATATTACAATACAAATGCTAACGGTTAAGTAACCTGTTTGCGTTTGGTACCTTGTACTTTTCAGTGCGAGGTTACTGTACTTTGCGCTCCCTATACTTAACATGGGGAGCGCAAAGTGTTACTCAGCGTTATTATTACAATCTACTAGCGCTAATTAACGTCCGGCCGCAGTTAACAGAAAGTTAACCAAAGCCAGGACTTGGTGTTAACGGATTCCGCTGCTGCAGAATCCGTTAACACCATCCAAAAAAATAAAGAATCAAATCGTATACTCACTTCCTGTCCTGCGGAGAGGATCGCGGCTCTTTCCACCTCCTCCGACCGGCAGAAGCAGGGAGAGACTAGGGAAAAAGTTCCTCAATCTCCCCCTGCGTATTACTACGCCGAGGCGAGATCCGGCAGTTCATGTGACCGCCGGCGTCTGGCTCAATGGAGTCCTATGGACTCCATCGAGTGGATGCTCGCGGCAGCGCTGAGCGCTGCCACGAGCATCCCAGGGCGTAGCGCTCGCTACCAATGCAGGCAACTTTTTAAGCGCCTGCATTGTAATCCCCCGTTAAAACGGGGGAGGTAGGGAGAAAACTGCAGGCGCAGTTTTTTCTCCCTACCGCCCCCCGTTTTAACACGGGGATTGTAATGTAGCCCACTGTGTTTCTACATATCTCTTTGATGAAAGCAGTGGCGACTCTAGGAACAATATATAGGAGGGTCACATAAGATATCACAGCCATAAGGAGGGGGGGAAATGGTGATAATCCGTACCACTGGCACCACCCGGTGGTTATGGCAAATAAGCAACCTCAATACGATCAAATAAAATACAATGGGCCGTATTACATTATTCACACAAAAACTCACGCAGAACGCGTGAACTTTTGCACGAAGCGTTAAACCTTAACGCTGGTATTACAATCCTCGCACTTATTACAATCCTCGCACATATTTTCATCTGTCAAAAAACAGCACGCGTAAAACGGACACACAAAAATGTGCAGAAATCAGTGTGCGGACTGTTTTTTCACGCAATTCAGCCAATCAGGATTAAGAACCACAATTGTCTCACGTTAAGTTTTTGCGCCTGTCAAAGTCAATCTGCGCATATATGCTGCATCAATAAAAAAAACACGCACAACTTCTCAATTTTATTGGTTTGGTATGTGTAGAATGTATAACTATACTTTGCTGCGTATTTTTTTTGGGCTGGTGTATTTGGGTTCGGCCAGGTTGATAGAATTTGCCGTTTACAGCAGCTTTTAGGAGTTTCTAAAATTATGCGCGCAAAGGCTGTGCGTTACAAACTGCGCATAGATTGAAATATTATCCGCGTACCAGCGCACAAACGTATTTGCGTTCACAATGTTAAGTATAGGACGCGCGCAGTACAGTACGCTCGCGCAGCATTCGCGCAGGTTCACCCACGGTAGACGTATACGCGTGTTTGTTGCACTGAGATTGTAATACAAAGTTCTGCGCAAAGGGTTTTGCCCGTCGCGTTAATGCGTTTTTGCGCGGGCGCAAACGTATGCGCGAAAAATTTAATAGGGCCCAATGCAAGTAAAATGGTGCAAATAGGATAAAACAATCTAGCATAAGACAAAGTAATATGACATTTACAGTCTTATCCTGTATACGCCAGGTTGTAAAAGTCTTAATGATTGTGAAAGTCTTAATAATCAGTGCAGGGGATGGTCCTGGATGCTGACAGTATATTCGCTGTGGAGGTGGCTGAGGCTGATAGAAGCTGCACAGTATCACCTGAAGTCACCGGCTGCCTACACATCTGGTGTCTGATCGATAAGACACCAGCAAATAGGGACACCGAGGCAGGGGCGGATCCAGAAACAGGTTTCAGGGGAGGGATTCTACCAGTTTTGGCCAAGAGCTGGTGTTGGGTTCGCAGTGACAGGCAGATATATTGGCCCCCAGCTCACATGGATATATATTGCCCCAACTCACATGGATATATATATTGCCCCCCGGCAGCTCACATGAATATATATATTGCCCCCAGGCAGCTCACATGGTATATATATATTGCCCCCAAGCAGCTCACATGGATATAGATATTTGCCCCAGCTCACATGTATATATATATATATTGCCCCAACTCACATGGATATATATTGCCCCCAGGCAGCTCACATGGATATATATATTGCCCCCAGGCAGCTCACATGGATATATATATTGCCCCAGGTAGCTCACATGGATATATATATTACCCCCAGGCAGCTCACATGGATATATATATATATATTGCCCCCAAAGCAGCTCACATGGATATAGATATTTGCCCCCAGACAGCTCACATGAATATAGATATTGCCCCAGGCAGCTCACATGGATATATATATTGCCCCCAAGCAGCTCACATGGATATAGATATTTGCCCCCAACTCACATGGATATATATATTGCCCCCAGGCAGTTCACATGGGTATATATATTGCCCCAGGCAGCTCACATGGATATATATATTGCCCCCAAGCAGCTCACATGGATATAGATATTTGCCCCCAGCTCACATGGATATATATATTGCCCCAACTCACATGGATATATATATTGCCCCCAGGCAGTTCACATGGGTATATTTGCCCTTAGCTCACATGGGTATATGTTGCCCCCCGCTTCATGGGTATATATTGCCCCCACTCCATGGGTATATATTGCCCCCACTCCATGGGTATATTTGCCCCCAGCTCCATGGGTATATTTGTCTCAGCTCCACGGGTATATTTATCCCAGCTCCACGGGTATATTTGTCCCAGCTCCATGGGTATATTTGTCCCAGCTTCATGGGTATATTTGCCCCCACTCCATGGCTATATTTTCCCCACTCCATATATATATCCCCCCCCGCTTCATGGGTATATTTGTCCCATCTCCATGGGTATATTTGCCCCCAGCTCCATGGGTATATTTGCCCCCGCTTCATGGGTATTTTTGCCCCCAGCTTCATGGGTATATTTTCCCCCAGCTCTCACCTCTTTGCTGGTCCAGGCCAGGCTCCCCCGGCATTCTCCTCTTCTCCCCGGCCCCCCACGAGGCGACAGGCGAGTGGCCGCTGACTTGTAGCTTGGCCGCTTGCTGGGAACCACCTGACCAACCGCGCAGTCATGTTCTCGCGAGATCACGCGGCTGGTCAGGTGGTGGTCAGGTGGTTCTCGTCCCAGGCGAGCGACCAGGCTGCGTGTCAGCAGCCGCTCGTCAGTAGGGAGAAGAGAACGCTGGCTGCGATTTTCTCGGGGGGGGGAATTGCCCCGTTGCCCCCCTCTGGATCCGCCCCCGCACGGAGGATGATAACTGGGGGAACTAATAGTTTTTGCCACTAAACCATACCACTGAAAAAAACTAAATAAGTATATATAAATAAGATTCCAAAATCCCAGAGTAATGTGGTGCAATGATGCCTTTTTGTTGCACTAACCTGATACTGAAATACAATATTTTATTTGCCGCAATTCAGCGGTTTTCGCAGACATCCAGTAACTGCCTCAGTGACTCCAATTTTCTCAAATTGCGGTGACCGTTCACCATATTTTCAGCGAAATGGATTCCCCGAAATGTGCTGAAAAGCAAAGAGTCCTAAGGTGAATTGACCCTTTAGTCTCTAACGTCCATAATTATCCCTAAGATGCCATCAATCCACGGAAATACAATAAAAATATTAAACAGTGTGGCATGTAGACTATTAACCCCTAAAATTCCATTAATCAAGGGAAAAAACAGAAATGAATACACTGTGAGGCATGTAGTCTACTCATTAACCCCTAAAATGTCAGTAATCAAAGGGAAATATGAAATGTATATACTGTGTGGCATGTAGCCTACACGTTAACCCCTAAAATGCCAGTAATCAAAGGGAAATATGAAATGTATACACTGTGAGGCATGTAGCCAACCCATTAACCTCCCTGGCGGTCTAATTTTTTCAAAATTTTATGTCTAAAAGTGTCTGTTTTTTTTAAAGGAAACGTGTTTTTTTATATAGTACGCCAGTAATAATTAGGAATAACGCACTGAAATCCGTGCAACCAAGAGTCTAGTAAACACATGGGGCCATATTACATACTTGGTGCTAACTTAACCAGAGCTGTTGTAAACTTCCCAGAGCCATTATAGCCTATGGAGGTTTTAAGTTTACAACACCTCTGGTTAAGTTAGCACCAAGTATGTAATATGGCCCACTGAGACCGATAAACTTTGAAACACGACATAATAATTTATTGTCCCAAAAATAATTATCCAAAATAATGCTAATATTTATTTATTTGCAAAGTATTTTACCAGGAAGGATACATTGAGATATCTCTCGTTTTCAAGTATGTCCTGAGTTCAAGAACATTGAAATTATATTCAATCACATAATCAAACCAAAACACTGAAATCATTCAGAAAACAATGGTGCAATATTTGACTATGTATGTATGGTCTGTTTCTGATCCTTTAGTGCCAGCTAGTGGCCATTCATGAGCAGGTCATGCTACTGGAAATTTACATTGGAATATTCTTTTTTTTTTAGTTTGCTGCCTGGTCCCTCCCCCCTGCATCGTGTGACTCACAGGGAGCCTTACCAGGAAGCAAGTTGCCGCGATCACACTGCAGGGGATAGCGAGGGAGTGCAGGAGGACGTGAGTATACAGTCCGAGTGTGGCTCGGGGTTACTGTTCGCGGTAGCAAGATTTAACCCCGAGTTACACTCGGGAATACCACTAGGGAGGTTAACCCCTAAATTGCCAATAATCAAGGGAAAATATGAAATGTATACACTGTGATGCATGTAGCCTACTCATTAACCCATAAAACACCATTAATCAAGGAAAAATAAAAAGTATAGTGTGAGGGATAAAGCCTGACCATTAACCCTTCTGTAAATGATCACTGTATACAGTTGTGTTCAAAATTATTCAACCCCCACTGAAATTGAGTGTTTTGGCCAGTTTGACATTGATTTTGATCATTCAGTCATCTTGCTTACAATTAAATCAAAGAGGCACGTGTAGGTCAGACAAATATAACATAACATTTATAATGAAATAACCACAAATGTCTTTTCTGTGCTCACATCATTATCAGTTTTATTCAACCCCCAAGTGACATTCAATCTTAGTACTTAGTACAACATCCTTTTATAGTTATAACAGCTTTTAAACGTGAAGCATAGCTTGACACAAGTGTCTTGCAGCGATCTACGGGTATCTTCGCCCATTCGTCATGGGCAAAAGCCTCCAGTTCAGTCACATTCTTAGACTTGTGCACTGCAACTGCTTTCTTTAAGTCCCACCAGAGGTTCTCAATCGGATTTAAGTCAGGTGACTGCGATGGCCACTCCAAAATGTTTCAGCCTTTAATCTGCAACCATGCTCTAGTGGACTTGGAGGTATGCTTGGGATCATTGTCCTGTTGAAAGGTCCAACGTCTCCCAAGCCTCAGGTTTGTGACGGACTGCATCACATTGTCATCCAATATCTCCTGGTACTGAAGAGAATTCATGGTACCTTGCACACGCTGAAGCTCCCCTGTACCTGCAGAAGCAAAACAGCCCCAAAGCATGATTGACCCACCGCCATGCTTCACAGTAGGCAAAGTGTTCTTTTCTTCATAGGCCTTGTTCTTCCTCCTCCAAACATAGCGTTGATCCATGGGCCCAAACAGTTCTAATTTTGTTTCATCAGTCCACAGAACACTATCCCAAAACTTCTGTGGTTTGTCCACATGACTTTTGGCATACTGCAGTCTACTCTTCTTATTCTTTGGAGACAGCAAGGGGGTGCGCCTGGGAGTTCTGGCATGGAGGCCTTCATTACGCAGTGTGCGCCGTATTGTCTGAGCTGAAACTTCAGTACCCACATCTGACAAATCTTTTCTCAGTTCCTCAGCAGTCACACGGGGACTTTTCTCCACTCTACGCTTCAGGTAGCGCACAGCAGTCGAAGTCAGCATCTTCTTTCTGCCACGACCAGGTAGCGTTTCAACAGTGCCCTTTGCCTTGAATTTGCGAATGATGCTTCCTATGGTCTCTCTTGGTATGTTTAACATCTTTGCAATCTTCTTATAGCCATTGCCCTTCCTGTGAAGAGTAATCACCTCTTCTCTTGTCTTCCTGGACCATTCTCTTGACTTCACCATGTTTGTAACCACACCAGTAAATGTCTAGAAGGAGCTGAGTATCACAGTCATTTTAACCCTTTCACTGCTGAGGCTTTTCCTGCCTCTGTGCTGAGGTCATTTTTACCGGTTTTGCTCATCATGTTTAAACGTGTTTTGAAGGCTTATTTTAGTATATGACCCAGACATATTATATATCGTTCTTTCCGTCAGACTCGGCAGATTCATAATATGGCATTATTATTTGTATACGTCATGACCTGTCTGTATATTATAACAAAAAATGCAATAAAATATGAATTTTCAATAATTTACAATGTGTAAAGTGTTTTTTTTTACATTTTAACATGCGAGCAATTGCGGTTATATTTTGTATGGGGTGCGCTTGTTAAAAAAATTAGAGATGGGGACTCGTTACATTTTTTTTGGGGAAAATTACACGATTTTTAACAAACGCACCGCATACAAAAATCGTTAGTGTAGCATCATTGTTCGCATTGTAATTGAAATAGGAACAATATTGCTGCATTAACAAACCAAAAAAAAGAAAAAAAACTTGTTTATTTTTTTTTATAATTTTTTTTTAAATATTTTTTTATTTTTAATGTTTTTTTTTTACAAACTTTTTTATACTCATGTTTGGTATCATTGGAACGGCCATGCTCTGGCCGATCCAACAATACCAAACATTAACCCCTAACTACCACGGATCGGGAGATAGGGGGTTCCAATGAACCCTCTATCTCCACCATTGGTGGCAGTTAGGGGTTAACTCCAGGACTGGCGTCATCATGCTATGCACGATGACGCCAGTCCTCAGGGGGCATTCCCGGAAGCTTGGCCGACATCCAAGATGTCGGCCAGCTCCGGGAAAGGATCACGAACCGGCGCTTTTCGGCGCCGATTAATGATCCTGCCCCCATGGGGTTAATGCCAGGTACCATTTGGAAGGGCAGGCTGTGCCCTTCCAAACGGTGCCTGGGTTAACCCCCGCAACGCCGCCGATCGGGAGGGAGAGAGGTCCAAAGGACCTTCCCCCCCTCCCTTTCAGGCGCCTCCTCCGCACATGCGGGGGGGGGCGCCTGAATTAGGTGTCATCGCGCCCCCGCGATGACACCTAATTACTCCGGCGGCGGTTCCGGATGCTGGGCTGACATCGAGGATGTCAGCCCGCACCGGGGGGGCCAGCGATTGGCCGGAACCCGGCCGAACGCTGACCCCAAAGAGAGGACGCGCTCAGCGCGTCCACCGCATGGAACGTGACATGCGGTTGGACGCGCTGAGCGCGTCCTTAGCAGCGAAGGGGTTAAAGCTGCCTAATTGGTGCTTATTATGCTTTATTGCTGCTCCGTGACATCCACAGGTGTTTTCAATACCTGATTGAAAACACTTGAATGAACCTCTGTTCTTCAGAGTGGTAGTCTTTAAGGGGTTGAATAATTGTGTCAATGAAGAATTCACAAAAGAAACATTTACTACTGTATTACAAAACCAATTGATGTCATTTTAGTTGCATATGGTTCTTTAAAAAGTCCTTGTAGGATTTCATTCTGAATACAATTACAAATGTACACTAAATTCCCTAAAACCCTTTACAGCATTGGGGGTTGAATAATTTTGAACACAACTGTATAATCCCTTTTTGGCATGCAAGGAGCTCCCTCTGCTGGCCAAAAAACATTACTGCATTTAGATTATAACTTGTGTTTTGTGGTTCCCTCCAGGAAAAACAGGTCTCAAAGCTTTTGAAATAATTTCAACACATTGGCTGTCATGTCTGACGTGTTGAAATTTCAGGGACATGTTCTGGAGTTCATTTGCAAACAAGTTTTGTTTTCAATAAGCAAAACTCTTTTGCATTGTTTCAGAATTGGCCCGCATCGAGTATGCTTGATATTGGAGCACCAGCATGTGCTTTTAAAGATCCAGTATACTCGATCTTTGCAGTGAAGGGGTTAACTGTTCCATGCATAATGCAATGTGACTAGGAAAATTACATGGGAAGGCTTCGAAATGTAATGTACATTGCTTATTTTGCAATGGCTGCCTTTCAAGAATGCAGTGGTCCTCTGTCCACACACACCAACCCGACACTAACTCACAACTACATGACTCCTCAAGGGCAGCACTAGCCCTTCAGAATGGCGTATCTCTAGAAGAGGGATCTCTCAAACTCTGGCCCTCCAGTTGTTTTTGAACTAGAACTCCTATGATCCTCTGACCATCTATTGCATTAAAGGAATGCTGGGAATTGTAGGCCATTACATCTGGGGGGGCAGAGTTTGAGATACCTGTTATAGACTACGAAATTCTTCTCTAATCTCAGGTTCTTGAATAAATCCCTTGTAGTTCATATTTGACTATTGCAGTGTTTCCCAAACCTGTCCTCAGGACCCCCTACCAGGCCAGGTTTGCCAGATATCTGAAGCTCAGCACAGGTGATATGATTTGCTGCTCAGTAATTGCAGGATTCCGCCTGCATTTCCCAAAGGTGATCCTCAAAACCTGACCTGGTTGAAGGTCCTGAGGACAGGTTTGGGAAACACTGGACTATTGTGTCATCATCCTGGCTAGCCCCTATATCCCCCCTCCTTTACCTGCAGCACTAGTTGGTTCACAGTCTGCTTCCCTCTCTTACATTTCCACTCGACATCCTTCTACACAAGCATTTTTTTTGTGGTTGCAGAAATGTATTTGTTTATTGTGACAATATGTACGAATGCAGAAATGTTGGTGTATGGCGAGCAATCTCAATGTATCCTTCCTGGTAAAATACTTTGCAAATAAAATAAATAAATATATAAATGAGTGCAAGATGTCAATACGCGTAACATTCTACAGTGGCAAGAAAAAGTATGTGAACCCTTTGGGATTACGTGGAGTTTTGCATGAATTGGTCATAAAATGTGCTCTGATCTTCATCTAAGTCACAACAATTTGAAAAACACAGTCTGCTTAAAATAATACAACACAAACATTATATGTTTTCATGGTTTTATTGAACAGAACATGTAAACATTCACAGTGCAGGGTGGAAAAAGTATGTGAACCTTTGGACTTAATAACTGGTTGACCCTCCTTTGTCAGCAATAACCTCAACCAAACGTTTCCTGTAGTTGCTGATCAGACCTGCACAACGATCTGGAGTAATTTTGGACCACTCCTCTTCACAAAACTGTTTCAGTGTAGCAATATTCTTGGGATGTCTGGTGTGAATCGCTCTCTTAAGGCCACAGCATTTCAATCGGGTTGAGGTCAGGACTCTGACTGGGCCACTCCAGAAGGCGTATTTAGTTTTGTTGAAGCCATTCTTTTGTTGAATTACTTGTATGCTTTGGGTCATTGTCCTGTTGCATCACCCATCCTCTGCGGAGCTTCAGTTGGAGGACAGATGGTCTTACGTTTTCCTGCAAAATGTCTTGATAAACTCTGGAATTAATTTTTCCATCAATGACAACAATCCGTCGAGGCCCTGAGGCAGCAAAGCAGCCCCAAACCATGATGCTCCCTCCGCCATGTTTTACAGTGGGGATGAGGTTTTGATGTTGGTGTGCTGTGCCTTTTTTTCTCCACACATAGCGTTGTGTGTTTTTTTTTCCAAACAACTCAATTTTGGTTTCATCTGTCCACGGAATATTTTGCCAGTAGTGCTGTGGAACATCCAGGTGCTCTTTTGCAAACTTCAAACGTGCTGCGATATTCTTTTTGGACAGCAATGGCTTCCTCCGTGGTGTCCTCCCATGTACTCCAATCTTGTTTAATGTTTTCCTTATTGTAGATGTGTCAACAAAAATGTTAGCATGTGCCAGAGATTTCTGTAAGTCTTTAACTGACACTCTAGGATTCTTCTTTACCTCATTAAGCATTCTGCGCTGTGCTCTTGCAGTCATCTTTACAGGACGACCACGCCTAGGGAGAGTAGCAACAGTGCTGAACTTTCTCCATTTGTAGACAGTCTGTCTTACCGTGGACACATGAACATCAAGGCTTTTGGAGATACTTTTGTAAACCTTTCCAGCTTCATGCAAGTCAACAATTCTTGATCGTAGGTCTTCTGAGAGCTCTTTTCTGTGAGGCATGGTTCACATCAGGCAGTGCTTCTTGAAACCAGTAAACCCAAAACTGGTGTGTGTTTTTAAAGGGCAGGACAGCTTTCAGCAACACATCCAATAATATCACACTGATTGGACTCAAGGTTGGCTCACTCCTGACTTCAATTAGCTCTTGGAGAAGTCATTAGGCTAGGGGTTCACATACTTTTTCCACCCTGCACTGTGAATATTTACATGTTATGTTCAATAAACACATGAAAACATATAATGTTTGTGTTGTATTATTTTAAGCAGACTGTGTTTTTCAAATTGTTGTGACTTAGATGAAGATCAGAGCACATTTTATGACCAATTCATGCATAACTTCACATAATCCCAAAGGGTTCACATACTTTTTCTTGCCACTGTATAAGTATATATCACTGTTAAGCACATTTCTGGAAAAGTGATGGTTAATGAATCTGGAACAATGACAAAGAGTTGATTGAGATACCATAAAAATGGGCTTAAAGGCAGGTGGTTATTGTTAAAGACGCAGTTTAAATTGGAACAGCATAAGTGTATACCAACATGCATATATTCAGCCCTCTATAAAACATTCATCTAGGATTCGGCCCGTGCTTAGTAGCAGATAAACGTTACCCTTTTATATGCTTATCATAATAAAGGCTTGCGTTTTTTGGGTGCCCCCTAGTGGTGATATGTGGTTCTGCATATATACACATATATTGAAATATTATTATTAAGGAAGAATACTAAAAGATTAAAATCCTAAAAAAATCCTAAAAAAAAACTACCAGAAACATATAAATAATTGTGCAAAACATCTACATGTCCAAGCAAATTAGAGAACGGCAAAGAAGCTGTCACCTGATTTGCGTGTTTGCTTGGATGTGTAGATGTTTTTCTTAACCATCTATAATTTATATATATTATATTATTTATTATTTAAATGCATGAGCATTAAAGCAGGGACCTAAAACAAAGGTCTAGGTAACACCTCCGTTGCTGTGTTATACACAATATTTCTGATTACCTAAAACAAAGGCCCTGCAGAACTTCTGAACTACAACTCTCATGATTCTCTGGCCATCTGTTGCATTTATAGATTTCAGGGAGTTGTAGGCCATAAGCATCTAGAGGGTCCCATGTTTGAGACCCCTGCAGTATGTTTCAAAGCTTAAAATTATATGGTAAATAATAAAAGGCAACAAAAAGTTCACCTACTGTTCCCGGATGGTGAAAATGACCCAAGACTCAACATGTGCACAAAAAAAAAAAAAAGAGAAGAATATGGTCCAGAACGTCATGTTATGTCAGGTAAAATGTCATTATTTAATACAAATTAGCAGCATTGTGTTGACAGTGTGTTTGTCTCTTTCAAACTAAAAAAAATACATACATCGACAAATGGTCGAAATACGGTTGAAACTATTTTCCATTGAATAAGGGAATTTGTGTCAATCTCTGCCTTATTCCAGTAAACATTTGCTGCTAAGCTGCTTGAACCCATGCACTGAGCTCATATTCACCATTTTTGTAGTGGCAGCATAATTTTTTGGTTTATATGTAAAAAATGGACAATTTCACTGCCTTAACCCTTTCGCTGAGGATGACATGTGGGGGCGTCCTGGTGATTGCTCACTGTGAGCGGAGGACGTCCCCCACACATCATGGGGTCTCCGCAGTGGAAGGGGAAACCCCATCCACTCGGAATCGAGTCCCTGGGTGGTTTGACGTTAAGGAAGTCAGACTGTCCCATTTGACCCATCCTGGTGCACTGACATCATTGCGCTGGCGCATGTCAGTTTCAGGCACCCCCCCAGACCCCTCTCTCTCCCCACACACAGAAGAGAGGTATCGCTGGAAAGTCACAGTCTGTCCTTTCCAGCGATGCCTCTCTTAACCCCTTAGGTGGAAGTACCGCAATTGGCGCCAGATTGCGGACTTCTCCTGGAGGTGGCTGACATCTTGGATGTCACAAAAGTCTCCAGGGCCTCCCCCGACCACTGACATCATCGTGCATGGGAGCGATGACATAAGTAAGGGAATTAACCCCTAGCTGTCCAGGGATTTCCCTATGGAAATCCCTCTGGTGGAGATAGTGGTTCCTTTGGACCCCCATATCTCCTGATCGTTGGCAGCTAGAGGTTCCTGATTGGTGTCTTTGGGTATGGACTATTGTTTGCTTTTCTATTAAAATGTGAACAATGATTCTGCACTAATGAAAGATTTTGTTTTTTCAGTTTTAGCTAAAATCGTGTATTTTCTTAGAATTACCCAGTAACAGGTTCCCATTTGTAATTTTTCGAACACATGCACCCCATAGAATATATAATCACAAATAGGGATGAGTTGTTCGGTTCGATCGGTTCGGAGTTTGCATCGAACATAGGCTGTTCGTTTGTTCGCGAACTACGAACATTTCCGGGTGTTCGCCGCGTGTTCGCCCACAATGCACCACAATGGACCACAATGCACTTTTCCACTGGCCTGAAGCTTGTAATTGGATATAGCCTTGCACCTGACCACAGGTCTGGTGCAAGACAGGTTCAACACTATGCCAATCACGGCTCAGAGTCCTGATTGGGCAAAATTTTGCCCAATCAATCATGGGGTCACAGAGCTAAGTCCCGCAGCACACTATATAAGGTTTCCACACAGCGCTTCTGCACGCATTTGAGAGGAGATTTCATAGGAGATTGTTGTTGTGTGTTCTTACTGCCGGTCTGCCACGCTACTTGGGGGGTCTGGGGGGTTCTCATTTCTACCAAATATCTGGGAATTGTTGTAATCTTTGTGCTCAGTCCCAGCAAGTATTTTGGGGTCACTAATTTCTACAAAATATTTGGGAATTGAGGTGATCTGCGTCTTGTCACTGCAAGCAAGTATTTTGGGGTGTCACAAATTTCTACAAAATATTTGGGAATTGAGGTGATCTCTGTCTTGTCACTGCCAGCAAGTATTTTGGGGGTCACAAATTTCTACAAAATATTTGGGAATTGAGGTGATCTGTGTCTTGTCACACAGCCAGTACCACGCAGTATTTTGGGGGTCACTAATTTCTACAAAATATCTGGGAATTGAGGTGATGTGTGTCGTCACTGCCAGCAAGTATTTTGGGGGTCACAAATTTCTACAAAATATTTGAGAATTGAGGTGATCTGTGTCTTGTCACACAGCCAGTGCCACGCAGTATTTTGGGGGTCACTAATTTCTACAAAACATTTGGGAATTGAGGTGATCTGTGTCTTGTCACTGCCAGCAAGTATTTTGGGGTCACAAATTTCTACAAAATATCTGGGAATTGAGGTGATCTGTGTCTTGTCACACAGCCAGTGCCACGCAGTATTTTGGGGTCACTAATTTCTACAAAACATTTGGGAATTGAGGTGATCTGTGTCTTGTCACACAGCCAGTACCGAGCAGTATTTTGGGGGTCACTAATTTCTACAAAACATTTGGGAATTGAGGTGATCTGTGTCTTGTCACTGCCAGCAAGTATTTTGGGCGTCACAAATTTCTACAAAATATTTGGGAATTGAGGTGATCTGTGTCTTGTCACACAGCCAGTGCACGCAGTATTTTGGGGGTCACTAATTTCTACAAAACATTTGGGAATTGAGGTGATCTGTGTCTTGTCACTGCCAGCAAGTATTTTGGGGGTCACAAATTTCTACAAAATATCTGGGAATTGAGGTGATCTGTGTCTTGTCACACAGCCAGTGCCACGCAGTATTTTGGGGTCACTAATTTCTACAAAACATTTGGGAATTGAGGTGATCTGTGTCTTGTCACACAGCCAGTACCGAGCAGTATTTTGGGGGTCACTAATTTCTACAAAACATTTGGGAATTGAGGTGATCTGTGTCTTGTCACTGCCAGCAAGTATTTTGGGCGTCACAAATTTCTACAAAATATTTGGGAATTGAGGTGATCTGTGTCTTGTCACACAGCCAGTGCCACGCAGTATTTTGGGGTCACTAATTTCTACAAAACATTTGGGAATTGAGGTGATCTGTGTCTTGTCACTGCCAGCAAGTATTTTGGGGGGGTCACAAATTTCTACAAAATATTTGGGAATTGAGGTGATCTGTGTCTTGTCACACAGCCAGTACCACGCAGTATTTTGGGGGTCACTAATTTCTACAAAATATCTGGGAATTGAGGTGATCTGTGTCTTGTCACACAGCCAGTACCACACAGTATTTTGGGGGTCACATTTCTACAAAACATTTGGGATTTGAGGTGATCTGTGTCTTGTCACTGCCAGCAAGTATTTTGGGGGTCACAAATTTCTACAAAATATTTGGGAATTGAGGTGATCTGTGTCTTGTTACACAGCCAGTGCCACGCAGTATTGTGGGGGTCACTAATTTCTACAAAACATTTGGGAATTGAGGTGATCTGTGTCTTGTCACTGCCAGCAAGTATTTTGGGTGTCACAAATTTCTACAAAATATCGGAATTGTTATAATCCGTGTGTTCTCACTTCCTGCCACCCATCAGGGGGTCTCACTGATTTATAGGAGGTTTCTGAGACTTGTAACCTGTGTCTTCTCACTGCCAGCTATCAGGGGGTCATACTGATTTATAGGAGGTTTCTGAGACTTGTAATCTGTGTCTTCTCACTGCCACCCATCAGGGGGTCACACTGATTTATAGGAGGTTTCTGAGATTTGTAATCTGTGTCTTCTCACTGCCAGCTATCAGGGGGTCCCACTGATTTATAGGAGGTTTCTGAGATTTGTAATCTGTGTCTTCTCACCGCCAGCTATCAGGGGGGCACACTGATTTATAGGAGGTTTCTGAGACTTGTAATCTGTGTCTTCACACTGCCACCCATCAGGGGGTCCCACATACTTCTAGCAGATTAATGCGAATTGTAATTTGTGTCTTCTCACTGCCACCCATCAGGGGGTCACACTGATTTAAAGGAGGTTTCTGAGATTTGTAATCTGTGTCTTCTCTCACTACCAGCCATCAGGGGGTCACACTGATTTAAAGGAGGTTTCTGAGATTTGTAATCTGTATCTTCTCACTGCCAGCTATCAGGGAGTCACACTGATTTATAAGAGTTTTCTGAGACTTGTAATCTGTGTCTTCTCACTGCCAGCTATCAGGGGGTCCCACTGATTTATAGGAGGTTTCTGAGACTTGTAATCTGTGTCTTCTCACTGCCAGCTATCAGGGGGTCACACTGATTTATAGGAGGTTTCTGAGACTTGTAATCTGTGTCTTCTCACTGCCACCCATCAGGGGGTCCCACATACTTCTAGCAGATTTATGCAAATTGTAATTTGTGTCTTCTCACTGCCACCCATCAGGGGGTCACACTGATTTAAGGAGGTTTCTGAGACTTGTAATCTGTGTCTTCATTCACTGCCAGCTATCAGGGGGGCACACTGATTTATAGGAGGTTTCTGAGACTTGTAATCTGTGTCTTCTCACTGCCACCCAACAGGGGGTCACACTGATTTATAGGAGGTTTCTGAGACTTGTAATCTGTGTCTTCTAACTGTCACCCATCAGGGAGTCACACTGATTTAAAGGAGTTTTCTGAGACTAGTAATCTGTGTCTTCTCACTGCCAGCCATCAGGGGGTCACACTGATTTAAAGGAGGTTTCTGAGAGTTGTAATCTGTGTCTTCTCACTGCCACCCATCAGGGGGTCTCGCTGATTTATAGGAGGTTTCTGGGAATTGTAATCTGTGTCTTGTCACTGGCTGCTAGCTATCAGGGTGTCTCACTGAGTTATACCAGAGTTCTGTAAATCTTTAATCTTTATACCAGAGTTGAATCAAAGTTCTGTATATATTTAATCTATATATCACTCACCATGTCTGAAAGAACAAAAAGGACAGGCAGACGCTCCCAGACACAGATAAGAGGGCAAGCAGCCCCTGTGTCGGGAGGCTGTGCCTCTGGTCGTGGTGGACGTGATGCATCCTCTGCAGGGGCACGCTTGTCCTTTCTAACTGGTGCTGGCCGTCTTAAGCAGCAGCAACATACAGAGGATTTGGTGGATTGACTAACCAGGCATCCTCATCCTCCGAGTTCTCTGCCAGCCAGGCTTGTAGTGCTTTACAGTCCACCTCAGCTGCCAAAGCATCTAATGCGGCCTCCATGTCCACAGCTACTCCTGCCGTAGCCTCGCTATCACCACACGGAGGAGTCAGCTGAATTGTTTGACTACAGGGGGTCCCACTGATTTATAGGAGGTTTCTGAGACTTGTAATCTGTGTCTTCTCACTGCCAGCTATCAGGGGGTCACACTGATTTATAGGAGGTTTCTGAGACTTGTAATCTGTGTCTTCTCACTGCCACCCATCAGGGGGTCCCACATACTTCTAGCAGATTTATGCAAATTGTAATTTGTGTCTTCTCACTGCCACCCATCAGGGGGTCACACTGATTTAAGGAGGTTTCTGAGACTTGTAATCTGTGTCTTCATTCACTGCCAGCTATCAGGGGGGCACACTGATTTATAGGAGGTTTCTGAGACTTGTAATCTGTGTCTTCTCACTGCCACCCAACAGGGGGTCACACTGATTTATAGGAGGTTTCTGAGACTTGTAATCTGTGTCTTCTAACTGTCACCCATCAGGGAGTCACACTGATTTAAAGGAGTTTTCTGAGACTAGTAATCTGTGTCTTCTCACTGCCAGCCATCAGGGGGTCACACTGATTTAAGGAGGTTTCTGAGAGTTGTAATCTGTGTCTTCTCACTGCCACCCATCAGGGGGTCTCGCTGATTTATAGGAGGTTTCTGGGAATTGTAATCTGTGTCTTGTCACTGGCTGCTAGCTATCAGGGTGTCTCACTGAGTTATACCAGAGTTCTGTAAATCTTTAATCTTTATACCAGAGTTGAATCAAAGTTCTGTATATATTTAATCTATATATCACTCACCATGTCTGAAAGAACAAAAAGGACAGGCAGACGCTCCCAGACACAGATAAGAGGGCAAGCAGCCCCTGTGTCGGGAGGCTGTGCCTCTGGTCGTGGTGGACGTGATGCATCCTCTGCAGGGGCACGCTTGTCCTTTCTAACTGGTGCTGGCCGTCTTAAGCAGCAGCAACATACAGAGGATTTGGTGGATTGACTAA
This sequence comes from Leptobrachium leishanense, assembly GCA_009667805.1. NCBI lineage: Eukaryota > Metazoa > Chordata > Amphibia > Anura > Megophryidae > Leptobrachium > Leptobrachium leishanense. The sequence continues at coordinate 130,666,167 of CM019072.1, read as the reverse complement.
CCAGGCCATCCTCATCCTCCGAGTTCTCTGCCAGCCAGGCTTGTAGTGCTTTACAGTCCACCTCAGCTGCCAAAGCATCTAATGCGGCCTCCATGTCCACAGCTACTCCTGCCGTAGCCTCGCTATCACCACACGGAGGAGTCAGCTGAATTGTTTGACTACAGGGGGTCCCACTGATTTATAGGAGGTTTCTGAGACTTGTAATCTGTGTCTTCTCACTGCCAGCTATCAGGGGGTCACACTGATTTATAGGAGGTTTCTGAGACTTGTAATCTGTGTCTTCTCACTGCCACCCATCAGGGGGTCCCACATACTTCTAGCAGATTTATGCAAATTGTAATTTGTGTCTTCTCACTGCCACCCATCAGGGGGTCACACTGATTTAAGGAGGTTTCTGAGACTTGTAATCTGTGTCTTCATTCACTGCCAGCTATCAGGGGGGCACACTGATTTATAGGAGGTTTCTGAGACTTGTAATCTGTGTCTTCTCACTGCCACCCAACAGGGGGTCACACTGATTTATAGGAGGTTTCTGAGACTTGTAATCTGTGTCTTCTAACTGTCACCCATCAGGGAGTCACACTGATTTAAAGGAGTTTTCTGAGACTAGTAATCTGTGTCTTCTCACTGCCAGCCATCAGGGGGTCACACTGATTTAAGGAGGTTTCTGAGAGTTGTAATCTGTGTCTTCTCACTGCCACCCATCAGGGGGTCTCGCTGATTTATAGGAGGTTTCTGGGAATTGTAATCTGTGTCTTGTCACTGGCTGCTAGCTATCAGGGTGTCTCACTGAGTTATACCAGAGTTCTGTAAATCTTTAATCTTTATACCAGAGTTGAATCAAAGTTCTGTATATATTTAATCTATATATCACTCACCATGTCTGAAAGAACAAAAAGGACAGGCAGACGCTCCCAGACACAGATAAGAGGGCAAGCAGCCCCTGTGTCGGGAGGCTGTGCCTCTGGTCGTGGTGGACGTGATGCATCCTCTGCAGGGGCACGCTTGTCCTTTCTAACTGGTGCTGGCCGTCTTAAGCAGCAGCAACATACAGAGGATTTGGTGGATTGACTAACCAGGCCATCCTCATCCTCCGAGTTCTCTGCCAGCCAGGCTTGTAGTGCTTTACAGTCCACCTCAGCTGCCAAAGCATCTAATGCGGCCTCCATGTCCACAGCTACTCCTGCCGTAGCCTCGCTATCACCACACGGAGGAGTCAGCTGAATTGTTTGACTACAATGACAGTGACATGCTGCTTGAGGATGCGCAGCAAGTACAGGGCTCTGATTCAATCTCTGAGGTTGAGCAAGGGAGTATAATCAACCTAGAGGAAGGGGGTGCCAGTGATGACACACAAATAACTGGCACTCATGTTGCCCAGGCAGCTGCAGCATACTGCCAAGTTGGCTCCAGTGACGAGGAGATAGGGGGTGATGATGACAATGATGATGAGGTCACTGACTCCACCTGGGTGCCAGATCGAACAGAGGAATCAAGTGAGGAGGAGGGGGAGGAGGAGGAGGAGGAGGAGGCACAGCAAACACGAGGCACAACATCCTCTATGACCAACCGTAGCACTAGCCAGTCCAAGGCATCAGATGTCAGAGCTGCTCCGGTGCAGAGCGCTGTTGTCTCAAAGCACAAATGCAGGAACTCTGCTGTCTGGGAGTTCTTTAAGAAATGTGCAGCAGACCCCACTGTTGCTATTTGTAATCTATGTCAGGTGAGGCTTAAGCATGGGAAAGACACCGGACGCTTGGGTACCACGTGCTTGAAGAGACAAATGACCTCCTGCCACACATCCCGTTGGTGCAAACCTTTGCGTAGGTCCTCCTCCTCCTCATCTGTCTCTACCCCCACTGTATGTCCTGCCATGTCATTGCCTGCTATAACCTCCACTGACAGGGATGATGCTACAGTAATGGATGTACCAGCTCCTTCACAATGTGACAGCTTTGCATCAGCTGAAGATTTACGCAGCCAGATTACGTTGCCCCAGCTGCTGCAGCGTAAGAAAAAATATAGTCCTAACCATCCCCAAGCACAGCGTCTAAATGCCAGTTTAGCAAAATTACACGCATTGCAGCTGCTGCCTTTCCAGCTGGTGGACTCTGCTTCCTTCCGTGAATTTGCTGAATGTGCTGTACCACAGTGGCAGGTTCCAAAACGCCATTACTTTTCACCGAAGGCCATTCCAGCACTATACCAGCACGTGGAAGACAATGTTATCGAGTCATTGGGAAAGGCAGTCAGCAGCAAGGTGCATGTGACTTTAGACACGTGGTCCAGCAAGCATGGACAGGGTCGTTACATTTCCTTCACGGCACACTGGGTAACTCTGATTGCAGCTGGGAGGGATCCAAGACGGGGCTCTGTGCTGGAGCTTGTTCATCCACCACGCTTCCAGAAAGCTGCTTGTATGAGGTCTGTCTGCTCCACCACCACCTCTCCCTCTTCCTCCTCCTCCTTCTGTGTCTCTTGTGAAGTGGCAGTTAAACCGATGCCTGACAGGGTCTACGCAATGGCTCAATCAAAAATAAGCCATACTGTGCTTGAGCTGGTTTGTTTAGGGGACAGGAGCCACACCGGGCAAGAAATTCTGTCAGCTCTGCAGGGCCAGGTGCAGAGATGGTTAACACCATGCCAGCTTCAGCTGGGAATGATCGTCTCTGATAATGGCAGAAACCTTCTCTCCGCCCTACGCAAGGGTAAATTGACGCATGTACCATGCCTAGCACACGTCCTAAATCTAGTGGTACAGCGTTTCCTAACCAAGTACCCAGGGCTTCCAGAGCTTCTCAGCCAGGCCAGAAAAGTCTGCAGCCACTTCAGACGGTCATTCCCAGCAAGCGTTTGCCTGGCAGAAATTCAAAGAGATTTCCACCTTCCCACAAACCGTCTGATCTGTGACATGCACACCAGGTGGAACTCTACATTAGCAATGCTGCAGCGTCTGTACAAGCAGCAGAGGGCCATCAACAAGTACCTGTGTGAGTATGGCACAAGGACAGGTTCAGGTCAACTTGTTTTTTTATCCCCCCCGCAGTGGCTGATGATCAAGGATGCATGCACTGTACTGTCACCATTTGAGGAGGCAACGAGGGTGGTGAGCAGGGACAGTGCATGCATCAGTGACACAATTCCTTTAGTGTTCCTTCTGGAGCACACTCTGCAGGGAATTATAGATGTGGCTCTAGAGGCAGAGCAGCGGGAGGAAGAGGAAGCCTTCCCTAGCTCTCAGTGCCCCAGTCTTTCCGCAGACAGCATTCCAGCGGGTCCTCCTCAGATCAGACAGGAGGAGGATGAGGAGGAGGAATATTTAAGTAGTGGGGGCATTGAAGGTGGGGATTCCTCAAGGGAGGGTTTTGTGTGCCCAGAAACACAAGGGCTAGTGCGTGGCTGGGAGGAGGAAGTGCACGATACGGTCATCCTCATTGACCAGGAAGACTCGGAAGCTAATGCCACCTCCAACCTATGCTGCATGGGCTCCCTTATAATGCAAAGCCTGCTAAAGGACCCCAGGATTCGTGCTAGCAAGGAGAGGGATCATTACTGGTTGGCAACCCTTCTTGATCCACGATACAAGGGTAAAGTAGCAGAGCTCATCCTGCCCGCACAGAGGGAGCACAGGATGAAAAAACTTGAAGACGCTCTAAAGTGACACTTGTGTAACACCTTTCCAGGCACTGGTAGGTTACCAAGTGCTGACACAAGTGCTTCTGAGGCTGCAGATGATCAGAGGAATAGTGGTGAAGGCCAGGGCCGCGTGACTGATGCATTTTTAATTTTTTTTAGTCCACGACGCCCAGGGACGTCAAATGTAGGCACCCATTGCCAGCGTCTTCACCATATGGTGCAGGACTACCTAGGGGCAAGGGCAGACCTGGATACCTTTCCAGCAGATGATCCACTGGCTTACTGGGTGTTGCGAATGGATCACTGGCCAGAACTTAGACAATATGCTATGCAGCTACTAGGTTGCCCTTCATCTGGCGTGCTTTCTGAAAGGACTTTCAGTGCCGCTGGAGGTTTTGTCACAGACAAAAGAGTGCGTCGGTCCACCGACTCTGTAGACCGGCTGACATTTATAAAAATTAGGGATGTGCGTTTCGGGTTTCGGAATTTCGGAATTTTCACGAAATTTCCCGATTCGTGTTTTCGGATGCGGCCGAATGTCCGAAAATTTTTAGATCCGAAAATGACATTCCGAAAAGTTTTCCGAGCCAAAACGAAATATTTTCGGAATTTTCGAATGGACTTCAAATGTGTCAAATCGAAATTTATTGCTTTGAAACGAGGAGAACAGACGTTCCGAAAAAACGAAAATTTTCGAAGTTACGAAAAGTCGATACAAAAAACGAGCAAAGTGACACGAAAATACGAAAAACGGTCGATATTCCGAAAACATGTATAGTTTCCGTAAAACGAAAATTTCCGAAATTACGAAAAGTCGATACAAAAACGAGCAAAGTGACACGAAAATACGAAAAACGGTCGATATTTCGAAAACATGTACAATTCCGAAAAATGAAAATTTCCGAAATTACGAAAAGTCGATACAAAAACCGAGCAAAGTGACACGAAAATACGAAAAATGGTCGATATTCTGAGAAAAAATATGTACACGAAAAACGAGTCGAGCCGAACTGAATCGAAACAGAAATCGGTCGAAACGAGCCGAATCGAAAAGTTTAAAAATCCGAAAAATCGAACCGAATCGAACCGAAAAAAAAATCGGTGCACAAGCCTAATAAAAATGATTCAGTCCTGGATCAGCAGTTATCAATCCCCTGATGCTGACGTAACGGAATAGATTGGGGATGTCTTCTGCATTCACAAAACCTCCAGCACTGAACTCTTCCACAATACCACAAAAGGGTTACGGTGTGAAGGCACTTGCTGCCATGAAAGGCACAATATTTGGCTGCACTGACGCCTGTGCCAGATTTATATCATTTCAATTTTTTTAACCGCAGGGTCCAACCCTGCACTCTTCCACAATACCACAAAAGGGTTACAGTGTGAATGCACTTGCTGCCATGAAAGGCACAATATTTGGCTGCACTGACGCCTGTGTCAGATTTATATCATTTTAATTTTTTGAACCGCAGGGTCCAACCCTGCACTCTTCCACAATACCACAAAAGGGTTATGGTGTGAAGGCACACTTGCCATGAAAGGCACAATATCTGGGTGCACTGACGCCTTTACCAGATGCATATCTTTTTAATAAAGGAAGCAAGGTACACCCCTGCACTCTTCCACAATACGACAGAGGGGTTACTGTATGATGGTACTTGCTGGCCTGGCAGTCTGGCACCAAAAGCACAATATCTGGATGCACTGACGCCTTTACCAGATTCAGATCTTTTTAATATAGGACCGCAAGGTCCACCCCTGCATTCTTCCACAATACTACAGAGGGGTTACTGTATGATAGTACTTGCAAGCCTGGCACCAAAAGCACAATATTTGGGTGCACTGCCACTGACGCCTGTATCAGATTCATATCCTCAGAGGGATTACTGTGTGACGGCACTGTTGCCGACGCTAAAGGCCAATTTTAAAGCACCTATTGTTACTTTCATGCAAAGCCTGCATAAATTTCACAATAATTTAGCCAAAAAATCACTAAACTTTTTCTGCGTGTCCGAAAATGTCTCCTCTTTTTATACAGACTGCCGCCCCAAGCAGTTGTTTATGGATAGATTAAAGGAAAAGCATTTACCGTCATTTGAAACGTCATTTTTTTGTTTTTAAGTGTTTCTATACATCCTAGAAATCCGCCACTTCACGGCCAGGTTATGGGGACCTCCTAGGCACGATATTTGAAGGAATTTTTTGTTTTTATTTCTAACCCTTATTTCATGGAAAACTCACTGTCCCTTTAAAAATGTTTTTTTTTTGTCCTTTTTTCCTGTCCCCCAGGGCACTTCCCGGACCCCCATACACCTTTTATGGCAAATATCTAGCATATATCCCCTCTTGGAGGACACTCTAAAGATCGAATTTTCAGTCCCATTGACTTGTATTGAGTTCGAGTTCGAGTTCGAATCTGAACATTTGAAACGTTCGAGTTCGAGCGCGAACCGAACTCGGGGGTGTTCGGCTCATCCCTAACAAAGGCTCGGATGATAAAATGTGAAAAAAAATAATTTTACACGATGTAAATGATTGAAATCTGAATGGAAATTCACAAGTTTTTACATTTTTGATATAACATTCTGGCAGGACATGACATATTATGATACGTATTATACAATAAAAATAGTGGCGGCACTCCAGGACTATAAAACAAATAATCGATTTATTCCACATAAGTCAGGCACCAGGCATCTGTGATTGCGGAAGCTGGAGTGCTCGGCTATTGATCAAAAATAATACGCATTATGATATATTATGAATCTCCCGAGTGTGACATAAAAAATGATATATAATTTGTCTGGGTTGAGTAATAGAACGTGAATTTAAATAATCTGTAAACACGATGAGCACAAAACGGTAAAAATGACCTCAGCACACAGGGGTGAAATGGCTCAGCAGTGAAGGGGTTTAAAATCAGTTTTAAGAAAAACTGATTTATTTGTTTTGTTTTGTTGTTACATTTTACGTGGTCGAGTTTGGTATCATTGGAAAGGCTAGAGTCTGGTCTTTCCACCTTTCCAGTGACACCTTGTTTGACCTTGTGAGATGTAAAGAATGGGCATACAGGGGTCCAAAGTGCCCCAGCCTCTCCTCCCACTGGAGTACTGACTTATGGCCAGTGCATAATTATGCATTGTTGCATTTCCTCCATACTGCTACCGGTGTTATTTTTAATTACTTGTTTAATTGCATGCAATTTTAGTGTGTTGTGAATAGACCCTATAGTAATGATATATTTTGACTGAATGCATGAGTGTGTGTCTATTCCTGTATCTGTCTATGTATGCAGAAGGATGCATGTGTATATATATATATATTATATACTGTGTATACACATACATACACACAAGTGTTTGAGCTTTTGGGTACACCCCCTGACGCAATAGGTAGCACACGCCTGTGCTTGATGCATAAACAGGGTTATTCAGAGAAAGCCAATCTGGCTCCGAAATTGCACCGAACAGTGAATTTCCCCATGCGGTGCACTTTCGTGGCCATTTGGCTATTCACAAAGCAGGCAGTTCGCCGAATTTTGGCGAATTGCCAGCAAATACAGTGCCTGTTCAACGGCAGTGAAATCCCCATAGAAAAGCAATGGTTAATCTATTCAGAGACACCGAATAGCAGAAAAAATGTCAGTGAAATGCCCCGATGTACGGTGCTTTCATTCGGCAGGTTTATTATTATTCATTATTATTCATTATTTATAAAGCGCCAGCATATTCCGCAGCGCTGTACAATAAACACAGTATAGACAGGGTTACAATACATTGAACAACATTTGACAAACAGTACAGGAGGAGATGAGGGCCCTATTCCCATAGGAACTCACAATCTAGGAGGGTTGGGGTTGGAAACAGGAGGAGAGGACTGTAAGGTGAGAGTGATTGATGGTTGTGTCAGTGAGTTGGGTGGTAGGCTTCCCTAAATAGGGACGTTTTAAGGGAGCGTTTGAAGGAAGAGAAGTTAGGGGAAAGTCTGACAGTACGAGGGAGAGCGTTCCAGAGAGTGGGGGCTGCGCGCGAGAAATCCTGCAGTCTATCATGGGAAGAGGTGATGCGGGGAGAAGCTAGGCGCAGGTCACTGTTTGACCTTAGGGAGCGGGCTGGGGTGTATTTGGTGATTAGTGAGGACAGGTAGTGGGGCGCTGAGTTAGTGAGGGTTTTGTAGGTAAGGATAAGGATTTTGAACTTAATTCTGCAGTGGATGGGGAGCCAGTGAAGGGACTCGCAGAGGGGAGCGGCAGAGACAGAGCGGCGGGTGTGGTGAATTAGCCTGGCGGAGGCGTTCAGGATGGATTGCAATAGTCGAGTCGGGAGATTACCAGGGCGTGTATGAGTTGTTTTGTGGTGACAGCGGTAAGAAATGGCCGAATTCTGGAAATATTACGCAGTTGGTATCGGCAGGAGGAGGAAAGAGACTGGATGTGGGGGATGAAGGAAAGAGCAGAGTCAAGTGTAACTCCAAGACAGCGAACTTGGTTTGATGAGGAGATGGTGATACCCTCCACCGTGATAGAGAAGTCAGGAGGTGGGGAGGCATTGGAGGGAGGAATAAGTAGGAGCTCAGTCTTTGACATGTTCATCTTTAGGTGGTGGGAGGCCATCCAGGAGGAGATGCCAGATAAACAGTCACTGACTTTTGAAAGGACAGGGGGAGAGAGATCAGGGGTAGAGAGGTAGATCTGAGTGTCATCAGCGTAGAGGTGGTAATTAAAGCCAAAGCTGTTGATGATTTTGCCCAGGGAGGAGGTGTAGATGGAAAAGAGCAGAGGACCAAGGACAGAGCCTTGAGGTACACCAACAGATAGAGCCAATGAAGAGGAGGAGTTACCAGCAAAGGACACACAGAAGGACCTGTTGCATAAATAGGAGTCCACCCAAGCAAGTACAGTGTCACCGAGACCCAGAGAGTTGAGGGTCTGTAGAAGGAGGGGGTGGTCAACAGTGTCAAAAGCAGCCGAGAGGTCAAGCAGGATGAGAATAGAATAGTGGCCATGTTTTTTAGCAGTTAGGAGGTCGTTGGTGACTTTGGTGAGGACAGTTTCAGTTGAGTGTAGGGGACGGAAGCCAGATTGCAGGGGGTCAAGTAGGGAATTGGAGGACAGGAAGAGGGAGAGGCGGTTGAAGACTAGCTTTCTAAGAGCTTTGATGTGAAGGGAAGCAGGGATACAGGGCGGTAGTTGGATGGAGAGTTGGGGTCTAGGGATGGTTTCTTTAGTAAAGGGGTAACTAGCGCGTGTTTGAAGGCGGATGGAAAGGAGCCAGTGGAGAGAGATAGGTTGAAGATGTGTGTGAGAGCAGGGGTGAGGGAGGAGGAGAGGGGAGGAATTAGATGTGAGGGAATGGGGTCGAGCAGGCACGTGGTGAGATGTGAGGAGGACAATAAGGAATTGACTTCCTCCTCAGTGGCTGGGAGGAAGCGGCAGAGGGTGGCAGAGGGGACCTGTGGGAGTGGAGGTGGCAAACCCCAGTTAAAAATACTCCCGTTTTTATTCAATATCTAACAAACCGTTTATTCTTTTAATTAGTAGGAAAAAGTTTCTGTATTTATTTAATTTTTAGGATCTTGTATGCATTTTTTTTCCTTTTTATTGTTATTCATAGGGCCTTATACTGTATGTTAATTTCAGACATGTTTGTTTTTTTTGCAAACATTGTTTCAATTTTGACACTTTCAATCGTTTTTTTTATCCCGTTCATCAACTTGTCGGCTTTTGCCAGTGGCTGGTCGGTGTTCTGTTCGGAGACTCGACGGATTTTTTCAGACGTGTTCGGCGTGTTTTTTGAGGTGGTTCGAAGTGATCCGATATTTTGGAACGTATCGGATGCATTTTTTGGTGGGTTTTCGGCTTTTTTTTTACAGTTTTACAGCACATTTTTTTATCCGTTCCCTGCACTCTGGGGGATCCTGCGGTGAATGCTGAATTCACCGCAGGGTCAGGGAATTTGACTCCCCGAAGTGCGGGGAACGAGAGAGCACCGAAATGTCGGTGTCATTTCGGTGCTTTCTGAATAACCACTAAATATGCATTTACCATGGGATGTCGAATGTAACGTAAGCTGCACTTTCTAGACTCACATTTTCATTTCTTCCCCGTTATCTTGGTGATGTAAAAGATGAACATGGTGAGCATTACCACCAAGAAATCAGGTCAATGGATCATTGTTACTAAAGGTACTGGAGCGAATGAATGATGCAGACTACTGTTGGATGACGGATGTTGTATTGTGTGATGTAATGTACAACAGACATGAGCAGCCATATTTTATATTAATATTTACTCTCATGGCTTAAATCCAATCCAATATTGTTATATCTGTCAAACATTATACACTTTTTGCTGCACTAAAAAGGTTTGGTTTTCAAAAATGGTGGGGTGCAAACACAAATCTGATTGAAAGTTGGTAATCAGCATTAAACTGGAATATAAAATTAAGTTTATATGTCTATTAATTAAAAAAGTTTTTTTCATAGACTGGTGTTATGATCAAGAAATGTTACATATAAAAGGAATTATTAGAAAACAGTATATTGATAGATATAAAAATACTATGAACACAATAAGAAAAAGTAAAAGAGAAACTTCTAAAACACAACAGCCAAGGTAGACTTAAACATGCATTTATTAGTAAATCCAAAACTAAACATAAACAAACACAGAAATACAGATACAGGTATCCAGCCCGAGTGTGGCTTTGGGTTACTGCTTTTCTTTATTGAGAAAGGATTTTACCAGGAAGGATACATTGAGATTTCTCTCGTTTTCAAGTATGTCCTGGGTGGCGAGTATGTACCGTTAGGTGTCTTGCCCAAGGACACTTACTGGAGAGGTGCTCTTGCAGGGATCGAACCTGTGTCTCCACAGTCTCTCTCCAAGATTACAGAGCAGTGATGTTACATCTACTCTACCCAGCCGGCTTTCAGCAGTAAAATTTAACCCCAAGCCACACTCGGGAAAACCACCAGGGTTAATATATTTTTTCACTCTCAGCACCATTCACCACAGGAGCCCCACGGGGTTCTTGTTTTCCATTTTCCCAGTTTATATTAACCATTACTTGTCTATGGGGAATTTCACTGCCGCCAAACTGCACTGAACGGCACCATGGCGCTGTCCATGGCCTGTGGTGCTGAACAGATTCAGCACCACGACCAATGGACAGGGACGCGGTGCTGAATCTAAGTGAAACAGTACAACAAATCAATTCGTAAAAACTGAATCAATTCATTCCGGGTTATTCAAAGAGATCCGAATTGGGGCCGAAAGGTAACCGAACAGTGAAATTCAGCAAACGCTTACCTTTCCTGGCCATTCGGCAATTCAGAGAGCAAGCAGTTCGCCAAATCTTGGCAAATTGCCTGCACATACGGTGGCTGTTCGGTGCTTGTTCGAGGGCAGTGAATCCCCATAGAGAAGCAATGCTTCGTCTATTCAGAGAACAAAAACCAGCAGTGAAAAGTTGCTGAAATGCCCTGCTGTATGGTGGTTTCATACGGCAGATTTATTCAGGCGAATCCCATAGGCTTCAATGTTAAAAATATTCTCGTTTTAATACAATATTGAATAAACCGTCGATTATAATATTCTGCAGTAAAAAGTCTCTTTATTTATAGATTTTTTTAGGATCTTTTAGGCAATTTTTTGGGATTTTTTTGCAAATTCTTTTTTATTTTTTTGTTTAAATCGTTTTTTCTGTAACAGCCCTTTTTATTATCATTCATTGGATCTTATACATAAATTTCAGCCATTTTCACTCAGTAGTTTTTTTGTAAACAGCGTTTCACTTTTCAAACATTCAAGCGTACTGTTTTTTTTTTTTTTCACTCCATTCATCTGCGGTGTCGAGTTTTTCCGGCGCCTGCTCTGCGCTGTGATCGGCGGCTGCTCGGGTTTCTCCGGCGTGTTCGGCGGGGTTAATCCTGATGTTTTTGCGGGTTTCGGTGTGCCTTCGCCAGGTTTTGCGGTGAGTGTTCGGCGGGTTTGCGGCGACTTTTCCCTGCACTTCGACGGCCCTGTGGTGCTTGCTGAATACACCACAGGGTCGCCGAAATGGGATCGCTGAATCGCACCGAATTGAAGAGAACGAAAAGTCACCGAACGTGCGGTAACTTTTCGATTCTCTTTGAATAACCCTGATTGTATTTCGCTTCGTTACGCTTCTCACTGATCCCAGTTGTTATTTCTGACGTGCGTCCGAAATACGAATCAGTATACTTCGTCTGAATTTTGATTCGGAACGAAACGAAAAGCTCATCTCTAGCTGATGCCATGCTGCATAAAGACCCCATATTTAAGGTTCTTGCCCTTATCCTCTATTACTTTTGGAGACTCGCTAATAGATTCTGCTAGTGAACCTGATCTGCCAACTATGCTTGGACTGGCTCTGTGGGGATTTGAACCCCTGATTACTCACACTGTAACATGATAGTTTCATTCATTTGATGCCATTCTTCAAGTCTTCAAGATCTGATCCACTTCCAAATCTGTCCTGTTTTCCTTTAGCACCTGTAGGAGGCCACATGTGTTGCCTCCTGATTGGCATTGCAACAGAATCATTGGCTGTGGTAGATTTCCTGTTTTTTTTTTATACTGTAGGGCTTTCGCCCTGATATTATCAACTATATTTGTAATAATAGGTATTTTATGATTGGAACTTTATTTTTAGAGCCTAGAAATTTATTCTCCCTGAACAGGGCCGGTGCTCCCACTAGGCAAGCTAGGCAACCGCCTAGTGCATACTGCCACCTAGGGGCACAGCCGGTCACAACCAGGGTTCCTTTATTGTACCCGTTCCTCATTGTGCGGCTCATGTAGTCGGCAGTGGCGACTCGCAGACCCCTGCTAGCGGCGCAGAAGGTGGGCTTATGGTGACGCAAAGTCGCCACCAGAGGCAGATTAAAGAAAAAAAGAGGCAGAAGAAAGAAAGGCACAGAAGAAAGAAAGAAAGGCACAGAAGAAAGAAAGAAAGAAAGAAAGGCACAAAAGAAAGAGTGAAAGAAAGGAAAAAAGAGGCAGAAGAAAGAAAGGCACAGAAGAAAGAAAGGCACAAAAGAAAGAGAGAAAGGAAGAAAAAAGAGGCAGAAGAAAGATAGACATGTAGCGCTCACTCCCGGAGGAGCCGCTGAATTTAAACCTCGAGTCAGTCTCCCCGCACTAGGGAATAAATATACACCAGCACTGTTGTGGATTTTATAAGTTATATAGTTTACTGATCTCAAATAAACTGGCATATATAGAGCAGCACGGTATACATATATATTTACAGAAGTTCGTAATGCGAGAAACGCGCAGCGGAAAAGAAAAAGGAATTTTAACCCCTTTGTTGCTGAAATGTGAGTCCCGTACAGGTTGTGTCCCAAGAAGGTGTACGTGTATGCGTGTGTTGGTACCCGGGTACTAGATTCAACTGGCCAGTGAATGATTTCAATGTGTCTTCGACTAGTCACGTTGGGGCCCTGTAGGTTTAGACAAACTGCAGCGTGCTTTATTATTTTTTTTTTTCTGTGGTCGGGAAGGCCTCTCACCCATCCGCCAGATACTCTGCGCTCTGCTCGACCCAGGACGTCTTTCCGCTCGACTTGACTGGGACTCTGTGCCACCGGATCCACTTGTCTTGCTTGTCCGTTTCTGCCAAAAGATGCTCAGCTTATCGCCCGCACTCCCATTAGATCATCGCGGTCTCCTAACTCGGGGTCCTTCTGCAGCTCTGTATCTGTATAAACTTCTCACTGATGGATTTCTAGGGGGTCATCCAAAGGTGCCGCGATCACCACCGCTGGGAGCCCACAAGCCAGGCGCCGAGCCTCCAGGAATGGGAGCGCCGAAACTCCCCTCACAAACAGCACAAAAAGAAAGGATCCTGGACTCAGGCAACTGCGACTTGTGAATTTATTCAAAGGGGTAGCATCTCACCACCACGGAACAGTGACGTTTCAGCCACAAACGGCCTTAATCATACAATTTAGAAAGGACATGACACCTCCAATTTAAACAACTCTTATCCAATTATAATGAACCCCTCATAATAAGGGGGTGTGTCCCATTGTCCAACAAAATTATATGCAAAACTGAATTTTCCCTTCAACATTTCTAATGCAAAAATAAAAAATAAAACGATTAAACCATATATAAAAAATATTCTTACTCTACCATATGAGGAGCAAGCACGGTATCGATGTGACCTAATGAAAAACTATATGGGGACAAAAGGATATAGATTGTTACGTTCAGTAATACTCAAGGAGTGCATCTAACTGCACCCCATCAAAATTTTTATTTATTTTTTATATATGGTTTAATCGTTTTATTTTTTATTTTTGCATTAGAAATGTTGAAGGGAAAATTCCGTTTTGCATATAATTTTGTTGGACAATGGGACACACCCCCTTATTATGAGGGGTTCATTATAATTGGATAAGAGTTGTTTAAATTGGAGGTGTCATGTCCTTTCTAAATTGTATGATTAAGGCCGTTTGTGGCCGAAACGTCACTGTTCCGTGGTGGTGAGATGCTACCCCTTTGAATAAATTCACAAGTCGCAGTTGCCTGAGTCCAGGATCCTTTCTTTTTGTGCTGTTTGTGAGGGGAGTTTCGGCGCTCCCATTCCTGGAGGCTCGGCGCCTGGCTTGTGGGCTCCCAGCGGTGGTGATCGCGGCACCTTTGGATGACCTCATCGATTGCCGACAGCCGCGTCCACGTGGTTTGAGCCCTGCAACCCGGAAGTAAGAGTCGAAGTATACTCGCGGGTAGGCTAAAGCAATATCATTATGGGAGAAGAATCCTCCACCTCGGAAGGAGTTTTTTCTTACACAGCAGAGGATGCAGCACAGATTATGGGCACTTCCACCATGGAGGAGTGTTTCCTTTGTTGTCCTGGGGAAGTTTCTGTCAAAGCTCAATTGGAAAAGACCAAGGGGAGGTTGGTGAGTTGCAAGCTACATTGTATTACGCTCACGGAATATTTTAAAGTAAAAAGAATTCCACGTGGTTTGCGAATCCACTTAAGACCCACCCTATTTGCAGAGGATATCACATATTGCCAGAAATTTGAACGTTTTGCATATAATTTTGTTGGACAATGGGACACACCCCCTTATTATGAGGGGTTCATTATAATTGGATAAGAGTTGTTTAAATTGGAGGTGTCATGTCCTTTCTAAATTGTATGATTAAGGCCGTTTGTGGCCGAAACGTCACTGTTCCGTGGTGGTGAGATGCTACCCCTTTGAATAAATTCACAAGTCGCAGTTGCCTGAGTCCAGGATCCTTTCTTTTTGTGCTGATGGATTTCTAGGTCTCTGGCAAGTGATTTAAGCCGATCTCCAGCTCCGCAAGGCAGCACCTGCGCTCCGGCCTGGTCACAATCGCTCCTTGTCTCACGTGCGTCTTCCTCTCTTCACCCCTTGGCGCGCACTGGCACTCCTCTGCACGAGGCTGCGGATGTATGTCCTTTCTCCCCACCCACTTCCTGTATTCACCGCAAAACATGCTGGAAAACGTAGTACAGTTCTCTCCTTGGTTGTCCAGCATTAATCCACCAGGTCTCTGTCTCCCTCTGGTGGCCATTGTAAGTAAAGGCAGCAGAACAGTCTTTTTAACACAGCGCTACAGACTCAAAAGAAAGAGAGAAAGGAAGAAAAAAGAGGCAGAAGAAAGAAAGGCACAGAAGAAAGAAAGGCACAAATGAAAGAGAGAAAGAAAGAAAAAAGAGGCAGAAGAAAGAAAGGCACAGAAGAAAGAAAGAAATACACAAAAGAAAGAGAGAAAGGAAGAAAAAAGAGGCAGAAGAAAGAAAGGCACAGAAGAAAGAAAGAAAGGCACGAAAGAAAGAAAGAAAGAAAGAAAGAGGCAGATGAATGAAAAGGGAGGGGTAAGATGGGCACCGAATGACTGTGTGCGGCCCCGTGCGCAGTGTGTGTCGGCCTCCCCGCAGTGTGTGTGTCCCCGTGCACAGCGGGTGCCCCCCCCCCCCGTGCACAGTGTGTGTCCGTCCCCCCCTCCTATTTCAACAGTTAACAAATTTTTTTCTGGGGGGGCGCAAGTGGCTGGTCTTGCCTAGGGCGCAAAATAGTCTAGCACTGCCTCTGTCCCTGAAGATCTTGCTGGGATCTAGCACACAAATAACATACTATCAATCATGGAGGTTTAAAGCACATTGGCCCACTGTCAGCATGGCACCATAATCTTCCAGATAAAAACATGATGAGAAGAAACGTTTGCAGCATTCACCTTCTTTTGGTGGATGCCACTGATGTACATCGATGCCTTCTTGGGGGGGGGTTTCTTTGACGTGTGACGTAAGTTGGTTGGTGGAGCCTTGTTAAAGTGACCTAAAATGTGGTATGCCTCCTACAAGTGCAAGCAATCTGCCGTTGACATCCTACAATAATTAATTTCCAGGTTGCTTGAATGTTTAAATAAAAACACACGAGGGCTAGTCTTCCAGATATGGAGCCCTCAGCTGCGAGAACCCATTAACAATAAGGACATATGGGAGACTCCACGAAAAAAAATAAAAGTAGGAATGACCATAAGATTTAAATAAAAGAGATCTTTTATTAATAAAATATACAATGAATAAATGCCCTACGCGTTTCGTCTATTTCTAGACTTTTTCAAGGGCGAGTGCAATGTATAGTAAAACAAAATCAAATAAAAGTCTAGAAATAGACGAAACGCGTCAGGCATTTATTCATTGTATATTTTATTAATAAAAGATCTTTTTTATTTAGATCTTATTGTCATTCCAAATTTTTTTTTTTTGTGGAGTCCCCCATATGTCCTTTTTGTTAATGGGTTCCCGCAGCTGAGGGCTCCATATCTGGAAGACTACTGAAGCCCTCGTGTGATTTTATATATCTGATTCTATCTGGAGCGGTGGACCATCTTCTGGGAGCGGCCTTCAGTAGCAGAATAAAAACTGAGTATATATCCTCCTACACTGGTTTTGTGTATTCTTCATACACATTGCCAAGGATCCCCTACATTCCAGGGTGTGTACCAGATTGTTTAACTTTATGTACTTCTTTCCTCCTTTAAGGTATGACCGATACACAAACAAAAGCTTATTTACAAGGCTGTCAAATGACTATGTTTGTGTTGTGCTACCACAAGGTAGCAACCAGCATTTCCCTGCGGTCCACGCATTTGCCAACCCTGTCTGCTTTGAAATGAATATTCATTGTATAAATAAACGTTTTCTAATTTTCACTCTCTCTGCTACGCCACTTGGAATTATGTTGTATAGCGACAAAACATTAACTTCAAAAAAGAAAACACTCTACAAGCTCAATTGAACCTCCTAAACCATAAAACCTAAGCTGCGGGCTTGCTGATTTCCATGAAGCATGGCAATGTTTGTGTATGTGGTTTCCTGAGAAAATTACTGAGCGTTTCATCGTAAAGTTTTACAGGTCTATTCACTAAAGGGTGAAGTCAGGAGAATAGGCATTAGAAGTGAAAATTATAGGTCAAAATAGCCAAACCAGGAAAATTCACCCATTTATCTCACTTTCCAAATTGGATATTTGGTCTAGAGTGTTCTCTTCTCCTGCCAATTCTCCTGAGTTTCACCCTTTAGTGAACAGACCTGATAGCGATAATAGAATTGTGATTTGAAAGCCATAAATGGAGATGGCCCTATACCAAATATTCTCCTTTGAGCTCAAATTGTGTTCCTGAGATAAGCTAAAATAATAATCATTAATTTAATGCTTGAGCTGGAAAAGTTTAACATAGAGGCTATTGGAGCTGTAGCTTCAGGACCATGGTGTTTCCAGTGGGGGGGGGGTGGGGATAAAAAAATCCAGTGGGACTTTCTCCAACATGAGTCAATAGGAACAAAAATTAGAAATAGATGGGTCCAGGAGAAGCAACATCCTGCAGCATCTTTACAAAAAAAGAATAGGCACTACAGCTTTTTCTCTTCCGTCACATTTGTTGGAGGTACTTGTAGAAGCAACTTTTCAACTCCTCACAAAACCTTTTTCAAAAGCTGGATATAGGCTTGTGACGAGCCAACACATTGCTTCTAGATGGTACAGTACCTCCAACAATTATGCCCTAGGAGAAAAGTCTAGAGTTCCCATTCCTGTCTTTGTACTCTCTCTGTTTACAGAGTTCCAGTGAAAGTTAACTATTTGGGCACAAAATGACTCCAACCTGGTGTTTAATAGGACAATGGCACAATGGGGGATGACATAAATAGGATAATGACACAGTGGGGAATCAATGCAAACGACAAAGGCATAAGATGCGACATAAAAAATGCTTTAATTATCAGGAAGCACATTTGCGTGCGCGCACCAGGGGAGCTATACGCACTAGAGATGGATCCTCAACAGAAGAGATGTGCGATTAGTATAAGCTTCCTGAGGCGCGTTCAATACCTCAGCCGCTGCAAGTGCTAAGTTAGCAACTTGCCATTGAACGCCGTTCTGCCGCTCAGCGCTCAGCACTGCCAATTTAGCACTTGCAGCGACCCGAGGAGATGCTGCGAGTAGCTGAGTGTGACGTAGTAAAGATGGCCGCCGCCATGAAGCAAGTAACAATTCCGTACGTCAATGTTAATTTTGAGGTTTTTGTTCACCAAAGCACAAAATATTTATTTATTATTTCCCCCTGCACATAGACATATATTACAGTTCAATTAGATTTTGTTTCAGAAGTAAACATAACGGTTATTCAATAAAACCTATCATTTGTGGTGTGTGCATACAAAACGGAATTGTGCTGACTGCTTTTCTTTATCATATATACCTCAACTGTTGTCCTAGTCAAAGGAAAAACAATCTGAATCTTTCATTAAGAAATCGTCGGCCATTTTACTTCGAAATTCGCATCCAAAGCGTTCAATGACACTACTGCAGCAAATTGAATTGCTGCGCTGCAGCAATTCAGCAGCTGCTGAGTTATTGAATGGGGCTCTGCTGTTGCCATTGGTGATATTAAGTGAGCACCTGTGGGTAAGCTGTTCTATCATTACAAAGTGTGTTGTTAACCACTTAGGTGTGGAGGACGCGCTCAGCCGAGCGCGTCCTCCCGAAGCAGCCTGCGATCGGCCGGATTCCGGCCGATCGCTGTGCCCCCCGGTGCGGGCTGACATCTTGGATGTCAGCCCGTCACTCCGGGACCGCCGCGGGCACAATAGATGTCATCGCGGTGGCGCGATGACATCTATTTCAGGCGCCCCCCCCCCACGTGTGCGGAGGAGGCGCCTGAAAGGGAGGGGGGGAGGTATTTCGGACCTCTCTCCCTCCCGATCGCGGGGGTCCTGAGCTTAATGCCAGGCACCGTTTGGAAGGGCACAGCCTGCCCTTCCAAACGGTGGCTGTCATTAACCCCTGGGGAGCCGGATCACGAATCGGCGCTGAAAAGCGCCGGTTCGTGATCCTTTCCCGGAGCTGGCCGACATCTTGGATGTCGGCCAAGCCTCTGGGAACTCCCCCTGAGGACTGGCGTCATCGTGCATAGCACGATGACGCCAGTCCTGGAGTTAACCCCTAGCTGCCACCAATGGTGGAGATAGGGGGTTCCAATGAACCCCCTATCTCCCGATCCGTGGCAGCTAGGGGTTAAAGTTAGAGCATGGCCGTTCCAACGATACCAAACACGACTGTGAAAAAAGTTTTTTAAGAAAAATAAAAATTAAAAATAAGAATAAAAAAAATATTTAAAAAAAAAATTATAAAAAAAAATAAACAAGTTTTTTTTCTTTTTTTTGGTTTGTTAATGCAGCAATATTGTTCCCATTTCAATTATAATGTGAACAATGATGCTGCACTAACGATTTTTGTATGCGGTGCGTTTGTTAAAAATCGCGTAATTTTTCCCAAAAAAAAATCTAACGAGAACCCATTTCTAATTTTTTTAACAAGCGCATCCCATACAAAATATAACCGCAATTGCTCGCATGTTAAAATGTGAAAAAAATACACTTTACACGTTGTAAATTATTGAAAATTCATATTTTATTGCATTTTTTGTTATAATATACAGACAGGTCATGACGTATACATATAATAATGACATATTATGAATCTGCCGAGTCTGACGGAAAGAATGATATATAATATGTCTGGGTCATATACTAAAATAAGCCTTCAAAACACGTTTAAACATGATGAGCAAAACCAGTAAAAATGACCTCAGCACAGGGGCGGGAAAAGCCTCAGCAGCGAAAGGGTTAAAATTGGCCTTTAGCGTCGGCAACAGTGCTGTCACACAGTAACCCTCCTGGCAGTTGCTGCCGCTCCGAAAATAAGTGAGTATGAGAGCGACGCCATTTTTTCTGTATTTATGTATATCATGCTTGTAACACCAGTCCGTCGTTCTGCAGCTGTTCCTTTTTCCATGTTTTTGTTTTTGATCCCAAATGGGAAGTGTTTGGTGCGTGTATAAATAAAAGCCACCATCTTTGCCTCTCCTTCGCTGAAAAGCAGCTGGAGGGGCTTGGAGCTGCTCAGTAGAGCGGCCTTTTGGTTACAATTGTTAGGTACCCACTCTAAAGAGGTGCCTTGAAGTGGCGAGTGGGCTTACGTTGCAATGGCCATTGAAACAAACAAAAACCTCCATTTTTGTGCTACATGGAACACATAGAAACGAGCGCAGATGACACTCTTTTTCCTTGTTATATACTAAAATAAGCCTTCAAAACACGTTTAACCCCTTAGTGACCGGGCGGTTTTACACAAATCCGTCTTTTAGTGACCGCTGCTGTTTTTACGTTTCTGCGCTGTTAGTGTTTAGGTCAAATTTTCCTCTTACTCGTTTATTCGACCCACACATATTATACACCCTTTTTCCCGCCATTAAATGGACTTTCTAGAAATACCATTATTTCCATCATATCGAATAATTTACTATAAAAAAAATATGAAATATGAGGAAAGAAATGGTAAAAACACACTTTTTCGTAATTTAATCCCCAAAATCTACAACCACCCAAAACGACCCCAGCTAAATAGGTTCAAAATTTTGCCCCGAGACTATAAATACCCAATTTTTACATGCGTTTGCTTTTTAACCCCTTCACTGCTGAGACCGTTCACCTATGTGCGCTGCGCTCATTCTGACCATTTTGTGCTAATTATTTTTAGATGACAGCCTAGGTCCTATTTAATTAAACCCCCCCAGACAATAAAAACTTTAAAAAAAAAAAAAATTTTTATTTTATTTAATTTTTTTATTATTTTTTTTTTTAATTTATTTCTTTTTGTTTTATTTTTTTTAAAACCAAACCTGGTCATGTTTGGTATCATTTGAAATGCCATAATCAGGCCTTTCAAATGATGGCAAATATGACCATCTAGCTGCCATGGATCGGGAGATAAAGGGATCCTTAGGATCCCCTTATCTCTACATGGCAGCTAGATGGTTAACTGGCCCACTGACATCCTCACACATATGGTGAGGTTGTCAGTGGGTGGGGGGGACCTGGAGGCTTGGCTGACATCCAAGATGTCAGCCCCCTCCAGGTTTGAATCGCGTTTTGGCGCCAATTGGTGCCGCAACGTGATCCGGCTGCAAAACGGTTAATGCCATACACCGCTGTAAAGGGGAGGCTCTCCCCTCTCCAGCGGTGCAAACGGCATCTCCCTAGCTTCAATGGTTGGGGAGATAGAGGGCTCCGAAGGAGCCCCCCCTCCCCTCTATTGAAATGCATGGGGATGGCTGCTGATGACGTCACCACGCAGCGTGGCGACGTCATCAGCCTCGCCTGCCCATGTAAATCACATGGGCAGGCTTCCTCCCTGCCAGATCGCCGTGGGATCCGGCGAGGGAGGTGAGTATCGGGCGGGAGGGGGATTAGGCGCCGCTGACGTACCCTGTACGTCCGCGGGTCTAAGGGAGACCCGAGGACAGGACGTACAGGGTACGTCAGCGGCCCTTAAGGGGTTAAACATGATGAGCAAAACCGGTAAAAATTACCTCAGCACAGAGGCGGGAAATGCCTCAGCAGCGAAAGGGTTAATTAACGCTTCATTGAGCAATGGTTGTTTACATGTGATCGTCTGGGGTTGTACCTTTCTGCCTTTACCTGTATGTGTATATATATATGAGTTCATTCTGTTATATTACTTAGAGCACTGCACACTGAGGAAGGGACTGTGTCCCCAAAACGTTTTGTGATTCTGTGTTTCTGTGAAATAAATTTGGTGGCACGAGTGCACCAGAACAGCAGCGCTGGAAGTGTTTTTTTTGTAGTTTTCCTGTGTGACATAAATAGGATAATGACACAGTGGGGAATCAATGCAAACGACAGAGGCAAAAGCCCAAGGGTAGTGAGAGGGATGGCTGAAGAGGAAAACG
This sequence comes from Leptobrachium leishanense, assembly GCA_009667805.1. Taxonomy (NCBI): domain Eukaryota; kingdom Metazoa; phylum Chordata; class Amphibia; order Anura; family Megophryidae; genus Leptobrachium; species Leptobrachium leishanense. Next base: position 130,644,209 of record CM019072.1, on the reverse strand, counting down.
TAAACTTAGCTCCAGGCCATCTAAAATCTTGATCCGATACTACACTCAGAACATGAATCATCGTTGACTTGCACATGACAAAAAACTTCGGCTCAACAAATCAAATCATCCAAATATTTCAGATGATTTTAAGAAAACCACCCAATTAGAGATGCTTGGTCTGCGTGGTCTGGTGTTCTGTTACCTGGCAGAGCAGGCAAACCAACTAATCAGGGAGCTCTATGGTAGTCAGAATGTAAGTATATATTTTTTTACATGTACTTAAGATATTAACCCCTCCCTCACTATTATTAGGGTAGTTTGTTTTTTTTAAACAAGAGGGAGTAGCTACAGGGTTGTAGACCTGTAGTCCAGGTGGCACATTTGGGCATGGACAATGGCTTGTTCAGCCCTCTGACTTGAATATCCTCCCCACCTCATGCCCATGGATGGAGGCTGAGAGAGGACAATGACATGCCCCCCCATACTTTTATTAATAGTCACCACCTGCCACACCTGGGTGGGGGCTAGGGGAAACCGTGCCCCCCATGTCTATTACCTCCGACACACACTTGTGACCCATAGATTGGAGAATGTAGGGAATTACGTTTTCCCCCATCAACACTTTTATTTATAGTCCCCTCTGCTCATGGGTGGGGACTGGGGAGGTGGACATGTTTACCACCCATATTTATTACTGCCCATCCAAAACCCATGATGAGGGGGAGGGTTAGAGGAGGACAATAGAATGCCCCCTCCCTCCATTTTATTATAGTCCCACCTCTTTTTGGGGCATAGACACTGGCATGACCACCCTCCATGAGCTAACCCCACTTATTGCCCACGGAACTATGGGAGGGATGGGACAGTCAGCGGTCCACCCAGTCATTATATAAATAGACAGTAACAGATGCTCAGTCGCTAATATTTAATCCCAAAAAGGCTGGCATAGTAGCAGAAAATGGCTGAACGCTGTTTAGTTGATAGACCATCGCCGTTGTCGAGCAAGGACCATAGGGTGATATGGGAGTCATTCTGAACTCCACGTGCTTTTATTCTTATCATCAAGAGGCATTGGACATCCTGTGCAATGCTGAACGGAACCCCAGAAGGCTATCCAAGCATGAGCTGGTATCAACGAGTGCCTCTCAAAAATTCCGAACCGAGCTCGCTAATGCAGCGTCTCGGCTAGAAGAGAGCTGTTTATAGAGAACCAGCAGTGCATAACAGCTCACTCAGAATTTATCAATAAGTTGGGCTAGGGTCAAACGAAAGCATTTTTACACGCGAATGTAAAAAAGTGCGTCCGAACGCATTGACGTATTTTTTCACGGAATAGGCGAAAACGGTCATACGATGTGCATTTTCTTGCGTGATGTTTTACGGATCCAAACCAGGAAACTTTTTGCGTCTGGACGTTATGTTGGCCGGACACGAGCAGGGTCTGACGTCTCCAAATCACACACACACACCGCTAGCGGGCGCAGCGCACTCTGTACGTCATCAGTACTAGCGGTTCAGCGTTCTCGAAAAAATGCGTTCATTTTCCACTTGCGTTGCGCAGCCGGACTTTCGTGCGACCGTACTTCGTATATTGGCTGTCATTGCCCGTCATTTGCTGCTAGTGCGGCCGTGATTAAGTGCGCCAGAACGCACGTTTAAAATGCGCTGGTCTGACCCCAGCCTTAGCCGCGATTAACGGCTGGGTTGGAATACAGCGCTGTTTCATAACCTGCCACGTATGTTTAAAAAAATGCAAGATGATTACTTCCACCCTGATTAAAACGAAATGTTCTGCTGTTCGAGTGGTAATTACAGCTAAGTTTGATATAGCATGGTTCGAGGAAAACATTGTTAAACAGCTGGGAATAGTACCTTGAAAATGATATATGAGAAGAATATTTTAGAGCCAGTGCCCTTAATAACAAGTCTGTGTCATTAGGTTATAGTATATTTGGGTAATGCTGACACTAACCCATTAAACAACTGGCTGTTATTAGGTCACTATGTTAATGTATGGTGCGGACGCTTTAATCCATTAAACAAGTCACTGTTACTCGGATACCTTGCTTTTACCAGCGACTGGTCCTTAATCTATTAACTGTGTCGCTGTCATTAAGTCATTTGACTCTACTAGGGATATGACGCCTGCATCTGCTACAAAACAGCATTGCATTTCATCCACTTTAATCCCGTGAAAATTCAGCTTCTGGAAACTGGTATTTATAGTACTTCTCCGAAATAAAAACCTAGATTTTAATGTGTGTCATAATTATTAGGTCAGCGTTACCAATGCAATGACATTCCCTTTAAAGTAGAAAACATGTAGTCCCCTTTGATCCCACAAGAGGGCAAATTTGGAACATTTCTCGCTGTTGTACAAGTCGTGAAAAGTCCTTGTAAAGCTTCACTGTCTATAGGGCATGCAGGAGTGAACATCACGATCCTATATCTCCAGGAACCAGCAGAATACACATACCCATACATACACGACACACGGTGGAAGTACCAGAAGCCATGGGATTATAACTTTGCATGACGCTGCTTCTCCAGGGGTCAAGGTGAGTTTGTCTTTCACCTATTTATTATATTTTTGTGATGACTGTCATTCACTAGTTTTAGTTTGTATTTTAAGGATTATCGGGGGGGGGGACAGGAACCTGACAAGATACAAAATTAAGAGGTCACTAGATCTTAGTTATTGAAATTTGCTTCTATTATCAACTTGATTAATCTCCTGGATGACATTTCACCCCAGGCTTTAGTTTATCGATACAATGTGACAATTTACAGGTATCCCACCTCCTGTGCATCTCATAGCTGTTCTTCCCGCTTAACTTTTCTATGATTCAGACTTTAGTGTCAGGATCCTTTTAACAAAACATTTAAGTGAGTACTATTAGTGATTAGATTAAATCGCTTATTGTGCGATGTATCGCCTTAGGGGTTCGCAACAAATTATTATTGATTAGCGCGGGGGGGGGGGTTCTCAGTGCTCTCCATCACCACCAGCAGGTTTATTATTTCATATTATAATAACAGGTTGATGCTTTGCCTCTTAGATCATTTAAAATGATCGTGACGATCCAATATGATAAGCTTGTACTTGATTGTAGGTGAGGATGTCGGAAAAGGAATGGAAAGTGGGCTGCATGGCTGTTTTAGGAGCACAGGCGTGCGCAGGGGGTGTGACTGGTGTGCCCAGGCACAACCTAATCTTGGGTGAAGACGTCCTCTTTCACCTCCTACACTGACATTTTGTCCTTTATCTGGTTTGTGATGAATAGCATAGAAGCTGACTGTATCTCTGATTCCAGCCTCGTTACATCTAATGGAAAATGTGCATTTTGTGCAAAATCTTCTAAACATAAGTTTTCAATTAATAAATGTTCCATGGGTGCACACCCTAATCTAACGGGCTGCGAACACCATTGGTTATGAGTAGGGTTTTCAGACACACCATGGGCACACGTCGCTTTTTCTTGAAAAGTGCAGCCTTCCTGTATGAGGCTTCAATAAATGTAATCTGTTAATTAACCAAAGCGACTCGTTTAGGAGCCCTCCCTCTTATATTCTACACGGCAAAAATGAAATACTGCTCATCCCCACGCAGAGGAGTTTGTCTGTCCAGGAAAACTTGGTGGATCTGGCAACCCTAGTCAGGAGTGACAGAAGGGTGTGGTGGGTGACAGCGGCAATAAGTAGCGGCTGCTGCATGGGAAGAGGGATGTTGCTGCAGCTGTGCCTCGCAGGGGGTCCAAGTAATCAAGTGGGAGCGAGTAAAAGAAGAGCAGGTGCTCTGAGTATGGGAATAAAAATGGATTTAGTGTCGCGACGGAACGAGGTGTGAACAGGGTTTTATCTGCCAGGGATTTGAGTACAGAGAGTGCGTGGGGCGTGTGTGTATATAGAAACAGAAAGGAGTGTGAATGTAGGTGTACAGGAGGCATGAGCGCAAGAATAGCAAAGGACAGGAGCAGAGGATTAACCAGGGACGTGAGTCCGGGAAAAGCCACATTTGTGTGTGTAGAAAAAAACAAGGAGTGTTAGAATTATTCAGTGTTAGGGGTATTAACAGAAAGTCTTGTTTCAGGTGAGGTTGACATTGTAACAATCTATCCAAGGTGTTCTGTTTTTAAGTGTTTATTGATGTGATTGAAGAAACTTCTAATCTTTGCATAAAAAGCATATGGGAATATAGTGTAGATAGACCAGTGATGGCAAACATGGAAACTCCAGATGTTTCAGAACTACATGTTCCATGATGCTCAGCCAGTCTCATGGGGGTCTAAGAATCATGGGAAATGTAGTTCCAGAATATCTGGGTGGCAAGGTTAACCATCACTGGAATAGGCATAAATGACTAGCAGGTAAGAGATGTGCAGAGGCTAAGTTAGACAATAATATTAAAAGGGACATTGCTTGTCAGGGATGGTGAATGTTTAAAGCAAGGGTCAGCAACTTTGTGCCCCCAAGGGTTTGTGAACTACATCTCCCCTAATGCTCAGTTACTTGCTAGGTTGACAGAGCTCATGGGAAATGTGTTTCATGCACATCTGGCGGGCGAAGGTTGCTAGACCTCTGATTTAAAGTATTATAAACACGAAAATTGTTACATAAAATCAAACCCGTTTCCACTGTCTTTCAAAGATGCTAAATATAAGCAGAGAATTCATGAAAAGACGTGAATATGAAACCATAGGATATTATAAGCGACAGCAATTGAGGGGAAATGAAAGGCAACAGGGACAGTGGAGCTACTCCCGTAGGGTTGTCAGATTGGCCATGTTTTCCTGGACATGTTACTGTTTCATGCAGTTACAGTTACAAGTACTTATGCAGCGCAGACAGGTTCGGTAGCACTTTACAATTTATTTATTTATAAAGTATTTTACCAGGAAGGATACATTGAGATTTCTCTTGTTTTTATTAAGTATGTCCTGGCGTAAGCAAAACGTGATACATAATAAATAATGATACAAACGTAGCCTATTTCATAGATCCTGGTTGCGGGTCCCTTGGAGATAAGATTATATATTAATATAGATAGATACACAAACCAGTATATTTAAGTACCTTACTGGAACATAGGCTTACTGGAATCTTCCCTTAGAAGAATTAAGTTTGCCAGATCCTCCATGTTTTATTGGACAAAAATAATTTATTCAAGCTGAAGGAACATGCATGAAAGATGCATCCTGGCAGGATGCAGATTTTTTTATTCATGCTGATGAGCAGTACATGAAAGATGCATCCCTGCGATATGTAGAACTCACATGCGGCAGGTTCGAGGAATCCCAAAGGACCTGCCTTTACTCAGTAACTAGGGTTGCCAGGTCGGCCATGTTTTCCTGGACACATATTGCTATTTCATGCAGAGGGGGAGCACATGGAAAGGTGCTGCCCTGCAACATGTATAATGCATAAGCTGCGGGAAGGAGATCAAGGCAGGTCACCTGGGATTCCATTCTGATTTCTTACCTGCAGCAGGGGCGTAACTACCAGGGGTACAGAGGGTGCCACTGCACCTGGGCCCTTGAGTACGGGGGGGCCCACATTCGCTTGCCTGGGCCTGGGGGCTTGCCTATATTTTATATATGTAATTCTTTTTTTAATTTATTTTATACTTATTTGTGAGTTTTTCTTTCGAGCTATGTGATACACTCATACACACCACATATTGCTGTGAGTTTTGTTTCTCTGGAACTCTGTGATCTACACTGATACACACTGCATATTACTATGACTTTTATTGCTGTGAAGCTCTGTGATACGTTCATACACATTGCACATTACTGAGTTTTATTGCTGTGGAGCTCTGGGATAAACTCATACACACTGCATATTGTTGTTAGTTTTATTTCTGTGGAGCTCTGTGATACATTCATACACAGTGCAAATTACTGTGAGGTTTACTGCTGTGGAGCTCTGTGAGATACAAATAGTGCACACTACATTAAAAATGGGATGGACTGAAGAGCGCATGGTGGACCTGGAAAAAAATGGGACACTGATTGTTTGGAGTCAACTTTGTGGACCTGGACTTGTTGACGGAACGGGGGGGAACGACAAAATCAGTTTTTGCCTATGTGGGGCTGGCCATCATGGTTCCTGCACCTGGGCCCTGAGGTTTCTAGTTACGCCTCTGACCTGCAGTGTATGGATTATACATGCTGCATGGTGGCATTTTTCATGCACTGTCCATCAACATGAATAAATTATATGTGTCCAGGAAAACATGGTCGATCTGGCAACCCTATCAGTAACTGATATCTCTCCTGAAGCATATATACATGTTGCAGGGAACCCTGTGCTCTCCCCCTGCATCAAATAATAGAATGTGTCCAGGAAATCCTAACAAGAACTCATTTGTGGTTGGCCTTAGCTAATAAAGCGCCATGCTACAGTTTTAACATTTCTGCAACTAATATATTAAACAAAAAGCTTTTTAATTAATTTTAGTAAAGCTACACCCATGATCATGTTTCATACATGTGATGTCAAAGAACCACTATCAATCCAGGGGACGGAAGGGGATGACATGAAGAATTTTTAAAAAAATGTTTTACTAACTTGAGATTTGATCTGAGGATTTTCCTCCCTAATTTAATTCTTGGACCTATAGAAAGAATTGCTGTTCATGTGGTAGTGCTATGACCAAAGAAGGATGGGATGGTGAATCCGTCTGTATCGAGGAGTAGAAAATAAAGGGCTGTAGGCTCAGTATTGAATAGCAGTTTGCGTACAGACACATTAGGAGAGGATTAAAACATTCAGGGTTATTCAAAGAGCTCCGAATCGGGGCCGAAAGGTAACTGAACGCAGAAATTCAGAGTACGGTTACTTTTCCTTGCCATTCGGCTATTCAGAGAGCAGGCAGTTCGGCGAATGTTGGCGAATTGCCTGCACATACGGTGGCTGTTCGTTACCTGTTCGAGGGCAGGGACTCCCATAGAGAAGCACTGCTTCGTCTATTCAGAGAACACAAAACAGCTGAGAAAGGTTGCCGAAATCTCCTGCCATTCGGTGGTTTCATTCGACAGGTTTATTCAGGTGAATCCCATAGGCTTCAATGTTAAAGATATTCCTGTTTTAATTCAATGTCTAATAAACCGTTGATTATAGTATTCTGCAGTAAAAAGTTTCTTTATTTTTAGATTTTTTAGTCATTTTCCGTGATTTTTTGCGAAAATATTTTTTTCCGTTTTTTTTTTAAATATTTTTTTCTTTTTTCTGTAACAGCCCTTTTTATTATCATTTATTGGATCTTATATGTAAGTTTCAGACATTTTATTTCTGTAGTTTCTTTGCAAAAAGCGTTTTACTTTTCAAACATTCAAGTGTTTTTTTTTTTTTTCTCACTCCATTCGTCTGCGGTGTTGAGTTTTTCCGGCGGCTGCTCTGCGCTCTGATCGGCTCCTGCTCGGGTTTCTCCGGCGTGTTCGGCGGGGTTAATCCAGATGTTTTTGCAGGTTTTCGGTGTGAATTTTCCGGGTTTTGCGGTGAGTTGTTCGGCAGGTTTGCGGCGGCTTTTCCCTGCACCACGACGGCCCTGTGGTGCTTGCTGAATACACCGTAGGGTTGCCGAAATGGGATCGCCGAATCGCACCAAATTGGAGAGAATGAAAAGTCACTGAATGTGTGGTGACTTTTCTATTCTCTTTGAATAACCCTGATAATGTCGCGTTCTGATTGTAGGTAAAGCAGGTGTAGTGATTTGGAAGGATGTTATTCCTTTATTTATTTGCAAATTAGTTTACTAGGAAGGATACATTGAGATTTATCTTGTTTTCAAGTATGTCTCCTGGGTGAGAAGAGAATAGTAGAAAAAGGTAAAAGAATATTATGGGCAAAAAAATAATGCACATTAACGATAAAAACGTTTGAGGAAGCAGTTATGATACCAGTGGTATGAGCAGAAGGATTTTATAGATCGTGTGTGTTCTTATTAGAATTCCGTGAACATGTGAATATAACAGGACTATGCTAAATCCTTTTACATATAAGTAGACTAATTTGTGTGCTCACATTAAAATATATATATATATCTTTAGGAATAGGTAATGAGCAAATTCCAAAAAGATCAGAGCATTATGAAACCGATTGTAAAAATAATTTTATGAAGATGTAGTTATCTTTACCAAGATATACCTGATATTGAGATTATACACATATATGTAAAACCAGTGGCGTAGCGTGGGTTGTTAGCGCCCAGGGCCAGCCAAAAATTGTGCGCCCCCCCAACCTGTGGACACGTTATCGATATTGCCCCAGCTCACACATGGATATTGCCCCAGCTCACACATGGATATTGCCCCAGCTCATGAATTTGTCCCAGCTCACACATGGATATTGCCCCAGCTCATGGATTTGCCCCCAGCTCATGGATTTGCCCCCAGCTTACACATGGATTTGCCCCCAGCTTACACATGGATTTGCCCCCAGCTCATGGACATGCCCCAGCTCACACATGGATATTGCCCCCAGCTCATGGATTTGCCCCCAGCTCATGGATTTGCCCCCAGCTTACACATGGATTTGCCCCCAGCTTACACATGGATTTGCCCCCAGCTCATGGACATGCCCCAGCTCATGCATTTGCCCCCAGCTCACTCATGGATTTGCCCCCAGCTCATGGATTTGCCCCAGCTCACTCATGGATTTGCCCCAGCTCACTCATGGATTTGCCCCCAGCTCATGGATTTGCCCCAGCTCACTCATGGATTTGCCCCCAGCTCACTCATGGATTTGCCCCCAGCTCACTCATGGATTTGCCCCCAGCTCATGGATTTGCCCCAGCTCACTCATGGATTTGCCCCCAGCTCACTCATGGATTTGCCCCCAGCTCACTCATGGATTTGCCCCCAGGTCACTCATGGATTTGCCCCCAGGTCACTCATGGATTTGCCCCCAAGGTCATGGATTTGCCCCGAGGTCACACATGGATTTGCCCCAGCTCTCACCTGGATTGTTGCCCCAGCTCCGGCAGGGGGTTGAGGGGACCCAGATGCCGGGCCGCGCGGGAGCGCCTGCCCGGTCTTGAACAGTTCGTCCTGTGAAGTGGATGCGGCTGTGTGCGTGCGCAGCCGGTCACATGGTCCGGCCAGTCAGGTGGTACAGAGACTCAGTACCACCTGATTAGCCGGACCACGTGACCGGCTGCGCACGCACACAGCCGCATCCACTTCACAGGACGAACTGTTCAAGACCGGGCAGGCGCTTCTGCGCTGCCCGGCATCTGGGTCCCTCAACTCCCGGGCCAGTTTTAGGGGCGCGAATGCGCCCCTAACAAAACTGCGCCCGGGGCCACGGCCCCCCCAGCCCCCCCCACGCTACGCCACTGTGTAAAACGGAGGAATCGCCTTAATTTCTCAAAGTGAAACTGTTGTGTGCACATGAAAGCTGTGCACACTCGACAGGGAATTACTCCCTATATTTATTTATAAAGAATTTTACCAGGATGGATACTATATATTCGATAGCAATGTTTTGCTGACATACGTATATATAGTTAAAACTTAAGTAATTCTGTATCATTTTGCTGTCACTCACTTCTGTGTGGCATGCCGCAGGGGGAGTGACAGTTGGGAATGGAGATTGGAGAACAGTCCTACAGGACAGCCAGCGCACCATCATCACTGCCATGGGCCAATCCATCACAAATGCACCACCACTACCCCAGCTAGCTCCACCCAAGAGGAGCTAGCCCAATGTGATATACATACCTGGGCATGGCAGGAGCACAGTAATGGAGTTAGTAGATCAATGTGTACGACAATGGAAATTCAGGCCCTAAGAATATTACATTCAGTTCTATTCACTAAAGGTGAAACTCTGGAGAATTGGCAGGAGAAAAAGAAGAATCTAGACAAAATAGGCGATTTGTATAGTGAGATAAATGGTATAATTTTTCTGGTTTGGCTATTTTGACCTAGAATTTTCGCTTCTCCAGTCATTCTCCTGAGTTTCACCTTTAGTGAATAGACCTGTTTCTGTGCAGTTATGTGCGTGCATTGATAAAAGATGTTGTAATAATGGGCAAGAGTAAAAGGTACTTGACTAGAAAAAAATAAAGTAATTTTAGGAAGTGTGACTCTATTGTGCTTACATCAAGGATGCTCAACTTTGGCCAACCAGATGGTTTGGAACTACATTTCCTAAACAACTGGAGAGCCAAGTTTACGCACGCCTGTGTTTTCCATATGTGTAGATATATGGCACAGGAATATAGAAATCCCCAAATACAGGTACTGGTAGTGGAATTTTGTGCTTACAGGAACAGGTATATTTATGACATTAGAGCAGGCACAGAAAGGTCAAAAAGTGTAAGAACTAAAACAGCAAAGGGCAAAACACTCGAAGTAAGAGGTGGAAAACGCATGCTGATCTAGGAATAGCAGGGAGCTGCAGGGCATGGTGCAGGTTTGGTAACACTGTTGTGTGCGTAGTTTATATACCTAGCCTCAGGATGTGTGCATGTTGTAGATACTTTGAATACTGCTCAGCCTGAGCCACATTCTGTAAGAGACAGGAACAAGAGTTATCTCTAAGGAGTAGGTGAGTTGTTCTGCCAAAATATGATATGCAACAGAATAATAGAAAACACTGAGAAATGCTCATCAAAGAGTATTACTTTAGTACAGACAAATGTAAATTAAATCTAATGCAATGAATGATGTAGACCATAGGTCAGCAACCTTGGCCCTCAAAGAGCTAGATTACATTCCTCACGCTAAAATGGGCTCCCTGACGGGGAAAATCTGTGCCTTCAGGTTTCCCCGTAGAATCCCCGTTATAGTGATATTCCAGGGCGGGCCGGGCACTACTTCAGCACCTTGCACTGGAACGAAGCGCTACCCTCGGCAATACTTGCGCCGCGAGTATCACCTCCTGGAGTCCTTAGGACTACATGGAGGGTTGTGCTACCGCGCCGCAGAGTAACCTTTTGTCTCCTATCTCATTCTGCTGCCGGCGCCCAGAATCGACTGAACGGGCAGCCGTTTTCGCAGCGGGATGAGAGGTGAGTATCAGATTTATTGGGAGGTGCTTAATGATGTGGAATCATTAAGCACCAGCTTAAAGGTGAAGGTAAAGTTTAGCGCATCGGTGTGGTAAATAGAGCTAGGACTTTGTAATACCTTACTTGTTCTAACGCTAATTACTGATAGGATGCGCAAAGTACAGTAAGCTCACACAAGCTAGCACAATCACTGATGTGCCAACGGATTTTTACCAGGTTTAACATTAGGGATGTAATACAGGGCCGTGCGTTAAAGTTACTTATCCTAGCGTTAACGCCTACATATCCGAACGCTACAGATAGCCTTCAGTATGTAATCTAGCCCAAAATGTTTTGGAGCTCCAGTTTCCATACTGTGCTCAGTTAATCATTAGGCTGGCAGAACCTCCTGGGAGATGTAGTTCCAAAAAAATCTAGTAGGCCAAGGTTACTGATCCTTGATGTAGACTTTGTTTTCGTACTCAAAAACATAAAAATAAAGAATGATACAGTTCTAATTAACGTCCCGGCTAGGTGGAGTAGCGGTAACATCACTGCTCTGCGTGGAGAGAGACTGTGGAGACACAGGTTCGATCCCAGCAAGAGCACCTCTCCAGTAAGTGTCCTTGGGCAAGACACCTAACGGTACATACTCGCCACCCAGGACATACTTGAAAACGAGAGAAATCTTAATGTATCCTTCCTGGTAAAATCCTTTCTCAAAAAAAAAAAATATCATACAAGCTTTGTTTCAGTCTGGACACTTTGTTTTGGCCAAACAGCTCCGGAATAGTCGACATTGCTATACAAAATTGTTTAAGTAACTATACAATATATCTTGTTGCCCTGAAATAATACTCCATATACTTATATCTTATGTTGATCCCGTATTTATAATCTGTTATTGAAGGAAAGTGTTGTATCCGTACCAAAAGGTCAGTGCTAAGCACGTCATGTCAACAAGAGTGTTGGAGTTAAGTGGACACAACATCATTGGTAAATCTTGGATTTTAGGCAGGAGGTGTAGCTGTCGTTTAGTGTTGTGATGAGAGAGATTGTTGTAGTGTTGGCAACTTTACGCTGGCTGAGTTACAATGTGCCTCACTGCTAGGATTTAAAACCATAAACAAAATTCAATACTAAACATACATGACCCCGTTTGCTGCAGAAATGTATGAGTAATGATGACAGTGGCAAAGAACGTAAGGCCCAAATTAAAGTAACATGAAAAAGCACGGTGGAAAGAATGGAAAACAGTGTTTCGCAAAGGCACAGGAAGCTGGCATGTTTTACATCTAGGCATTTGTATTCACTGTGGTAATCTATTAAACTACAATCCCACCCCTCACTGATACATGTCATAGGAGGAAGTCAATGGCTACCCCTTCCCATACAAGTTCTTGCTCTGTCCTGAGCTTGGAGTTGTTGTGCAGCAGTTAGATTTTCATAGCGTACTCGAATATACTCCTCCACTTTTAAGACATTTTCATGCCTTCCCCTTTTCTTTTTTCACTGTGTTGTTTTTAGTATTATAATTATAGGATTTATACATTAATTACAAGATTTGTTTTCTTTATGTATGAATAAAGTAAAATTTTTGGGTGATCTTCTTTCATCTTGATAACATTTTCCTTATTAAGTCAATGCTATTCTGTCTTTACATTAGACATTTCATATAAATAGACATAATATAACTAATGGTAAACCTCTGCTGAATTGTGATTCATTGTGTAGCTCAGGGCTCAAAATTTCAAGTCCCAAGCTACTAACCAGGTCATAAGAGTTATTCGCCACCAGTTGCTCCACCTAACCACTACCCAGCCTTAACTCTGCCCTTAAACACACACCCTTAAACTATCTTATGAAATTACACTGTTTAAGGTTTTATTTAGAATAAAGTTGCACAAATAACAATAATACCCAGACATCAGACCCCAGATACATGTATACCCGGTCATCAGACCCCAGTGTGAGCAGAGTGAGGAGGCAGGGAAGCTCCTCTCTACCCCCCTGCCAGTGACAGAGATGAGTTGGGTCAGGTTAGGCAGCTGATTCCTGCCACCATGCAGCCTGGGAAAGGGAGAGCTGCACGTTGGCACTGCCAGAATACGCAGCACAAAATAATTTATTGTGTTACCTGCATGTGCATTTCTACTCGCCCTCATTTAATTTCCACTCGCTAAATGCGAGCAGGCGAGTGGTAATTATGAGCCCTGGTGTAGCTCACATTGCCTTCATTTAACATATCTTACTCCACCTTTATCTTTTTCATACCAGTTTCTACTTGATCAGATGTTAGTGTATTGAATGTTGAGTGTAACTTTTAGTGGTTTATTCTCTTGATGCTTCTGTGGGCCCATTGGACACTTGGAGGTCCCTCAATTCCATTAGTTTTGTTTTCTTTTGGGGTTAATTTCTTACCTCACACCTTTTTTACTTTGGATCTAGTTATTTGAGCACACTAAGCTGTGATCAAGTGCTCTCTCATGATGTTTTCTTTTCCTATTATTTTTTACTTTTGCCTGGATTCACTAGTTTAATGTTCCCTGGTAGCTGGAGATCTTTCTAATATTGTTTCCATACTAGCGTTCATTGGGCTAAATTCTGACGGGTGTAAACCTAACCAGAGCCCCGTTAAACTTCCAAGACTCATTAAAGTCTATGGTGTTGCTATGTTTATATCAGATTGGAATCTAGCTCTCTGTTTAGCTAACCACTGGACTTCAAAATTGTCAAAGAGTGAAGGTGCATGGGATTTGGCTGCAGTGTAGATGCCACTCAAGGTGAACTGCAGCATTTTTAATAAATCGCTAATTTAAAGGGACACCCTAGACACTGTCACCATTCAATGCAAAATGAACGGTTACAATAACGTGAGTGCCCTTCTCTCCCTCCATGGGTGGTCCCAATTCAGTTGATTTGGTCCTCTGAGTGTGGTCACTGGTCTGCCTTCCCATGAAAGACCAGGAATGAACAGTGGTTCAATCCCAACTCTTGCCAATGGAAAGTCCATTATTATTTTGTGGATTGAGTAGAGTGGATTGGTTGGACGCTCCCTGGGGCAACCATTGCCCCCGCCGTCATGTGACATGCTTCGGCTTCCTGTAAACCAGAAGCACATCTTATATGGAGGATTATAGACCAGCACTGCACAGGATGCAAGGTGAATTTTAAAAATAAGGGTTAAAATGGAATGGGGGGGTGCAGAGGGGGTCAGAACTTGTAAATGTTTGGCCCCTCTTTTTCCCCCTCCTATGTTAACTCTGGAGTACACTTTTAACATGTCAACTATGCTGGAGTTTTTCTTTAACAAAATATGGTAGTGTTTTGTTTTTTTAACTTTCCATACCTCAATTCCACATGTTAAACCATGTATTTTAGTAATTCACATCCATTTTTTTTATCTCCTACATTTAGACGGTTATCCCTTTTATTATTATTATCATTATCATTTAGCACCAACAGCTTAACCCCCTCACTACAGAGATCGAGATATCTTCAAAGGTACCATTTGGTGCCCGATATCGAGCTATCTCGATCTGCAGCCCAAAAACAAATGAAATGTATTTGCTGCAAACAAATTTTGTTTGCTTTTGGGCTGCAGAAGGTGCCTCCAAAATTTTACCCTGTGGGCATAATGCCCAAAGTGCTAAAACTGTGTAAATTCGGATAACTGAATGTGTCCTGACATCGGACATTCAGCAACCGATGCAGAGATCACAAGCTGCAACTGTAACTCAATTTGGCAGTAGATGGCACCATCTACTGGCCAAAATTGTTATTACAGTAAGAATACAATGGGAACATGCCCAAATATTTCTTACTGTATAATTAATTAAAAATGATTTTTCAAAAAAAAACACTGGTTACTGACAATGGTTCTCTGAAAAATCCCTTGATAGTGGAGGGGTTAAGCAGTGTTATTTTTTTTATATATAGTTCATTTACTCCTCCCAAGAATAAAACTTAACTTTTAATCAGAAAAACAAGTAAAAATCCCTCACTACAGAAGCGGAGATATCAGCCAAGTGGCTCAAAGTTTTGCACCTATACACCAAGGAATGCGTTTGAGATGCCTGTTTATTAGGTTCTCTTAGCCTAACAATGTAGTCAGACACGCCCTTACACACCTCTTAGCAACATGCTGATTTCAGTAGATCTATTTAAACCAGGATCGGCAGCAGCTCAGGTTTAGTGCTCTACCTTAGCTCCCACCTTTACAGGGGCCTGTCCTGATGAAGCCAGCACAATATACCGGCGAAACATGTTGACGTTTTGCCCTTTCAATATTCTTTATTCCTTCTAAAATAATTCCTACTCTGGCAATGTTTTAATTTGTCACTTTCCCTGTTATATGGAGTGTGGTGGCTTGCGCAACCCCCACTCCACTTTCCTGGGTTCAATACATTTATGAAGTCTGCTTGCAGTGTATCTCAGTTCTCTTCCTCTCTTTTCTTTGCTGTAAACACAATCCCACGAAGGATTGTTTTCTTGCTTATTGAGGCGCTTTGATTACAAAGCAAGTTATACAGACTCATATATTCATATACATTATTTCCTTGACAAATCCAGTGTACTCAGGGAATTGACTTTTTTATTATTATTTTTCTTGTTACACTTGCATGTGCTTTTTTTGATTCACTGGCTTAATTTCATTTTTGTTGTACTGTTGCTGTTTCACTTTGAGCCACTTGGCTGATATCTCCGCTTATGTAGTGAAAGATTTTTACTTGTTTTTCTGATTAAAAGATAAGTTTTATTCTTGTGTACTGCTTGTTCACCTAGGAATTGACATATAGCTCTCCATTTGAATTTTCGGGTTACCCCCTTGCTGCATTAGGTGTCTTTTTTCATAATCAATATCACTGAGAAACTTACTATTCCATTTCTCCATTTACTCCTCCCTCCTAAATGTGTTTTTATAACAACAAGTAAAACAAAAATTGGTGGTGTTGCGCTAAAGGAAAGAAAAAAAACTTATGTATGGTCTATTTTGAAGGCATGCTATACTGCACAGCAAAAAAGAGAAAGAAAGTTCTATTTCTCAATAGTTCGTTCAATGGATATCCAGTCTCTGTTGTAGAAAGGATTTTCAGTGAAATCTTCCAAGACTTTGGAACGAATGACCACTTCTTTGGTGAATCTTCATTAAAAAGTATATATCTCGGAAAAAGAGAAACTCGATAGTGTTATACCGTTTATTAATGTGTATACAAATCTACTGACATAATATACGTACAGAAAAAAGAGGTAGTGGGTTTAGGATTTGATCTCACCCACTGCCAGATAAAACATCACGTCCCAATCAAGCCTCTATAGACAAAACCACCAGGAGCTCCCGGGCTGCTTCCAAGGTGGTCACTCAATACCAAAGGTGGGACCGCGATGATAAAGTGACGTAGTGCTTTTATTTGTTTCGTATCATTTTCTTCCTTATTAAGAAAAACTTCCGTTTGTTTAGAAAGAGTCTTAAAATCTGGAAGTTCAAAAAATGGAGACAATTTATCTTGTATTTTACCAATCTCTCTATTAATTCTGGACAAATTCTCCTTTTTTCTGGTGATTATAATGCCCATCATGTGGATTGAAAAGCTCTCAAGAGCTTCATTCCAAATCATCATGAATTCTGGTACATCTCTATCAAAAGTCGAGTTCTTAAAAAATCTTAAACCCCTAGGGGTGATCTTTTCATGTAAATACCGTTCAAAGGTTGCTATATCCCATTTTAAACGCATTTCCTTTTTTATAAGGTTTTGGAGATTCTTGAACTCATCTTCCAAAGAATTCTCACTAGTAGGTACTGTAGTGATCTCGACCTCATCATTAAACAATTGATTATAATTAAAATCACCATGCTTATCTCTATATTCAAAGATCGCCATGTTGGTAAACAAGGTGTTAACTCAGTATAAGTGGATGAAGAGTTAACAAGCAAAGAGGGTTTATACTGTGGAAACACCCAAAAACAATGAGCAGCAAAAAAACACCACCCTGATATCCACCAAATTCAGAAAACATATAACATGAAAAACAAAAATTGGTGGTGTTGCGCTAAAGGAAAGAAAAAAAACTTATGTATGGTCTATTTTGAAGGCATGCTATACTGCACAGCAAAAAAGAGAAAGAAAGATTTCACTGAAAAACCTTTCTACAACAGAGACTGGATATCCATTGAACGAACTATTGAGAAATAGAACTTTCTTTCTCTTTTTTGCTGTGCAGTATAGCATGCCTTCAAAATAGACCATACATAAGTTTTTTTTCTTTCCTTTAGCGCAACACCACCAATTTTTGTTTTTCATGTTATATGTTTTCTGAATTTGGTGGATATCAGGGTGGTGTTTTTTTGCTGCTCATTGTTTTTGGGTGTTTCCACAGTATAAACCCTCTTTGCTTTATAACAACAAGTCCCTATGCCTCAGATGACAAGAATCAAACTTTAAAAATCTCAGAATAACACACAACACGCACAGCAATGCTCAGAAGGAGAAGTCAACTGAGGGACTTGTAAACTGGTATGTAAAGCTCACGAGTTAACCCCTTCAATAGAAAGGGATTTTCCATAAAAACACTGCCAGGACCCAGTGGTTTTATGGAAAATTACTTTCCATTACCCGCATAGTAAATATATACAGTGGTGTCACACTGTATATGTTCACTGTAAGCAAGCCTTACTTGACAGGCTTGACTCTGCTGACCAAAAAGTGCTACAAAATGTACATTTTTAGAAGCGTTGTGGTCATAAAATGAATATCAAAGGTTTTCAAATAATTTCAACACATGCGCTCTCATGCCCGTTGTGATGAAATTTCCAGGGCTTGTTCTAGAATCCATTTGCAAATTAATTTTGTTTGTAATAAATCAAAATAATTTTTCATTTCTCCATAATTAGCCCAAATTGAGTATACTTGTTATCGGGGCACCAGCAGGTTCTTTTGAAGATCAAGTATTCTCGATTTTTGATTGTGAAGGGGTTAAAGTCAAAAGGAAGAAGTCTTCAGATTTTTCTTTTTAACATGGGGACCTTGTGAAAGGTCAGAAATAAATAATGGATGTAAATCTGTGAAACACTTGTGTTAGCAATCTGAATTGATGAAGGTAAAGTTCAAAAGCAACTCAAATATCTCAAATACGAAAGACATTTGCCTAAGGGTACCCTATTTATGGAACACCTATTTACTAGCAATCATATCTGAAAGTTTTTAGTTAAAAATGTGGCTAAAACTTGACATTCTGCATTCTGTGGAGCCAAAAAGAATTTGCCACAGGTTGTGCAAATGTACATTGCATCCCAGCGCAAAAATACAAGAAAAATACAAGCAAGGCCAAGCAGAGCACATTTCTTGCACTTGACGTGAAACAAACTACAAGAGGTCAATGGATCTGTTATTAATATGTAAACTCTGCAAAAGGTTAATTAGACTTATGCACAAAAAAAAAATGTGGATCGTCTTGATTGCTTTGTCTACTAAATTCTGTCAATTCAGACGAATTGAATTTAGTTCATGTCGTGATTTGGTTCCTTCAATTTATGTCCTTGAAATTAGTTTTGGATTAACCAAATCTCAGCTGGCCTGTGCTTGCTAGCCAATGCTCTGCCTAATAAATGCATTTATTTATTTTAACTTTGTACATTTAGGATGTACAGTAGCCACATCCATATCCAGTGTCAATGGGTGTGTACAGAAGAGAGCGGTAGCATGTCCCTGTGATATAACCACTTGATACAGGGATCAATACTTCACGCTTTCCTTTATTATGCAGCCACAGTACGTGCAGGGTACACCATAAGCAAGAAAATAAAAAAAAATGTGAATCAAACGCCTACTCCTTTATGCAGAGCCTAACTGAAATATTGGGCAGCTAAGCCGCTTACCAATAAGCGAAAGCAAAATAAAATGTACTTTCCTTTTGGCTTCAGGATATAGCTTCCTTCCCTGCTGCACCCTGCACAAAAACTGCCCTCTCCGAGGGAACCACATCTCCAAAAAGGGCAGGGTAGTCCTAATCAGGCAGCAGCTGTGAGTTAACCCTATAAGGGGAAAAGGGAGTTCTCCATTCGCCTGCTAATAAACCTGCGGTCTACCACCCTGCTCCTAATCACACTGTCACATCCCCCTCCCTCTTTATTAATACAGAGGCTCTTCTTTCATTAGTTCTTTCTTCCATGTGGCGCCTTGTTATTCAGACAAATCGGTGAAAACTTGGACAAATTGTGATTCATCCGATAACTAACAAATGCAAGAGACTAGTAATGTCAAATTTCATTTGATTTCGATAGAACCTGGTCTCTACAGGTAAACCCATCACCAGAGAATTAAAAGCATAATGTCTATCATTAAATTACCTGGCCACCTGGGAGCCCAATCAATTCCTTGACGCAATCTGCTCAAATCAACCATGTGTTTCACAGAGGAGATCCTGTGCCCGGAGATGCGTGAGATATTAATCAGAGTTTCCAAAACAGATTCATATAAAGTTAATGAACCACATATTACTACTGTTAATAGCAGTAAAAGTCTAGTAAACTCGAAGGACAGTAATAAATCTTTTGAAGTGTGCACAAGTAACAGGCAGATATACACTATATTGCCAAAAGTATTCACTCACCCATCCAAATAATCAGAATCAGGTGTTCCAATCACTTCCGTGGCCACAGGTATATAAAATCAAGCACCTAAGCATGCAGACTGTTTTTACAAACATTTGTGAAAGAATGGGTCGCTCTCGGGAGCTCAGTGAATTCCAGCGTGGAGCTGTGATACGATGCCACCTGTGCAACAAATCCAGTCATGAAATTTCCTCGCTCCTAAATATTCCACAGTCAACTGTCAGCTGTATTATAAGAACGTGGAACTGTTTGGGAACGACAGCAACTCAGCCACGAAGTGGTAGGCCACGGAAACTGACGAGTCGGGGTCAGCGGATGCTGAGGCGCATAGTGCGAAGAGGTTGCCAACTTTCTGCAGAGTCAATTGCTACAGACCTCCAAACTTCATGTGGCCTTCAGATTAGCTCAAGAACATTGCGCAGAGAGCTTCATGGAATGGATTTCCATGGCCGAGCAGCTGCATCCAAGCCATACATCACCAAGTGTAATGCAAAGCGTCGGATGCAGTGGTGTAAAGCACGCCGCCACTGGACTCCAGAGCAGTGGAGACGCGTTCTATGGAGTGACAAATCGCGCTTCTCCATCTGGCAATCTGGTGGATGAGTCTGGGTTTGGCAGTTGCCAGGAAAACGGTACTTGTCTGACTGCATTGTGCCAAGTGTAAACTTGGACAATTCCATGCTCCCAACTTTGTGGGAACAGTTTGGAGCTGGCCCCTTCCTCTTCCAACATGACTGTGCACAGTGCACAAAGCAAGGTCCATAAAGACATGGATGACAGAGTCTGGTGTGGATGAACTTGACTGGCCTGCAAAGAGTCCTGACCTGAACCCGATAGAACACTTTTGGGATGAATTAGAGCGGAGACTGAGAGCCAGGCCTTCTCGTCCAACATCAGTGTGTGACCTCACAAATGCGATTCTGGAAGAAAGGTCAAAAATTCCCATAAACACACTCCTAAACCTTGTGGACAGCCTTCCCAGAAGAGTTGAAGCTGTTATAGCTGGAAAGGGTGGACCGACGTCATAATGAACCCTATGGATTAGGAATGGGATGTTACTTAAATTCATATGCGAGTCAAGCGAATACTTTTGGCAATATAGTGTATATCTTTTCTATCTGTTTCTTGCATTTTTTTAGCCTATTTTGTTTAGTTTGTGTGCATATTTTATATTATTTGTACAAATCGTACTGGTTTTATAGCACAGAACTTATGTTTCAGTGCTTTTCATTATATTGGACAATATGAACAAATAAAATCATTTTTCAAAAGTCTATGGACCCTATCAGCTGGTGTGAGCTAACCCTAGCGTCAGCCTGTTTTCGTGTTAGCACCAGGTAAATTCAGTCTAGCGCCGGACCAACAGATGAATGCCTGTTGCTACAAATGGCGAAAAACACTTAGCGCCCGGTAATTAACGATTCGTAGCGCAAGCTTCCTGTACTTGCTGTGTCCTATACTTAACACGGGCAGCGCTACAGAGCACATTCGCTATTCTAACCAACAGAATGTTTGGTCCCGGTGCTAATTTTAGCGCCGGCGCTAATCGCAAAAATTTACCTATTGCTCAACCCTGGTGTTAACTGACGGAAAAGGAAGAAGAAAGGCAAAAAAACGCCCAAAATTAACAGGCAATTAACAGGCAATTGAAAGGAATGCAGCACATGTGTTCTCTTGGCTCGCTGGATGTAGTTTACGTGTAAAAGATGCATTGTATGGTTAAACCGGCCTGCTTCGGGGAAACGTGAGAAGATGCATTGTATAGGAAAACCTGCCGTGAGCAAAGCCCAGAGGATTCAATGTAAAAAATATTATCGTTTTCATTCTTTATTTATTCAACCATTTAATTTTTTTTAATCCGCAGCAAAAAGCCTTTTATTTATTGAATTTTTTGAATTTATGAGGTATTTTTCTGGATTTTTCAGATGAAAATTGGGGTTCCGATTTTTTATTTTTAACCATACAATGCATTAGCGCTGGTTGACAGCCCGGGTATTAGCTTTTCCCTATCGTGCGCTAATGAATCTTGTACACGGACTACCGCGGACAAGGTGATCTGTTGGTGGGTTGACAGGCGCTACCTTTTAGCGACTCGCGCTCGATTTTTCATGTAGTGATGTCGGTTTAGCTCACACCGGTTGATAGGGCCCTCCACGTCAGGGCCGGCCCAAGCCACTGTGCTGCCTGGAGCGGCTGCTCCACCCCGCTCCATGGAAGGGCCGGCCCTGCTCCACGTATAATCAAACAACTTTCTGAAGCGTTTTTAAATTAAATTTGCAAAAGCCCTCCTTGAGGCTTTCAAGCTATTATATGAATAATGTATTATTTACTAGTCAGTTCTCTAGCACTATATGGATTTGATTACATTTTTTGTGCAGGGACAGAGGAACATAGGGAGAAAATCTAGGAGGAGTCCTTTGTTAAGTTGAACTTTCATTTTTGGAAAATAGATTGCCTCATAAATGAATGCACGATTAGCAAAGCCCACTTTGAGTGCATGGGTTTATAAGCATAATAACCATAGGAATGAGAGTGATATTTCAAAAGTTATTTAAATAATATAACCGTATTTTAATTCTTTATTGATATTTTCAGGAATATTTTTGCATGCATGAAAACACATTCTTACCTAACGCCATCCTGGTATACATATGCATTTTCATATTCATAATGTGTTTGTCTTGACATGGCGCAAATTCCTTGAAAGGGGCTTTCGATTGGGTTTTAAAGTAAAATCCTTAAAGCAGGAATCCCAAACTCTGCCCCCCCAGATGTTACTGAACTACAACTCCCATGATTTTCTGGCCATTTATTGCATTCAACAAATTCTGGGAGTTGTAGGCAATAAACATATGTGGGGGGAGGGCAGAGTTTGAGATCCCTGCCTTAATGTCACACTCTATACACCCTGACCACTTTCGCTTTTTAAATTCGTCAGGCTGTATGGAGTGCCCCCCCCTTCCTGTCCCGTTGGAACCAAGAGGTGTAGAGGGCCCTGCTCGTAGGATCTTACAATCTAGATGGATTGGGGTTGAGGAAGACAAGAGGAATTTTACTAGATAGCAGTATCATTAGTGCCAGTGGTTTGGGAATGGTGGGGCCATAGAAGCAGCTTCAATCATGAGTGAGTAGGTGAGCAGAGGGATGAGTTGCATCAGTGATGTGTTACGCTAATCTGAAGAGATGGGTTTTGAGGGATTTCTTGAAGGCCCGAAGATCAGGGGAGAGTTTGATAGGGTGAGGCAAGTCATTCCACAGGACCGGAGCTGCCCGTGGAGGCGAGAGTTGGCCGTGCACTTGTAGACAGATAACAGGAGGAGCTCGCCTGCTGACCAGAGTTGTCTGGATGGGACGTGCTTGCTGAGGAGTTTCCTTTGCACACACAAGTATTAACAGATACCTGGGATTTTGAATTTCTCGGATGCTGGGCACCAAGTTGGTCATTGATAATGTCAGCACGCATAGTGTGCTGGCATCATCCGGTCTTCTCCCACATGCAGTACCGACTGGATGGAGTAGAGATAACATCATTGCTCTATAACTGTAGAGACACAGGTTCAGAACCCACCCAGCCTCTCCTGTAAGTGTCCTTGGGCAAGACACCAAACAGTAAATACTCGCCAAACCAGGACATACTTGAAAACGAGAGAAATCTCAATGTATCCTTCTTGGTAAAATACTTTCTCAAAAAGAAAAAAAGGTGTCCTCAGAGACAAGAGCCGATGGATTGGTCCTGCACATCTGCAGACATATAGCTGGTTTATATTATAGCGCTGATGTACTTAATACCTATAAAACGTATAATGAGTTTTTGATAAAATATTCTTAAACTGAAAAAAACTGTAGAGGAATAAATATAATTTTAATAGGATTACGGGATCGATGTATGATGCTGGAATACTTGAGAAACCATCAATTGCCTCCTTAGTTCTAATTTCAAATGACCAGCCATGTGTGAGGTGACCAGGCTTTCAGTATAACTCGGAACACTTATGGAAATTGAATTGCGTAGAGCTGCACCGGAACTAACAGAGTGCTTTAGTATGCAAGACTTTATAAGCATTTTATACAACAAAGGGAGGCCCGGCAGGCCTAGTCACGCATGTGTAATTGCTTGCAGTCAGAGTGTGTCTTGCAGATATCTCTTCATCTAAGTACACAAGGAAGTATGTAGATATATGAAACAAAAGTCAAGTATTATATGAATAGCAATGGCTACAAAACTATCTCATCTCTAACAAGGCGTTTGTTAGCTCATGAAAAAAAAAATGTAACATTTTTCAAAATCAATCCTAACCCTGTTGAGAATATTTACATATATAAAATCTTTGGGGTTCTTGAAATAAATATATATATATATATATATATATTCCAAGAGCCCCGTGCTCTATAGTAAAGCAGCCTTTACCTGCTCCGGTGCAGCCAATATATTGTAGATACAAAACTCCAAATGAAAAGGCGCAGACTGGATGCTTAACCACTTGGCTGCTAAGGACGTGCTCAGCGCGTCCTGCCAAGTGCTCCTCCTGTGCTACGGACACGCTGAGCGCATCCTAGCACAGGAGGCAGCAATCAGCCGGGATACCGGCTGATTGCTGGCCCCCCCGGTGCCGCTGACATCGCGCATGTCAGCCCAGCACTCCGGGACCCCGGGGGGAAGATAGATGTCATCGCGCCGCCGCGATCTATTTCAGGCACCCCCCCCCCACGAGTGCAGAGGAGGTGCCTGAAAGAGAGGGGGGAGGTCCTTCGGACCAATCTCCCTCCCGATCACGGGGGTCCAGCGGCTAAAGGCAGGCACAGTTTGGAAGGGCACAGCCTGCCCTTCCAAACCGTGCCTGGCTTTAACCCCTTGGGTGCCAGAGCATGGCCTTTCCAACTATACCAAACATGACCATGTAAAAGTAAAAAAAAAAAAAAAAAAATAATAATAAAAAATAAAATAAACAAGTTTTTTTTTGTTTGATTTGTTAATGCAGCAATATTGTTCCAATTTCAATTATAATGTGAACAATGATGCTGCACTAATGATTTTTGTATGTGTTGCGTTTGTTAAAAATAGCGAAATTTTCCCCCAAAAAAATGTCCCCATTTCTAATTTTTTTAACAAGCGCACCCCATAGAAAATATAACCGCAAACGCTTGCATGTTAAAATGTGAAAAAAAAACACTTTACACGTTGTAAATTATTGAAAATTCTAATTTTATTGCATTTTTTGTTATAATATACAGACATGACATAACGTATACATATAATAATGACATATTATGAATCTTCCGAGTCTGCCGAAAAGAACGATATATAATATGTCTGGGTTATATATTAAAATAAGGCTTCAAAACGCGATTAAACCGGTTGTGCAAAACCGGTAAAAATGAGCTCAGCACAGAGGCGTGAAATGGCTCAGCAGCGAAAGGGTTAAAAAATACAAAAAGTTTTTTTATTCCATTTTAGGTGACGTTTCATTCCACTTGTGGACTTTTATCAAGACATGTTTTTTCTTGACCTAAAATGGAATAAAAAAATTTTTTGGTATTTTTTAAGCAAGCCTCCAGTGCGCGCCTTTTCCTTTGGAGAATAAAATAAATTTATTTTACATATATATTAATTTTAGGACCCTAAAGATTATATATATATATCTAGAGAGCGAGAAAAAGAGATTTGTGATATATAAATCTATATGTATATATGATTTTTCATTGTATTATATATTAAAAATAAATAAGCATTATATTACAAATAAAACATGGAACGGCATAACTCTTAAAAATAACTCAAGAAAGAAAAAGAGAGAGACAGAAAGTTGGGAATTAAGTTGTTGGGGTCTTCACAGATGCTCAGAGAATTATACTGGGAGTGTTTGGGTGACAGAATAAGATGTCCTCCTGGAGATTTGTCCATGCAGATGGTAATCAACTACCCCCGCATACAAAGCCGAAGAGCATAGGATTCTGATTAATTGTAGGGTGAAATGAATAAAAAGGAGCGTGCGTGGGACGCAGCAGGCACCTGTTAAATACTTTGTGAAAGATGAAGAAGTGCAGCAGGGCTTTCATACTTTATTTATTTGACCGAGCATAGAGTAGTAAATTTCAACCAACGCTGCGATAACTTAGATTTGAGTGGATTTTATGTTCGAGGTTTCATGCAATCAAATACAGGGTTATTCAAAGATAGCCGAATTGGCCCTGAAATTGCACCGAACAGTGAATTTCCCCATACGGTGCAATTTAGAAACATAGAAACATAGAAAAATGTCGGCAGATAAGAACCTTTCGGCCCATCTAGTCTGCCCAATTACATGGATACTTTACCTGGATTTATCTTTTGTTTAGGATAGCCTTATGCCTATCCCATGCTTGCTTAAATTCAATTACTGTTTTGGCCTCTACCACTTCTACTGGAAGACTGTTCCATGTATCCACCACCCTCTCAGTAAAATAATGCTTCCTGATGTTACTTTTCCTACAATTACAATTTCCTGTCCATTCGGCTATTCAAAAGCTGGCAATTCACCAAATATTGGCAAATTGCTAGCAAAATACGTTGCCTGTTCGACGGCAGTGAAAGTCCCCATAGAAAAGCAATGGTTAATCTATTCAGAGAATGCCAAACTGCACCGAAAAGTTGTCGAAATGCCCTGATTTCCGGTGGTTTCATTCGGCAGGTTTAATCAGTCGAATCCCATAGGTTTCAATGTAAAAAATATTCTAATTTTTATCGAATGTTTATCAAACCGTTTATTTTTTTAACCTGCAGCAAAAAGTCACTTTATATATTTGTTAGGATTTTTTGGGCGATAATTTTTTTCAGATTTTTTTTTAAAAAGATTTTTTTTTTTATCTGTAACAGACCTTTTTATTCTTATTCTTATTCATATGACCTTATATATTAATTCCAGGCAGTTTTGCCCAGTAGTTTTTTTTCAAACCGCTTTTAAAAGTTGCAGTGTTTTGGTTTTTTTCACCCCGTTCGTCGCCGTGTCGGCTTTTTGCAATGGCTGGTTGGTGCTCTGTTCGGCAGATCGTCAGCTTTTTTTGGATGCGTTCGGGGGTTTCGGGGTGGATGGTTGGGTGCGTTTGGCTTTTTTTTGGCTGTTTATCAGATCGCTCTGACTTTTTTCCGGTGGTTTTCCAGCGTTTTTTGTGTTTGAATCAGTGTTTTTTGCAGTGGGTTTTTGGTTGCATTCGGCGGCTTTTCCCTTCGCTTCGGGGACCCTGCGGTGAATGCTGAATTCATTGCAGGGTTGGGGAATTTGATTCCCCAAAATGTGGGGAACGAAAGAGCGTGTTCTTTGAATAACCCCTATAGTATTTGATCTAGATTCTCGGAGGATCCAAGTGGTCATGATGGGAATCGTCCATGTCCAAACCAGGTGCACTGCATATCCCAGACATGCCAGATAATCGCTAATGGGCGTAACTACAAGGAAAAAAGCCAGTCGCAGTGGGAATACTAGATACAATAGACATGCACTCATCACAAGAGACTGGATGATTGGTGCATGATATCACTTCCGGTATGCCATTTTTACTCATCTTTAATAACCTGTTAATTTCACTTGTATGTTCTTACAGGAATTTAGTTCTGTGACTTTAGCAATAAGAGTATAAAAAAGTGATACGTGCAGCATGTATGGCTTGTCCAGGACAGGTGTGTCAGTTTTGTTCATATCCAAAAAAATTTTGTTCTGGATTATATATGTAGGCTTAAGGCCTACCAATGGGCATAAAGTAGACCTTCTATGGGTGTTCCTTTGTTTCCTTATAGTGTTAATCACACTGGTCTTGTATTTCCCTTGTGAAGGGGCCGGCCTTGCAGTTGAAGCTCAGCACTTTGGTGTTGGCGACATGGCCAGCTATTAGTGCAGGGTTCAAAATTTCAAGTCCCAAGCTACTAACCAGGCCATAAGAGTTACTCGCCACCAGTTGCTCCACCTAACCCCTACCAAGCCCTTAACTCTGCCCCTAAACACACCCCTTAAATTATCTTATGAAATTACACTGTTAAAGGTTTAATTTAGAATAAAGTTACAAAAATAACATTAATGCCCAGACATCAGACCCCAGATACATGTATATTAGGGATGTGCGTTTCGGGTTTCGGAATTTCGGAATTTTCACGAAATTTCCCGATTCGTGCATTCGGATTCGGCCGAATTTCTGAAAATTTTCAGATCAGAAAACGGCAGATCCCAACAAATTTTCGTGCCGAAACGAAAACTTTTCGGAATTTTCGAATGGACTAGAAATGTGTAAAATCGAAATTCATTTTCGTTCCATTCGTGATTTTGGCTCCATTCCTGATTTCGGTTCCATTTCAGTAATTTCGGACATCGTATTTATATCACTGATTCTGTAATTAAATTTTGTATCATTCCCATCTCAATGTTTCCTTCCTGGAAAACCAGAGAAATCTCAATGTATCCTTCTTGTAAAACCAGAGAAATCTCAATGTATCCTTCTTGTAAAACATGAGAAATCTCAATGTATCCTTCTTGTAAAACCAGAAAAATCTCAATGTATCCTTCTTGTAAAACATGAGAAATCTCAATGTATCCTTCTTGTAAAACATGAGAAATCTCAATGGCAGAATTATCGTATCGTATAATTATCGTATCCGAAAAACCATTAGTTTACGTCAAAACGAATAGACACTTTGAAACGAGGAGAACAGACGTTCCAAAAAACACGAAAACTTCCGAAATCACGAAAAAAAAAAGTCGATACGAAAACGCAACGAACCAAAAAGAAAATCGGCCGAAACGAGTCGAAACAAAAATTTACAAATTCCGAACGAACCGAACCGAATCGAACCGAAAAAAAAATCGGTGCACAAGCCTAATGTATACCCAGTCATCAGACCCGTGTGAGCAGTGCGAGGAGGCAGGGAAGCTCCTCTCCACCCCCCTGCCAGTGACAGAGACGAGCTTGGTCAGGTTAGGCAGCTGATCCCTGCCACCGTGCAGCCTGGGGAAGGGAGGCTGCACGGTGGCACTGCTGCAATACGCAGCATGAAATAATTTATTGTGCTGCCTGCACAATAAAAAAGAAAGAATTTCCACTCGCCTTCACTTAATTTCCACTCGCCAAATGCAAGTAGGCGAGTGGAAATTTCGAGCCCTGTTTTAGTGGACTGGCATACTTTTCTGAATTGTAAAATGCTTTTGTTTGAGCTGCACTGACTGGTCCAATTTCATTTTCAGCGGGTTATCTGGGCAGTGTATAGGTCAACCTGAGCCCACCAGTGACTGATGAGGAAATCACAGTTCCACTGTGTTGCTCATAGTGGCTTGTGGGGTGTTTGTAGCAGCGGTTTACACGCAGGAACCCACAGCGCAAGCATTGGCTCAATTTCGAGGCTTAGCGTTAATCGGCCACCGACTACAGAATCAACCTCTGAAGATGTCGGAGATACTTAATGTTGAAAGTGGGTGCGATTTTTCACACGTCATTGCAAGCGAATTAGAAACTTAAACATCCCATCTTGGGAGCTTTCTGTGAAATCATAAATGTCATTGCATAATAAATAACCTCGCAGAGGATGAGGGACGGAAGGAATGCAAATTTGCACATTACATGCTTTTTAACGTTTAACTAAAAACGTAAAGTCTAGCAATTAGTAGAACATAGTCTGCTTGAGGTAGCACATCTGATCTCTCCCGTCTGCAGTCCGTCTCGGATCATTTGCTACGTTTGCCTTATGGCTGTTACAGGTAGCACGGCAAGCCGAAATTACAACAACCATTATCTATTCGCCGTTGAGTAAAAATTGATCGATTTGATTTAGAAGTAAACATAAAAATAGACATACACCAGTGAAGTAAATAGTGTATAAATATCTATGCATGTGTACGTAGATGCAGAAAGAACTAAAAAAAGAATTTTACAATATATAGTTATGGATATATAATTATATATAGTTACATGCTTATGTATCACAATTTGACATGCAGATCAATGGAGAATAGCACATAATGAGATGTCTAATTATAACGATTGCCTATAAATGCTCCCTCCTTGATATTGTTATTAATAGGAGTATAATTATTGCTATTATTCATAACGACGGCACAGCGAATGTTTATATTTATCTAGAAAGACAAAGGCTTAATTGTTGATGATATATGGTGATCTGTGCAGGGAGAGCGCAGAGTAAACTGCAGGGTTCAGACTCACAGACCCTTGTTTACTTAATCGGCTGGGAGCTTTCCAAGACAATATCACACGCACCGATTTCAAACGTGATAGATTGTGAGCTCTTCTGGTTAAGGTATTGTAACACAATACACTTGTTTTGAAGGCCCCGTAATACCGGAGTGGTTGAGCGCTGACTATTCATAAGACCGTAAATTCTGCAGAGCAAGGAATCATTAACCGCTGCTCGCCCATCAGTTAATGAACTCATTCGCCATATACCTAGAACACAAAGCTATTGTGCTCTGGAAATATATACTCAATTCTAAGTTGGATTCATTAGATTTAGGCCTAGAGGCTGTACCTTGCACATGGCACCTTCAGAGATAGATTGACTTCAGATAACCTCATGTTAGGGAGGTGCCAGGAAACCTTGCATAATAGCTGCCCACATTACCGTGCTATCTGAATGTTCACACCAGCACAGGCTTTCCTCTCCAGTATCCCATGGGGATGAGTGCAGGAATAGCCGAGAGAACAGGATAGGAAATATCCTGGAAAGATATGTTTCCTCTCAAATTTAAATACACACTAATATGCATCTTCTAATTTCAGAGCGCAAAGCTGGCAGTGCCAGTCTCCTTTCATTTGAGCCAGTGTATTGGAACATATATTGGACGGGTGCCGGACAAAATCCCTACAGCCAGGTTCCCTAATGCCAACATCCCGAAAGCCAACTTCCAGACAGAACAAGTGCCGGACATACCAAGTTCCCTACACGGCCAACTTCCAGACATCCATAATCCCAGCAACTAACCTTAATTCTAACATCCCAAGCCTAGGTTTAAGGGGGTTAGGGCTAGGTTTAGGGGGGTTAGAGCTAGGTTTAGGGGGGTTAGGGTTATGGCTAGGTTTAGGGGGTTAGGGCTAGGTTTAGGGGGTTATGGTTAGGGCTAGGTTAGGGGGGTTATTGTTAGGGCTAGGTTTAGGGGGGTTAGAGCTAGGTTTAGGGGGTTAGGGTTATGGCTAGGTTTAGGGGTTAGGGCTAGGTTTAGGGGTTAGGGTTAGGGCTAGGTTAGGGGGGTTATTGTTAGGGCTAGGCTTAAGGGGGTTAGAGCTAGGTTTAGGGTGCTGAGGGTTATGACTAGGTTTATGGGGTTAGGGTTAGAGCTAGGTTTGAAGGGTTAAGGCTAGGTTTAGGGGGTTAGGGTTAGGGCTAGATTTAGGGGGGTTAGGGCTAGTTTGGGGGGGTTATGGTTAGGTTTAGGGGGTTAGGGCTAGGTTTAGGGGGTTAGGGGGTTAGGGCTAGGTTTAGGGGGTTAGGGAGTAGGGTTAGTGTTAGCCGCTGGGATTTTGGATGTCTGGAAGTTGGCCGTCAGGGAGTTGTCTGTGTAGGGAAGTTGGCCGTGTAGGGAAGTTGGCCGTCGGGATTTTGGCATTAGGGAACCTGGTTGTAGGGATTTCGACCCAAACCCATATTGGAGTCGTGTCAACAGATATGAGCCGTGCCTCACTAGATAACATTTTATGTTATTTACTAAGGGCACTATTACATTGATAACGCTAATGTTAGCGCTCACCTTGTTGAGCGTTAATGTTAGCAATAGATGCCTGAGCAAAGGCGGACAATATTACAATCCGAACACTAGTGGGTTAAAAAAACAGTTAGCGATTTGGTTCTTGCACTTGTCAGCGCGAGCTTACTGTACTTTGCACTTCCTATGCTTAACATGGGGATCGTAAAGTGTTAATTAGCGTTAGGATTACAAAGTCCTAACGCTAATTACCATCCTGCTGTGGTTAACTCGAAATTTAACCACAGCTAGGACCTGGTGCTAACGGATTCCGCTTCAGCTGAAATTTTGGCGAATTGCCTGCACGTATGGTGCCTGTTCAAAGGCAGTGAAATCCCCCATAGAGAAGCAATGGTTAATCTATTCAGATAACAACGAACAGCAGAGAAAGGTTGCCGAAATGCTCTGTTGTTCGGTGGTTTAATTCGGCAGGTTTATTCAGGAGAATCCCATAGGCTTCAATGTTAAAAATATTCCCTTTTTAATTCAATATATATATATATTTATTTTTTTTGCTTTAAATCCTTCATTACTGAAACTCAACAAACCGAAAAGACAAAATTCAGTTGTTTTGACCTAAATTGCAGTAAAATAAAAAGTCATTCATTCACTTTTTTTTTTTTCCTTTTTTTTTTCAAAATTTTATTTTGAAATATGTCAACGTACAAGTAAACGTAAAGTGAGGGCCTCGCAGGGCCGCACATAGTCGTCTGCAATAACTCTGCGTAAAGAAAATAAAGAAAAACAGCATATAGACATCTATAATAGCACAGCTCTGAGGAAAAAAACACAGTCATCTAGAAAATCAGCCAAAAAATTATCTCTCAGGAACATAGCACGTCTTCATACAGAGCACTGCAGGACAAGAACAAACATGTCATCTGAGAAAGCGTTTCAGGAAGATAATATTAAAGAAAAATATACTGCGAAAACATCAGAAGAAGTCCGCATAACAGAAAACAGGGGTATAAGGGGCCTCAGCGGAATAGCGAAACCCGGCACATGGGAGGAAGAGTGGGGAAAAAAGAAAAAAGAAAAAGGGGGAGAGGAACTATCCTAGAAAAGAAGAAGTAAATAATAAATTTAAAAAGGGATGGCAATGGGCAGAATTGTGCCGGCCCGGACAATTCCCAGAAGGCCTAAAAGACCGCGGGAAGGTCAAGGGGAGTAAATGGCACCCGGCCCGGGTACTCGAGGGCCAAACCGGGAACCAGGCCTTGGCAGTGCCCCCCGAGTGATCCCGGAGTAGCCATCTGGAACAGAAAAGTGGGTAGGGGAGACCAAAATTGAAATAATAATAAATATAAAAAATAAAAAAGGGGGGGAGAAGAACAAGACTCAGCTAGTAAAAATAAAATCATCTGGGGGGAAGAGAGAATTTCAACATAAGGAAAATAAAAGTTCACGCTACAAAATTCCATAAAGGCAGCAGGAAGTGTCTCAGGTAGGCAAAAACTTGTCCCCAGCCGGGGAACAGCCACAGAAAAGTCCTCTCAATCAGCCGAATGAAGAGGTAGAAAGTCCACAGAGTAAGGACTTCCACTGTAAAAGACGAAGGGGATCACTCAGCCAGCGTCCCGAAATGGCAGCAGGTGTGGCCCAGGCAGGGCTACGCACACCAGGCCACGCCAGGCAGGAGACCCAGGCCCGAAACGAGACAACATGGCCGGCAGATCAGGCATATCTTTCTCCACCCAGCCACCAGCATCAACACCGTGGGGTATAATCGTGGGTGTCATCTCCAGCAGACAATGCGCAGGGGCTCCATCTCCTTGAGGAGCAGCTTCACAAGCCCAAGGCCAACCCCATTTCCCCTCCAACTGCTGCCCAGCATAGCTCAGTAGCTCCTCCGTCTCCAACTGCATGGGGGTGTCCAGCCTCCGCAGGCCAGGGACCATTGTTGCAACCTCCAATTCAGCTACTGTCTGCACTCCAACCTCGTAAGGAGCAGCGATCGCGACCACCATCAATGCAGCAGTCGCCTCGCGTGTCATCAGCCGCCATCTCAACCTCCACGCGTGCGGTCGACGAGCTGTCCGCTTCCTCTCCTCTAATCAGGACCTCCGCCCTCTGAGCTCCCCGCAGCATGGCCATCATCCGGCGCCACATGCAAAGCATGAGCGGGCTCTCATCATCCCCAGGTACATGCTCCATAAAGGCCTCAAGTCGCTCCAGCATCGTTCCCAAGTTCCTGACGGGGGGAGGGGGAACCATCTGCCCCTGGTCCAATCCCTCTTTCTCCATCGCCGCTTTAGGGAGAACTGCCGCAGGCGGATGACGGGGGACCTCCATCCTCACTGGCCGCGGCAGTCATACTCTCAGGAAAAGGGGAGGAGCAAGCGCCAGAAGCGTACTGGGGTATAGGCCGCAAGATGACCGACCTCAGGGCGTACTCGAACGCCGAGATCTCCTTCAAACTCCTCTTGACTCCAGAGGGGGGCCAAAATCGGCTCTGGAATCTGCCACCCGATGACCGGTCCAGCAGGGTATCGTAAAAGGGTAAGAGCACGGGTAATTTTGAGGAGAAATCCCTGTTATCTGCGGGATCTAGCAGAGCTCCTGAAAAACGTGTCTGCTTCCGCACGCGGCCGGCCACGCCCCCCCTTTAATTCAATATTTAATAAACCGTTTATTATTTTAATCTGCAGTAAAAAGTGTCTTTATTCATTGATTTTTTAAGGATCTTTTTAGGCATTTTTCAGGTGTTTTTCGGCAAAAAAATCCGTTATTTTTTTAAAAATTGTTTTTTCTTTTTTCTGTAACAGACCTTTTTATTATCATTCATAGGATCTTATATGGAAATTCCAGGCATTTTCGTTCAGTAGTTCTTTTGCAAACAGCATTTCAATTTTGACACTTTCAATCGTTTTGTTTTTTTTGTTACCCCGTTCGTCAGTTTATCGGCTTTTTCCAGCAGCTGGTCTGCGTTGTGATCAGCGGCTCGTCGGCTTTTTCTGACATGTTCAGCGTGTTTTTTGCAGCGGTTCCGGTGGATTTTCTGGAGGATTGCTGCAGGTTTGCAGCGGGTTTTCCCTGCACTCCAGGGACCCTGCGGTGAATGCTGAATTCACTGCAGGGTGGGGAAATTTGATTCCCCGAAGTGCAGGGAAGTGCGGCAACAATTCGGTGCACTCTGAATAAACCCCTAAGATTACGTTTAGGGTTCCTTTTAGAGTTAGGATTACTAACAGGGATTAATTAAGTAGAAATCCATTTGGGGGGCTTATCGGCCTGAATTTTACTAATTAGGGGTTATTTATTGGAATTCGGCAGTGGCGGACTACGAGTACGTTCAATCGAATCAGGTAATATTATGAAAAAGTATCAACCATATTTTTTCAAAAAATGTGGCAGTTGAACCTTAAATTAAAATATAAGCTAAAAGTCAAACATTCTTATGTAATCAACAAGTTTACTTTAGTTTTAAAAATCCAAGTTTTCATGTAGCAATTATGTTTTCAGGCTCACACGGTTGATTATATTCTGACAAAATCCATTTTGATGAATGCTTAATGAATTTTGGAGCATCTAGTTGATTGCGTGCCCCATAGAATCAATTTGGCATTCCACATCATTTTTAGCAGGGATTTAATGATCGCACTCGTTTTGTGACTTACAGGTATTTTTTAATTATCCTTATCGCTTCATTTTGCAGATATGCTGCATACTGCGCGATAATCTAACTTTGGGTAATTATACAGAGGGAATACACTTTTATGATTAAAATTTAAGGCTGATTGAGAACTACTGCAGAACTTCATTTCATGCAATTTGTAATGTGAATTTTTTTAACTAGTTACAATCTGTATTAATACACTTTTTTCTTTCTTTGTGAACAATTAATATTGTTTGTTTTTTTTCTAAACTACCAAAATGAAGTCATCGGCATTGTTTCCACGCCTCTCTCACCAGACGGTCCAGATTTTATGCCAGGCGCCTCTTTTTTGTTGTGTAAAATATACAAGTGTGTTTTGCCAAGCTACAAGCAGCATTATTTCTCCATTTTGACACTACGGGTAGGCAGTCATAAGCACAAAACAAACATGTAAAGCGTGGCTAAATATAATCAAGCCGGGTATTTAACTTTATTCAGTCGTTTTTACGATGTCAACCTTTATAAGCCTGTGCTAAGGAATTCTAATTTAATGTATAATACAATTATGATATATATATATATACAGTATATATATATATGATTAAGTTAGCTCCTCAGCAATATGTACAAATTATGAAACAAATGCAAAGGTGATGGTGACCTGGGCCTCGACCCCAGTAAGCGAACACCGTTTCCAAAAATAATTCAAAATATTATAGCTGTGTGAGTGTTAACGTTAGGTTAAGAGGCCCTAGCGCGGGCGCATCATATTACAATCTGAACGCTAACGGGTTAAAAAAAAAACGTTAGCGATTCGGATCTTGTGCTTTTCAGCGCGAGCTACTGTACTTTGCACTCCCTATGCCAACATGGGAAGTGCAAAGAGTTAATTAGAATTAGTATTACAAAGTCCTAATGCTAATTACGTCCCGCTGAGATAACCACGGCTAGGAGCTGGTGCTAACGGATACGGCTTCTGCGCGATCAGTTATCACAAGCTACAAATCCCCCAAAAATCAACTACTCACCACTTATCCCACGGTGGGAACGGCGGCTCGATCCACCTCTCCTGGTCCCCAGTCTCCCTCCGCGATTACTCCTCCCTCCTGCAGGATCGAGAGAGAGAGGCAAGATCCTGCAGGTCATGTGACCCAGCAGTCAAAGCCTCAATGGAGTCCTATGGACTTGTCCAAGCTCTTACTATCTCCCGCCTTGACTACCGCAACCTCCTTCTCTCTAGCCTTAAGAGGTCCCAGATTCTCCTCTGCAGTCTGTAATGAACGCCTGTGCCAGACTCATACACCTCACATCCCGCACCTCTCACACCTCACCCCTTTGTCAAACTCTACACTGGCTTCCTGTTTCCTTTAGAATCTATTTCAAAATAATGGTGCTCACATACCGGCTGGGTGGAGTAGAGGTAATGACACTGCTCTGCATGGAGAGAGCCTGTGGAGTCATGGGTTCGATCCCAGCGAGCAACCTCTCCAGTAAGTGTCCTTGGCAAGACACCCAACGGCACTTACTCGCCACCCAGGACATACTTGAAAACTAGAGAAATCTCAATGTATCCTTCCTGGTAAAATCCTTTCACAAAAAAAAAAATGGTGCTCACATACAAAGCTCTCCATACCTGCGCCCCTGCCTACATCTCTTCCCTTATTAACAGGTATATCCCATCCCAACCACTTTGCTCCGCCAATGATCTGATGCTATTAGTTCCTCGTACCCGCACGCCCAACTCTCGCCTTCAGGACTTCTCCCGAGCTGCCCCTTTTCTATGGAACTCCCTCCCTTGCAACATTAGACTCTCCATATCTCTCCAGTCCTTCAAAAAGTCTCTGAAAACGCATTACTTTAGAGAAGCCTATCAGCTCACTCCATGATCTCCCCGCTGTCATTTCCTCCTCTTCTTATTCAGCCTTCCTGCAATCCGCCACTTCACTTATCCTATTAACCCTCACCTAATGGGTCATCCCTCTCCTCTTAGATTGTAAGCTCTCGAGCAGGGTCCTCCCTCCTTCTGCTCAGTGTGTAACGTGTATGTATATTTGTTATTCTGTTTCATCCATTGTACAGCGCTAAGGATTTTGTTGGCGCTTTATAAATACTTGTAACTGTAAGTGGACATGAAAATGGGACCTAACAGGTTCATGTTTTTGGTTGATTTAATACGTGATGCGCGGTAGTGTTTGCTCAACGTTTTGATGACATTAAAACCATATGAACAGGAATGCAGGTTCCTTTGTCTGACAGGATAATTCCAACATGGCGCAGCATTACTAATAATGGAATGCCGGATTTCCAATAAAGAGCTAAATATTGATGGGCTTTCTGAAAATGTGAACTGTTTGGGATTCCTGGGGGTTATTACTGTGACCCAAGAATACAACTACAAGTTAATATTGACATTTAGTTACTTCATTCTATGCAACTGTCAGATAGTCAACTAGTTTACTAGTCTTCCACTGTTTCTACAGTAGTTTACAAATCAACTAGAATAGTTTAGTTGTTTATAAAAATTTTTACCTTCAACTTTAGAGCTTTTTTGGGGTGGAGGTGTTACTCCAAAACCTTTTCAATCACGTCCACATAACTAAAAAGCACCAGGTTCTGGGCATACTACTCATGAAAGCTTTAATAAACATTACTTACAAAATGGGATGTGCAGACCAGACGTTGCTGAACCTCTGATCTAGACAACACGCGATACATGGCTCCATTCCACTCCTTGTTATTCTTTCTTTTGGCCATAGTAGATCCCGTTCTATGTGACCGGGGCTCTTTTTCCTTACTAAGTACATTGAACCCTCTGTTGATTGATATCATTTGGCAGTACAACAACTAGTTATTTTGCCAAAACATACAAAATATCCAAAAAATGTATATGATTCTTTATAACTGCTCAACCTAGTTTGATTTTAATAAATCACAGTTATTTTATTTTGGCTTGTGGACGATGAATTCAGAGGTAAGAGCAACAATACGTTGATCGCGGATAAACAGATCAAGCCGAGAAGTTATGATTTCTAGGAATATTGTATATATATAGAGCTCTGTTTATCTATTTTCCTCTCACATTCCTGTCAAGTTGTACATGGTTGTTTTTGTACATGAACATATCACACATACTGGTGAATGGCTCACTCGTTGGCCACTTCATATCCAGGTCTCCTGTTTCACTTTGTCGCCAATTGTCATTCTGTTGATGCCAATGGCACGCTCTACATCATTCTGAGTACCAGGGTGACCAGTTGCTTGCCTGAGCTGCCAATCAGGACTGCTCATACACAAAAACTGCATTGGTGCTCACTGCTTATATATTAGCTTACAAAGCCCTGATTTGAACCATATAACCACCATGAGCATCATTAAGCATGTTCTTGCTGTACATTTTCCCTTAGGCCTCTTGAAAACGGGGTGACGGCCTAGAGCAGTGATGGCGAACCTTGGCACCCCAGATGTTTCTGATACTTGTCCCATGATGCTCTGCCATTCTTAAGTCTGACCAAGCATGTGATTCCAAAACATCTGGGGTGCCAAGGTACACCATCACTGGCCTAGAGTTTTAGGGTGATCAGGAGGACTGAGGGAAACCCAGGGGTCAAGTCGAGCAGGAACCCATGAGGATCTAGTTCCTCCGCTATTTTAGCAGGAGGAACAGATTTCCCATTGGTCACTATAAAGCTTTTATTTAGCTGTTCTATCATATGTTCTCATATTAAGTAGTATTTATTGTATGTTTTCCATAAACCTATAAATAAACATACTATTATCAAATTAGAGTGTGGGTGGTGTGCTAAGGGAGAGATGACTTGGTTAATTGGCAGAAATCATGGAGTTTCCGCATTTATTTTTTAGGACTTAACCGTGGGTAAAACCATGAGTCACACTGTACACCATGTGTCACAATGTCCAAAATGTGAGTTCGTACAGGTTTATAGACACATGTAGGTTCTTGTGATCAATGAACAGGATGCATGCAGGACTATAAATTGATGGATTTCAGAATGTGAGGGGAAATCGTTTTTTTTATTATAACCGCTTGTCGTGGGAAGCATTGTTTATAACCTTTCTGCCATGTCTCTGCACACACATAAAACATATTTGTCCCTCCGTTTACTCCCATGCCTATAGTAATTTAAGGTCACATATGCTCTATATTGTCATAAATGATACCCTGGAGGAAGCAAATTTCGATCTGCCAGTTTCTATGCCCATTGTTCATTCGTCCACTTAGCATCAACAAAAAATAAGCAAACAAACAGCGGAAACTTATGCACACACAAAATAAAAACCAACAATAAATATATATATTGTATATATATTTGTACCTGTTGATCCTTCCAATTTCTGAAAAAAAATCATGACTTCTTTCCATACCCAGGAAAGAGGAAAACTGTGGGGGGGGGGGCTATAACGATGCCATTATAGCGCCCCTATAGATTTTTAATAAATTTTGATGTTTAACCCTTTCTCACCAAAAATATTTACCCTTGTTTTTGCACTGAAAATCTTTAAAATCAAAATTGGCTGATGAAACCTAATTTCTTGACCTTTTCATCCATAGGGTTATGGGATTTATGTTCTTTGTGGGGAGAGACAAAATTATCAATGAGATCTCACTCCTATCGCCTGGTATTGCTGCATAGAAACGTTATTTGTTATAACAACAGCAAGTGAGAGGGCAGAATACAGGGAGACACTGACATCACTATTGTACAGGAATAAGATTCAGGTTGTCATAGTAGCAGAAAATCCCTCTAGAGTGTGTAGTTATAAGCTGAACCTGCACATTTTGTATACAGATAATTTTATATTCTACTGTTATTTCTTAGAAGCTGCTTTGCGAATTATCTCATTATGATCACTACAAGTCCCCATAAGCAGGAGATCTGACTTCATTTATCTATCTTTATCACATACTCAGGGTTATTCAGAGAGCAGTGAAAAGCAGGAGAATGACTGGAGAATGAAAAATTCTAGATCAAAATAGCCGATTTGGAAAGTGAGATGAAAGGGAGAATTTTTCTGGTTTGGCTATTTTGACCTCGAATTTTTCATTCTCCAGTCATTCTCTGCTTTTCACCGCTCTCTGAATAACCCTGTTACTGTATTTCCACAAACCCCATTGTGTCTAGATGCAGGTAATGCAGGCCCCTTTTTAAATTATGCAAGATAAGGGACACCAATTAGTGTCTAGAACTTTTCATCCCAGCAAGGCTTCTGTAAAGAATGAACACATAAATGAAATATAATAAATGTCAATATTTTATTTATTTTGACTAGCTCAGAATAAGAGTCTATGGGCTGTATTACACTGATCACGCTAAAACGGGGATGCTAAGGAGAAAAACCTGCGCCTGCAGGTTTCACCTTAGCGTCCACATTTTAGCATGATATTACGTTGCAAGCGCTAAGGCTGGAGTCCGATGAACGCAGAGCAAACGTGCATTTAGCCACACTTTATTATGGCCGTGGTAGCAGCAAATGACGTCCAACGCAGGCCCACACACGAAGTACGGCCGCACGAAGGTTTGGCCGCGCAACGCAAGCAGCAAACGAACGCATTTTCGCAAGAACGGCGAGCCTCTAGTACTGACGTACAGAGTGCGCTGCGTCCGCATAGCGGCGTGCGTGCGTGATTAGGAGATGTCAGACGCTGCTCATGTCTGGCCAACATAACGTCCAGACACCCAAAGTTTCCTGGTTTGGATCCATAACAAATCACGGCCGAAATTGCGCATCATATGACCGCTATCGCGTCTTCCGTGAAAAAATGCATTCTGACACATCAACGCATTTTTTGACGGTTAGACATGAAAAATGCATTCGTCTGACCCTAGCCTCAACTAGCAGCCTGCACCATGATACGGCGCTAAGCCTCAGGAAGCTCACGGCTGGGCGCTAAGAGCCACCGCGAGCATCCCCTTAATGGAGTCCATAGGACTCCATTGAGGGTTCTCCTCTGCTGGTCACATAACCTGCAGCATCTCGCCTCACGAAATCCAGCAGGTTGGTGTAGTGATTCGCAGAGGAGACTGGGGGACTTTTTTCCCACAGTCTCTCTCTGCTCCCAGCGGCAAGAAGAAGCGCATGGAGCCGCCGTTCTCACCGCGGGATAGGAGGTGAGTAGGTTATTTTTTGGGGGGGTTCAGCTACTGCTGACTGATTCCACAGAAGCGGAATCAGTTAGCACCAGGTCCTAGCTGTAGTAAACTTTAGAGTTAACTGCAGTTTGGCGTATTTAGTGTTAGGACTTTGTGATCCTAATGCTAATTAACAGTTTGCTCTTCCCCATGTTAAGCATAGGGAGCGCAAAGTACAGTAAGCTCACGCTGAAAAGCGCAAGATCTGAATCGCTAACGGGCTTTTTAACACGTTAGCATTAGGATGATAATATGGTGCGCCCGCGCTAGGGCAACCGGAGCTAACGTCAACGCTCACACAGCTGAGCGCTAACGTTAGCGTTAGGAATGTAATATGGCCCTATATGTAGAATTGATTGTTCCCTACAAGAGTTTACTAGTACACAACCCATGTTTCCCATGAATGCTATGGTAATATTTTCTTGAACAAATAGGGCTTGGTATTGATGGGGTTCACTAAAATAAGTGTCATACACTTCCTTTTCATCTACTGTAAAGATACAGCAAAATCATGTGTGACTGTGAGCATTATTTCCCAGTGATAATGGGCTAGGGATGTGCGTTTCGGGTTTCGGAATTTCGGAATTTTCACGAAATTTCCCGATTCGTATTTTCCGAAAATTTTTAGATCCGAAAATGGCAGATCCGAAAAGTTTTCCGAGCCGAAACGAAATATTTTCAGAATTTTCGAATGTACTTGAAATGTGTCAAATCGAAATTTATTGCTTTGAAACGAGAACAGACGTTCCGAAAAACGAAAATTTTCGAAAATACGAAAAGTCGATACAAAAACGAGCTGTGACACGAAAATACGAAAAATGGTCGAAATTCCGAAAAAAATGTACACGAAAAACGAGTCGAGCCGAACCGAATCGAAACAGAAATCGGTCGAAACGAGCCGAATCGAAAAGTTTAAAAATCCGAAAAATTTAATCGAGTCGAACCGAAAAAAAAATCGGTGCACAAGCCTATAATGGGCTGGAATAATCTTTCGTGTTCAAGTATTCATGTTCTTCCAGTACATAGATCCTTCACCTCCCTATAAATCTCACTATGAAGTTCTCTCTGAATGCTTTCCTAACACTTGTCTAGCATACTGGATATATATCACTCCTTTTTAGTTAATATTGTTTAAATTTATGGGGCTTTTGTAAATGATATATATTTGTGCATTTACACTATAATTTACCCTGCACCATTATAAGCTTCAAGAACTAATTGATGATCAACAATTATTTATTTAACAGGTTGTCTATAGTTTATTCTTGTCTCCAGCACTTAACAAATCTAGCAAATAATTACTAGTCAGGTAACAGACAGGAGTAATTAGACATACTGATGCAAAAGGAAAAAAAAACCCTGTCTAGGCTATAATCAACCTTCACGGACCTTTTTTTACAATTCTTTTTTAATTAAAGCTTTGCACAATGTACCAGCAAATGTCAATCAATCTTCATAGACTAATGAAGCAAGCCACCCTCGTATCAATTGGACATACTGCCAAATTCATAGCTATCTTGAGTATTATTGGCAAATATGTTAGAAAGTCGTGTTATCTTCTCCACAGTGAACCATGGGATATTGACCTGTTCCATTTTTCTCACATTTCTGTAAAAACTAGCTTGCATATTTACATAGGCTGCAAAAAGACGTGCGTTTATCAAGTTCAGCCTTTCACACATCATCTACTGCTGTTGATCCAAAAGAAGGCAAAAAACCCAGTCTGAAACTCTCGCCAATATGCAACACACTGGGAAAAATTCCTTCTTGACCTCATAAAGGCGTCAGATTTCCTTGGATCAAGAAGCTTTTACCCTCATATTAAATATTATAACCCTTAATATTCTGTGTCTGCAGTCTGTACAGTCTCTGACCCAACCACCTCAACAGGCAGAGAATTCCACAGCTTTATATTTGTCACTGTAAAATAACCCTTCCTATGCTTTAGGCTGAATTTTCTTTCATCCAGTCTATATGGGTGACCTTGTGTCCTGTGTATAGTCCTATTAATGAATACATTTCAAGACAATTGTTTATAATGGCCCCGTATATATTTATATAAAGTTATCAGATCCCCTCTAAGGCGCCATTTTTTTAAACTAGACAGGTTCAAGCTTGTTAGCCTTTCCTCATAACCTAAATTTTCCATTCCCCTTATTAATTTAGGTGTCTCCTTATTCAAAATGATAATATTCTTAAATAAGCATCCTACACAGAGGTCAAGTTGGGTGGAAACGCAGTACCAAAGTCAGTAATCATAAATTAAAGCTTCACCCTCATTTAACTATCAATGAATATTTCCAACCCTTTGAGGGGCTTTTGGGGTTTTCCCCCTATATCCAAAATGCAAATAAAGCATATACCAAAAAAATAGAGTAACGGTATGTGAGACGGAACACAAGTTCCTCCACTACATTCTCAGAGGGAATGGTGTTCCATTTTGGCCCACACACTGAGAAACTCTCAATAGGTTCCAATCATACGTTTCCTTAGTAAGTCACTAGAAATATGTGATATGTACTACAATTATCATAAGGAGTCCATAAAATCCAGGCTAAATTCACGTTTAAACGTTGATATCAACTTTGCACGTTCATTGTGAAATGTCCATGGGTAATTGAGAAGCAGTAATCTTGGATAGTCCCACACTTATTTTTTTAGGACTATACCCCAGATCTTATATTGCCCTTCAATTTCTGTGAGGAACAAGGAGTAGATATTGTAATTTCATTAATGCAGGACCTTCAAACTCCGGTCCCCCCAGATGTTGATGGCCTACAATTCCCAGTATTATTTGATTGCAATACATGGCCAAAGAATCCAAGGAGTTGTAGCTAAGCAAACATCTAGGGCTGCCAGAGTTTGACACCCCTGCCGTATATCTTTCTTTTCCACCGTGCTAAATTTGTTTGCCATTTTTATAGTCACGGTAAAGCACTGCAGAAATGTTAGTACCATATGAATGGTTGCGATAATGATATCTGGTTACTATGGCTACTACCACATTATTTTTATAGTCCTCCTGACTATACTTATTATACATCACTACTACTTCTCTCTGGTAAGCTCCACTCGTGCGTGCAATGCTTGTGACCTGAATTTTGGGCGCTCTAGTTGTCCCAGAATATTTGCCTTCTCCCATTCTCCGCTTTCCTAAGAGATTATATATAGATATTTTATCCTGCTCTATTGGTTAGATACATATTCTCTAGTGGATTTTATTTTCTTTCCTTCCATTATTGTTCTTTAGTGCTCTGCTTATAAGATGAGTTTCCGAGCTCATGCGTGGCATTCCACCAGGTCCTGCAGAGTCTCAGTTTGCTTCGCAGACTACTCATAACTATTTTGTCTACATAACCATGAACATCACCCTAGATTTAGTTCTGTCAGAATGGAATCCTCTCTGTCCTTCTAAGTCTTCTCCAGGAACATTCAGCTTCAGCTTAACAGTGTTTCAAGGAAAATATATACATTTATTGCCGTATCCTTATTAAGTATGAGTTCTTAAGAACAGCTTTTAGAGGGCTCTGTATTAACTTGCAGACAGGTAAGGGAGCCACTAGTAATAGTAGTGTACCTCTCAACACTTCAGAACAGAAGGCCTAAGAGGGACATTTTGCTGGGATTTGGCTAGATTTATGGCCTTCAGACAGGGCTTCTCAGAGACATTTTCAGTGGTTTCATGACCAATTAATAACCATGTATTTCAAGGAAAAAATCTGACTTTTAAATTTTATTACGTTTTCTGTGATGGTTCTGAAAATATGCCTGAAGTACTTCACCCCAAATCTATTATCATCTTGCACATTGCATATGCCTTCAGATCACATTAACAATATATACCATTTTGTGACGAGCACATACCACTACCTGTAATACATAAAGTTGCTCAATAGTAGTGTGTAATGGTGTAATCCTATGCAGTGTATAGT
This sequence comes from Leptobrachium leishanense, assembly GCA_009667805.1. NCBI lineage: Eukaryota > Metazoa > Chordata > Amphibia > Anura > Megophryidae > Leptobrachium > Leptobrachium leishanense. The sequence continues at coordinate 130,599,233 of CM019072.1, read as the reverse complement.
ATGCACACTTACATTTTAAGTTTGTTTGTGGTTAGAGGTCCCAAGTTGGTAAGGTGCCTTGTGGCAGGTGCTCATATACCGTAAACTCTTAATACTGACATCGATAAACATGGCGTCCAGCCAAGGGTGGTGTACGAATTTCAGGGAACCCAGGCATAACATATCCTTAACCCCTGACCTCTTTCTGCTCACCTGGTTTCATTCTCTATTCTTCCATCCCCTAATGTGTTTGCCTTTAAATCTCACATCATATGTCTCCCCAATATCTGCCCCTTGTCTCTCTTGCACGACCGTCTCAAACCATATGCGTTTCATCTCCCTGCCGCTTGTAACACTGTGATTGTAGCCTTGGCATCTCAGATATTTCAGAACATTCATGATGATCCCCAACCAATACTGACTTTTTTTATCCTTATCCAAGTCTCCTGAAAGTTGTGCATCTCTCTATAAAATATTGTCAGTGATGGCTGATCTTGGCACCCAAATTCTTTTAGAACAAGAAGTCTCATGGTGCACAAACAGACTGAAATAAATGGGGAGTTAGTGTTACTCGTCAATGCCATACTGTATCACTAACATTGGCTCATCACAGTCTGACCTATTCTCCTCCGCAAGTGGCAGACTGTCAGGGTGGCACCTGGCATGTGCCATGGTGGGACCCAAAGTTCAGGGTGTTTGAGCCCAGTGTGCAGGGATGCACAGGTGGTACCATTGATTAGACAGACACTGGGAGATCCAAGGGGCACTACAAGGGGGTAATCCAGAGAATGGTCAGTGGGCGATCCGTGGTCAAGGGGCTGGTACAGGGCCGTAGTCGGTTGGCAAGCAGGGTCTGATACACGGTAGACAAGAGCAACATAGAACAGGTCAGAATGGTATGCAGGATAGACTTTCAATGCAAATCCACATTGGATGGGGAAGTGGACCTTTATTGCAGGCAGGAGGGTGTGGCGTGCGTTTGCTGTGTTAACTGATTGTGTACTGGTTTACTAGGGATGTGCGTTTCGGGTTTCGGAATTTCGGAATTTTCACGAAATTTCCCGAATCGTGTTTTCGGATGCGGCCGATTTTCCGAAAGTTTTTAGATCCGAAAACGGCAGATCCGAAAAGTTTTCCGAGCCGAAACAAAATATTTTCGGAATTTTCGAATGGACTTGAAATGTGTCAAATCGAAATTTATTGCTTTGAAACGAGGAGAACAGACGTTCCGAAAAAACGAAAATTTCCGAAATCACGAAAAGTCGATACAGAAAACGAGCAAAGTGACACGAAAATACGAAAAATGGTCGATATTCCGAAAACATCTACAATTCCGAAAAATGAAAATTTCCGAAATCACGAAAAGTCGATACAAAAAACGAGCTAAGTGACACGAAAATACGAAAAATGGTCGATATTCCGAAACAAAAATGTACACGAAAAACGAGTCGAGCCGAACTGAATCGAAACAGAAATCGGTCAAGACGAGCCGAATCGAAAAGTTTGAAAATCCGAAAAATCGAATCGAACCGAAAAAAAAATCGGTGCACAAGCCTATGGTTTACTAATGCTGACCATGATGGCAGCACTTCTCACGTAGCTGTTTCTGGAGGAGGCACGGATCCTGACACAGACAAGAACTCCTTTGACACTCCACAATACTTGAGATGTGTGCAGGAGTTAGGCTAATGACGCATTTCCTCCACACCCCTTGCTCATTGGCCCGGCAGTGCGTGGGCACTCCACCTCTGGTACTGGGAAGACACAGAGCTGAGCGATCACCAAAGTTTATATCCAAATTTAACTGCAATTCAATAGCAGATTATGGAAATGAGTGGGTACAGGGCAGTCCGAGCGGCTGCAGTAGGATTACTGAGGCAAGGCAGAGTAATAAATCTTCAGCGGTAGCATCAGTTCAGCCTGGCGCCCCCTCTTAACAGTACCCTAGGCAATTTATTAGTACCCTGATGGAAGCATCGCTCTTGCTTCTGTCTATGATATATCATTAATAAAGGTAGCTGAAATAGATATGCAAGGAGAATATGCATATGTGTATTTCATATATATATATATACATATGGGAAATCGGGACTAAAAGCTTATGTTTCCGGTGTCTTTTAAGGCGTTATTCACTAACCTCCAGATTAGCCGAAATTGCACCAAATGGTGAAATTCACCGTTCGGTGCAATTTTGGGCCAAATCATCTATTCACTAAACTGTCATTTCGCCACATACTGGTGAATTGACAGCAAAATACGGTGCAGTTTGCAGCAATTCGGCAGCGCCGAAAATGCCTCATAGAAGACTATCGTGTCATCTGTTCACAGAACGCCGAACTGCACTGGTGAAATGCCTTGATTTTCAGTGTTTCCGATTCACATTTAAACAGGCGAATCCCATAGAATTCAATGGAAAAACTTAATATCTCTTTAATTAATTTTTTTAAAGACCGTTTATTCTTTTCATTGTCAGCAATAACAGTTTCTATTTTTTTCGGTTTTTCAGAACACTTTTTTGTATTGTTTGTATTTTTTTTAAGACTAAAATTTTGCTTCTCAATTTGTTTTAAAGGTGCTTTTTTTTCTTTTGTAACAGGCCTTTTTATTATTTTTAAAGGACCATTTTTATTATTTAGACACATTTTAATACATTTTTATTGGCTTAAACATCTATTCGGAGAATAGGAGACTCGCGTTCCTTTTTTTTTTGCATTTCGGTTGAATTCACCAATGTCAATTCGGCGTATCTCGGCGGTTATCGGTGCACTTCAGTGGTTTACGCCAACGTCCGCCAACTGTTTCGGCGACTTCAATCTCTGGAAAATACAGTGACCATTTGCTAAATAGTGAATTCGCAGTATTTTCAGCGAAATGAGCCATAATGCAAAGCACCGACACTGCACGCAATTTCAGTGTTTTGTGAACAGACCCTTTAGTTTGTCATTTACAATAAAGGTTTGCTAGTCTTTTTTCTTCTCTCCTCTTTCGCTTCTGTTCCTTTCTCCTCCTGTCTGTCTGTCCTAGTCGGTTTTCTGGTATAAAACTTGCACCATGCTGATTTGCACTTCTTCTTGTACATCGGGTCTATTGTCTGTTGTTATGTTTTCTGGTGCCGAAACTTAATAAAATATGTTTAAAAAGAAAAATAAAAAGAGAAAAAAAAGGTTTGCTAGTCGTGGTGACTTGCGTGGATTGCCTGTTCAAATTCCCTATCGTGGGCCCATTCTTAACGCAAAAACGCACGCAGAACGCGTTAATTTTTGCGTGAAGCGTTAAACGTTAACGCGCGTAAAACAACTCTGGTATTACAATCCTAGCGCATTTTTTCATCCGTCAAAAAATAACGCGCGTAATACGGACGCACAAAAACACACGCGCATTAAAGTTGAGCGCAGAAATAGGTGTGCGGACTGTTTTTTTCACACGATTCAGCCAATCAGAATTAAGAACCACAATTGTCTCACGGTATGTTTTTGCGCCTGTCAAAGTCAATCTGCGCATATATGCTGCATCAATAAAAAACACACACACAACTTCTCAAATTTATTGTTTTTGACATTTTTTTTTGGGCTGGTGTATTTGGTTTCGGCCAGGTCCGTCATATTTGCCATTAACACCAGCTTCTAGGAGTTGCTAAAATTATGCGGGCAAAGACTGTGCGTTACAAACTGCGCATAAATTGTAATACCATCCACGTACCAGCGCACAAATGCATTTGCGCTCACAATGTTAAGTATGGGACGCGCAAAGTGCAGTAATCTCGCGCAGCGTTCGCACAGGTTCACCCGCGGTAGACGTATACGCGCGTTTGTTGCGCTGACATTGTAATACAACGTTCTGCGCAAAGGGTTTTGCCCCTCGCGCTAATGCGTTTTTGCGTGCGAGTAAATGTTTTCGCGAACAATGTAATAGGACCCTTAAGTGTTAATGTCCTTTTTGTAATGCTGTTTTGCTCACGGTGTTTGTTTTGTTTTCGTTTGTGCTATTCGTTTCGTTATTTAATTCCAGCATCTTTCTGGCTATTAAACTCTTACCATTAGTGGAAAGAAATTATTAGAGCAGAATATATATTTAATGCTTACATCTGTGGAGAGTTTAGGGAGTTCATTTATTAATAGCCCGATAAGAAAAGAAATCGGCAATCACGAGACATCTGCTCTTCCTACCAAATCACGGAATGCTTTAAATTAAGCTTCTCAATGGATAATGTGAGTCCGCGAGTCCTGAGACTGTGCCCTACAGACCCTTACCATATGTATACACATTACTGAAACAAACGTTGCCTTGCAGAATTTACGACGCAATAAATACACGGCTTGAAAAACTCCATTCCCTACAGAGCTTACAACAGGTAAATGATACTCAGTCACGCCATGCCCTGCAGAGCTTACAATCAAACAAGCCTATAAGTCTAAATGTAGGCTTGCCTTGAGGTATTTACTGTGTAATTACTATAAAATGCTTGCTATACAAAGTTAACCATCCAGTACATGTACATCTCTTGTTGTCATACAAGCCGGGAGATACAACAATCAAACAGAAACACAGTGTCCAATAACTTACTACCCCGCAGGTAGCGAGCGGTAAGGCTCAGCAATCAAAGAAATTCTTGCAGTAGCCAGATTTACACGTGCCTGTAAGTGTGCTCAATATGTCAGTTTTGTTGGGAAAGGAAATTGGCTGATTACATCTTGTACAAGACAGAGTAAAGGGGATCTCATAAAGGAGGAGGCTTCATCTAACCCTCCCTCTGGCAGTTTGTATAATGCATCCCGATAGAAAGTGGCAGCAAAGTGGTTAACGGGTGTATAGAGCAGGTAGGATGGGATTTCGTGAGTAAACAGTTCTGTTTACCATCGGCAAATACAAGGCCATTAAGTCTTCCCTCGTCTGTCACTCGATGATCCTTGGGGACAAAGAGTGCCTGAGTGTCACTCAGCGACCGAATGGGGACTGTCCCCAATGCGAGCAGTTTCCAATTTACTCAGACACAACTGTGGGTTGTGATTGTTTTCACAACCAAGAGATTTCTTCCTTAGCGCTTCTGTGCTAAGAGGAAAATAGCATTTTATGCCACTAGGCCAATCTGTGTTTATAATCTAGCTGTTTGTACCTGGCATATTTCACGAGGTTAACATCTCAGATATTTTGTTCATCTAAATGTTTGTCTGTTTTCCATCTTGCCTGTGCCCGCGACATTCATTTAATTTGCGTGCACGTTCTCTTTCTTAATATTCCCAAGTCTTTCTACACTTCTCTTTGCCCGCTGGCATTCTACCTCAACAACAAATGGTATAATGATGGCGTAATCTTGTCTGGAATTTCCGTTGAATGGGTATGGAACGGGGCATTCATTGTAGGCTACAAAATTAGTTTGCAGTGTTCAAGCTTCATGTAGTCCCTCTAATTCTTCCATTTGTTTTCTGTATACAGAATATCAGTCTTACCAATTAATACGATCTGATTGTGTTTCTCAAACCTCTCCTTGGGACCCCCAACCAGGCCAGATTTTGCAGATTTCTGAAGCACAGCACAGGTGATATCATTTGCTGCTCAGTGATTACAGGATTCATTCTGCCTTTCCCCAAGGTGATCTGCAAAATCTGGCCCACAGCTTTTCGTTGGACTAGGGGGAAACATACCACTAGCACCTGTTCAATGGCCCATCTGCCACTACGCCCTGTCTGTCATCCTCAGCCCTGTCAAAGCTGGCAGGTCTGGAATTCCTACTTCTGTAACCCACTGTAGTGACCGTGTAAAGCTTCTTCTTCGGATTTGGGACGAATTTATGCGCAACTTTGAATTGTATGACATTTACATTTGTGCTCACGTAGTGCCAGTTGTACCGGAAGGATAAATCTGTTGCCACAACCTTCCCTGTTTAAGCTAAAACCAGAGGTGACCATAGAGTTTGCGAGGCCTTACACATGTAGCGCTGTTTTAGTTCTGTTGCTGTAATTGCTCATTTCTGGCCACCAGGGGGAGACCAGCGCAATGTAAACTATACTGGACACTTTGGGACTACGTTTTCTAGCATGCTTTGGGGCAGAGACAGGAAGTGGGTGGGGAGAACAGACAGACATCAGCAACCTCGTGCGGAGGAGAGCCAGTGCGCGCCAAGGAGTGAACAGAGCAAGACGCACGTGAGACAAGGAGCGATTGTGACCAGGCCGGAGCGCAGGTGCTGCCTTGCGGATGCTGGAGATCGGTTTCAGTGACTTACCAGAGACCTAGTAATCCACCGCTGAGAGGTTTACACAGATACAGAGCTGCAGATTGGACCCCAAGTTAGGAGACCGCGATGATCTAATGGGAGTGCAGGCGGTGAACTGAGAATCTTGTGGCAGAGACGGACAAGCAAGACAAGCAGATCCGGTGGCACAGAGTCCCAGCCCAATTGAGCGGAGAGACGTCCTGAGTCGAGCAGGGTGTAGAGTATCTGGCGGATGGATGAGAGGCCTTCCAGGCCACAGTACAGTAACAAAGCACGCTGCAGTTTGCTTAAATCTACAGGGCCCCAATGTGACTATTCGAAGACACATTGAATTCATTCACTGGCCAGTTGAATCTAGTACCCGGGTACCAACACACGCATACACGTACACCTTCTTGGGACACAACCTGTACGGGACTTACACTCTGGCAATGAAGGGGTTAAAATTTCCTTTTTTTTTTACCGCTGCGCGTTTCTCGCATTACTAATTCCTGTAAATATATATATACCGTGCTTGCCTTATATATGCCAGTTTATTTGAGACCAGTAAACTATATAACTTATAAAATCCACAACAGTGCTGGTGTATATTTATTCCCTAGTGCGGGGAGACTGACCCGAGGTTAAATTCAGCGGCTCCTTCGGGAGTGAGCGATAAACACACAACTGTGAGGCCCCTCTAGTTATGCAAAAGATTCAGGAATTAACCCGGTCATGCCCCATGATTCAGCATTTATATTTTAATGTTAATCTGCCTTTTACTGCTTACAGTTATGATTTCATAGCCATTTTGTTCCTGCTGGGTCACCAAGGAGCATCCAGCTATCCAGCTAGCTCTGCTCCTTTTTCCTCAGGTAGTTTTCTGAGGTACTTCTGGTCACTATCAGCCATTTTAGCTCTATGCTGGACAGAACGAATGTCTTTTTACCCGCATTGCTGCACGCTATTACAATGATTGTCAGTCTGATCATTAAAGGTTTCAACTGGATTCATCTTTCTATGTGTCAGTTTTTCTGAGTTGAAGCTATCTGCTGAACTTCATCGTGTGAGTACTGGTCAAATACAGACTTAGCTAGTCTAAAGCATCCACTCCTCACAGCTTTGCTTAGGGAAGCAGAATAAACCCAATACATTCCAAAATATTGACAGCTTCCCATAGTCTCTTGGTACATGGATGTAGCTGAATGTAGGTCTGCATTTGTGTGATGTATCATTATTCACATGAATAATGAAACTGACTTCACATAAATTGAATCCTGGAAGACCCCTGTGTGAGTGAGACCTTCTTGCCTAACTATCGAGGTTCCTCTGGCTGACGCCTTTCAGAGCTGTTTCGTTCCAGCACCCTAATACTGCACATCCCTAGGGTAATGTGTTACTGTTAATGTATTTTAAATAATATGCCCCTTATGTTCCTTGATGTGGCATTTTTGTCAATTTTGTGTACTCTGCCACAGCACTTTTTTCTGAAGAAATGTCCCTATTTAAGCCAGTGGACCATTACCTTAAGGCAGTGTTTTTGTCATAAGTATTATTTTCTTAAAACACTTTTAGGAGAGTTATCTGCATTAATATGCTAGTGCTATGTAGCCATAAAACAATATATATATATTTTTTATATATATATATATTATACAGGAAAGTGTATTCCATATCAATAACCGCATTCCACCAAACCATTCTAGTTAAAAAAAATTGCCTAAATTAATTCGCCTAAATGAGGGAATAAATGATGGGACTTTAGTTAATAAATTATGATCACATTTTGCTTAAGACTGTCACAGCGCCAATGTATCCCATCGTTGACAGGTCCTGTCTATCTTAACTGAGTCTGAACTTACGGAATCAATACACTTACTGGAGGCACAATCCTTCCTGGAGCTCCCACGCAGTACTAGGCTTTTAAAGGCAGCCAACGATGGGTTACATTGGCGCTGTGACAGGCTTAAGCAAAATGTGATTATATTTTGTGAACTAAAGTCCCATCATTTATGCCAGTAGTTCCCAACTGCGGTCCTCAAGTACCCCTAACAGCGCAAATTTTAAGGATTGCCTTGGTGAAATACAGACTGAATCCTGCAATCACTGAGCAGCAAATCGTATCACCTGTGCTGTGCTTCAGAGATCCTGCAAACCTGACCTGTTAGGGGTAAAATGATTGGGTGGAATGTGGTGATTGATATAGAGTGCACTTTCCTGTATAATATATATATATGATTTTTAGCGTTCGTTGCCTTTCTTGGCCATTCGGCTATCCAGAGAGCAGGCAATTCGCCAAATCCTGGCGAATTGCCTGCACATTCGGTGCCTGTTCGGTGCCTGTTCGAGGGCAGTGAAGACCCCATAAAAAAGCACTGCTTCGGCTATTCAGAGAACACAAACCAGCAGTGAAAGGTTCCCGAATTGCCCTGCCATTCGGTGGCTTCATTCGACAGGTTTATTCAGGCGAATCCCATAGGCTTCAATGTTAAAAATATTCTCGTTTTAATTCAATATCTAATAAACCGTTCATTATAAAATTCTGCAGTAAAGAGTCTCTTTATTTATAGATTTTTTAGGATATTTTAAGCATTTTTCTGGATTTTCTGGATCATTCCTTGGACCTCATATGTAAATTTCAGACATTGTCGCTCAGTAGTTTCTTTGCAAACAGCATTTCACTTTTCAATCATTCATGCAAACTGTTTTCCTAATTTATTCACTGCCTTCTTCTGCGGTGTCGGCTTTTTCCGGGGGTTTCGCTGCGTGTCATCGGCTCCTGCTCGGGCTTTTCCGGCGTCTTCGACGGGTTAATCCAGATGTTTTTGCGGTTTTTCGGCATGCATTCGCCGGGTTTTCACCAGCTTTTCGGCAGCTTTTCGGCAGCTTTTCCCTGCACTTCGACAGCCCTGTGGTGCTTGCTGAATACACCACAGGGTCGCCGAAATGGGAAAGCCGATTTGCACCGAATTGAAGAGAACGAAAAGTTACCGAATGTGCGGTGACTTTTTGAATCGCTTTGAATAACCCTGATAATAGTTAAAAAGACATCTAATGTGCCGGCTGGGTGGAGTAGAGGTAACGCCACTGCTCTGCATGGAGAGAGCCTGTGGAGTCATGGGCTCGATCCCAGTGAGCAACCTCTCCAGTAAGTGTCCCTGGGCAAGACACCCAACGGTACATACTCTCCACCCAGGACATATTTGAAAACGAGAGAAATATCAATGTATCCTTCCTGGTAAAATCCTTTCTCAAAAAAAAAAATTGGCCAACCAGAGAAAGATCACTTCATCATACAAGTATTCAAAAAAAGTGCCCCTTTTTTTGAATACTTGTATGATGAAGTGATCTTAAGACATTTGTTCTTTCTCTGGTGGCCCAATTAGATGTCTTTTTAACTATTTTGTCATTTATGTTTTCAGGTCTCATATAATTTGTCTAGGGATGTTATGTGTGGTTTTATCTACTGTTGATTGAAATAAACTTTTTTTTTTCTTGGAAATATCTTCCCTCTTTCATGCTGGATCATTGGGATCCTTGTGATTTTCAATAATCTCAGGGTTAAGCACCGCAAGCTGTGGGTGAACTTACCACCCAGACCCTTTCAATTGGGTGCTTGCATCTCTCCTATGGGTTCCCTCCTGTTTTTTTAGGTGGGACCTTTATCTTAAGAAAATAATACTTATGACAAAGACACTGCCTTAATGTAATGGTCCACGGGCTTACATGGGGACAATTCTTTAGGGTGACTCAGTGTAATGCCTGCATTTAAAGGTTTCGGTTGCATAACCCTGCGCACTCGCTGTGCCGTGAGTCTATACATGGTATCAGCTTTATGTCTTTTTCAACACATTTCAACATGTACATCACGCACTGGTTTTTATGCCGGTGGATCTGTTTTATGGAGCTTACAAAGTAACAGGTAGAAAAGAAGCAGCAATTCCTAGCATGATGCATTAATATAAACCTTTCATAGAAACATAGAAAATGTCGGCAGATAAGAACCTTTCGGCCCATCTAGTCTGCCCAATTACATGGATACTTTACCTGGATTTATCTTTTGTTTAGGATAGCCTTATGCCTATCCCATGCCTGCTTAAATTCAATTACTGTTTTGGCCTCTACCACTTCTACTGGAAGGCTGTTCCATGTATCCACCACCCGCTCAGTAAAATAATGCTTCCTGATGTTACTTTTAAACCTTTGCCCCTCTAATCTAAGACTATGTCCTCTTGTTTTGCTACTTTGTTTCCTTTTAAATATACTCCCTTCCTCTACCTTGTGGATTCCCTTTACGTATTTAAATGTTTCTATCATATCTCCTCTGTCTCGTCTTTTTTCCAAGCTGTACATGTTAAGATCATTAAGCCTTTCCTGGTAACTTTTCTCCTTCAAGCCGTACACCATTTTAGTAGCCCTTCTCTGAACTCTCTCTAAGATGTCTATATCCTTCTGGAGATACGGTCTCCAGTACTGCACACAGTACTCCAAGTGAGGTCTCACCAGTGCTCTGTACAGTGGCATGAGCACTTCCCTTTTCCTACTGCTAATACCTCTCCCTACACAACCAAGCGTTCTGCCAGCATTTCCTGCTGCTCTATTACATTGACTACTTACCTTTAGATCCTCTGAAATAATGACCCCTAAATCCCTTCCCTCAGATGTTGAGGTTAGGACGGTATCAAATATTCTATATTCAGCCCTTGGGTTTTTACGCCCCAGGTGCATTATCTTGCACTTTTCCACATTCATAACTAAAGACCTTACAATACACTTGAAGAGGTACCGATAAAGAAGACGAAAAACCTAAAAACCTACTTAGAAGAAGCTTGCATTTAAATGCACCTCTATGAGTGAACTCATTTTTTATAACAATTTGCCATTTCAAATGGGATTAGCAATAATGTTAAAAGAGATTGACAGCTGTCATTTAATTTATTTTCCCCTAAAACCAGTATAACCCAATAGCTGTAGACTGTTACCTCAATACCTTCTACATAGAATTTACAGTTGTGTAGCGTCCTCTCTCCTACTGTTCTGTGCGTGTAACGTGTATGTATACTTGTTATCCGGTCTCTCCCATTGTACAGCGCTACGGAACTTGTTGGCGCTTTATAAATACTTGTAACTAATGCTTATAGCTTCCAGGAGAGCTCCTTAGCCCTTATAGTGCTGACGCTATAGTGTTCTCGATGACTCCCTGCATAAGTATTTTCAGACTTTCTGAATTCCCATCACTCAGCTAAAACCAGTCCAACGGGGCCCACGGGTTAGTTTCTATACAGCACTGAGCAACTCCCTGCCCTGTAGAGCTTACAATCTAACAGATATGCAGAGTTCAGCTTTAGACATATTTACATTCCAAGAAATGGTAAATGGACATTGCTAAGGAATGGCCCGTGGAGTTTACACTTTAATACATATACAGCGTTTGCTCTTATTCTCCTGCAGGGTGTAAAGACTAATACATATAATTGATCAGTGTCTACATGCCCTATACAGTTTACAGTCTACTGTGTATACAGCAGTCCGTGACTCATTGAACTTGGCATAGAAGCATTTTATGTGCGATATCTGTCGAGATGTATGATAGAGATGTAAGAGAGATGTAGTGATCAATTACTGCGTCTCGCCGAGCTTTCAATCAAGGAGTCTTGTTACGCATTGGTTGTCACGAAGGATGTAAAGTGGAAGAGTAATAGGTAACGCGCAGTCATTGGATCCATTTACATATATGGCAGTTTAGTGGTTAACCCCTTTTGGTAGAAGGCAGCCCCTTTCTCCTGGAAAACAGTAGCTAGGGAGGTCCCAAATTCTTACGGGACATGGGCGGAGTGTGATGTGTTGGAATCAAGGGAGTCGGAGATGGCATTAAGCAGCAGCGCAGAATTTGTTACAACGTGCTTTAAAAAGTATGCGTGAAATGAGAAGCAGGCAAAGAGATAGATGTACTGAGCAAAAGCAGAGGATGACAGTGACAGAGCGACTCTTGGAAGAGGAACAATCCTCCAACTTTCCGTCTTGGCTCGTGCCATCTTCTGAATGATCTATCATGGTGGGTTTGGTTTGGGATACCTGTCACGAGCGAGGTTCTGCTGCCATATCTGACCATTATCTTTAGGTGTTAAATATCCTCCCCCCAAAAAAAAACACCCATGTTCTCTCCTCTCTGCTATTTTCAGCAGACTCTGTAGCGAATGAGACAAGGGCTGATATTTCTCCTGTTTGTGTATATATATATGTATATATTCGCTGATAAATGAGCAGAGCGGCTTCTGTTTATTCTCAGCTTCTCAAGGCCTTTCGGAGCTTTGGCAATCAGACACGCCAAAGGATCTTAACCCTTTTCTGCTTCAGAGGGACCCTGCTTAGTACTTCTACAAATTTTATGTCATCTATCAACTATACGGATATGCAATAACTGTATTGTCGTTTTATTGTGCTTATTAAAAGTAAATTGTAGCATCGCTTTACTCTAACAACCCCTCAATGAAATATGTTGTCATAGAGAACCGATTAGTGCACAAGAGCCAAGAGCTAGAGGAAACCGCATTATGTAACCCCTTTTTCTACATACAAACACAAAAGCAGACCTAAGATCATGAGAGAGAGAGCTAACAGCATCAACAACAGCCCGGGTATACTTGAGTGGTTCACCGGTTGGGCAGTGGCTGCGGTCAGGACCAAATGAAAATATGTGGCAGAGTAAGGCCAGGATCGCACAAGTGCGCTGAGTGCATACGTAGTGACCCCCTTCTCCACCATCCATTGCAGTATTATGACGGCTCGACTGGGATTTCTTGTGCGCGCTACAGCGTGTGGCCGGGAGACATGTCAGTATGGGCGCACATAGTGCGTTCTTCTGACCACGGCTGTAGTGAACCTGTCTCGTGCACAGCCTACAATTTAGGGTGTGAGCACATGAAGCATTTATTACTGGAAAACCTTTAATATCCTCAAACAATCAATTTCCGTGCTCATTTTCATAAACGAAATAAGAAAAACCAAAGAAAAGCGTAGATGGCGACCAAAGTGGTGGAAAGGCAGGACCAATTCCTTCATCTTGCACCGCAACTGTCGATACCTGTATTCACAAACAATAATATGTATTTGGTAACAAAATCTACTTAGGAGTACAGGAAAAAAAAGTGACAAGGTTGATACTCAAATCAGATTTACAGGAAGTGGGTGTAGCTACATAAAAAGGTAAAAGTGCAATAGGTTGAAGTCTTCCATCCATGCTTGATGTTGATATTTAATAATTTTAGTGACTAGGAAAGAACACGTCATGATGTCACCCGTGACTGACTGACAGTTTCTTCCTTTCCGGTCGGTGCTGAAAAAATCTGTTGTCAGAAATCCAGGCTTAAGCACAAAATGTATATATATATATATCCAACGTGACCAGAGGTCTGTGTAGGAAGGTAAAAGTTAACAATATGTTATGGGGCACCCAGTCGGTTAAAGGTTTTAAAAGCTGTCATCGATGATATAACAGCAAGGAATGCCTTTGTTTAAATTCCCCTATATGGCTAGTATAGAAATAGTCTACAGTACACAGACTCATGAAGGATGGATACAAAAAAACAAGGACAATATTCTAAACGCTCTTATTAGCAACATGGTATAATGATATTGCCGTCCAGTGAACATGGCTACTTTTCTATGGGTTTCTCAGTTATACTCTTTTAACATTCAGAGAATACAGAAATGTTTAAAATTGCAGGAAATAAGGCCAAGATTATATAATAAAACTATATTTTTGATAAGGAAATGTAATCCTCTAATATTGTGGAAGAATACCATGTATTATACTGTATAAGTCCTAAACATAAGTTATTCTTACATTCCAATATTAGAAAATAGCACACACCTTCTCACAGTGGAAGCAAGAATCCACCAGGTTCCACCTCAAGCGCGAAAATATAAGTAAAGTATAAAAATTAATTATTTTTATATTTTGGCTATAATTTATTCTTTCAATGACTACGGGCACTATTCCCTAGTGAAGGCTAACGGTAGCGATCAGATGTGTAAACGTTATCGCTAGGATAAGTGACTTAATTGCATGCCACCTATATTACCTTCCAGAAGCTACATTCGTATAAAATCGCTTAGCGCATCGGTTGTTGCGGTAGCTTGCGCATCCTATACTTAACATTAATTAGCATTAAGATAAGTAAGGTATTACAAAGTCCTAACGCTAATTACTCTCATCCTGTGGGGAGAACAGTGGCCTGATCCGCTGCTTCTTGTCTTGGGAGCAGAGTGAGACTGGGAAGTGTGATCCTCCACAGTAACAGGGCACTGTAACACAGTTCTCTAGGGCAATTATGGCACACATAGTGTCTCAAAGTAGGTTAACGTTTATTTCTGCAGTGTTCGGCAAGCAAAGTATAACAGAAAACAAAACCTAACTCGTCTGAGCACTTACTAAGAATTCTGCATCCGTCAGTAACTTTGCCGGAACTAACAAAAATGAAAAACCTTTGCCAACCTTATCTTCACATTGCCAGCCTCAGAGCTGCACCGTTCTGTGTGTATCTCTCTCACACTTCCTTCTCCCTGCTTCCTTCCACCTCGGAAACATTTAAGGGCTTGACAATTAGCAGGTGGGGGAAACTCTGCAGCAAGGAACAATTTAAAAACATATATTGCCCTCAAGGGCTCAAACAACCCAATTCTCTCCCTACAAAAATATACCTGCCATCGTAAATTGTTCCCCATCTCCCTCTGCGATCACTCCACAATCTGGCGGAAGCGTGATCTCGCTGGGCTCGCAGCCCAGAAGCGCAATCCTCAATGGAGTTTTATGGACTCAGGATGTGACTTAGGGCGGCGCGAAAGTGCTATCATGTGTATCCCAGCAGTTGGTGCTGCTTTCTGGGGAAAGGTGCTGAGATAGCACCTGCCCTGAAATATCATGGTAAAATGGGGACGCTATGGTGAAACCTTCGGGCACAGATTTTCCCTGTTAGCGGCCTCATTTTAGCACGAATTTGGGAATGGTGCCTTACATCTCATCAGTGTCACGGTTCCCGGATCCCACCACGCAGTCCTTAAAGCCCACACTCCACAGAGCCCAAAAGCTACCAACAGGGTAGCCGTAGAAGAATCCCTAACTGTCTGGTCCTTAGACTTGGCCAGGTATACTAGCTAGACAGAAAGGGTTAATCAAAGACAATGTCGTAATAAGAAACCAGGTTAGCAACACGGGGGTAGTCAGACGAGCCAGAATCAGGAACACAGAGTATAGAATAGTCAAATGGAATAGCCGGGTCGATGTCAGTGCAGAAGCGTAGTACAAGAAAATAGTCTAGGGCAACGGAAGGCAGAATAGTCAGTAAACAAGCAGAGGTCAATAACAGGTTAAATCACGCGAGAATTCAGGTACAAGGAGCTCAGGTATGGATAACCACGATCTGGCACTGCTTAGAAGGAACTGTGGGTTTTTAAAGACCTTCACCAGACCGCGCCCCCCTCTCAAGCTGCGCCTCATGCAGCCACCTCCCTGCCTGTCTCTATTTAAACTGGATGTTGGTCAGCGAGCAGCAACAGACATGCTGCCTTCAAGCACACTGGAGAGGCTGGAAGCCCCCAACGTTACAATCAGTTTTTTTATTAACTATAACAATAGTATTTACATAAGGTTCAGAGCCAAATTAACATAGGGGTTGTTGAAGCTGTAGATTCAGGCTCATGTCATACTATTCTGGCACCAACTGCCTTCAACTTAAAGCAAAATAGGACAGTAGCACAACAGAATATGATTAAGACTAGGACAACAGCACAAATAGAGTTGAGACGGCTTGGGCAAAAAACCCACCACAAACCTTACTTCTACGCCCATAAAGCTCTTAATCCAGCCCTATGGCGTGGATTTATCAGTTAAAAATGCTCATTAACAAGCCAAACCGAAAGTCATTGGGCACCTGCTCAAACCTCGATGTTGATTTGCTGCAGTATGACCATGTTTAAAGGAATACTCTACAAAAAAACAGGGAAAAGTGTAGAAGTGAATGATTAACCCTTGCCGAGTCCTCTGTACATTTGTTATTAAAGGAATTAAACTTTGCCTTTCCTCCTATTCCAACAATGTTCCTTCAGCCAGCCAACTTTAACTTAAGCTAAATAATTCTAAAATATAATAGCAACAACTGTTGAATGACAGCCTTACGGGCAGAGGTGGGACCACTGATTTGAAGCTCTGTTTGAGGGGTTAGGAACAGCCGAAAGTAGAAATGGAAGATTCCTACTCAATCCCCCATAATCACTTAAATTAGCTTATGTGGTCATGGTGACTTGAATGCCCTTTAATCACCAGAGTGGAAACATGGTGGGACAGGACCCGAAATTAAAACCGTCTATCCGGACCTGACTTGGAAGGTCTGTGATAGCTGTAAGAATGTGTTCTTGGCAGACATATGGCATCTTGGTTGAGTAAGGGGCCTAACTCCAGCCAAGAATACATGGACCAGTTAAAAGAAGGCGAGGTTGCAGCATTTTGTGCTTTCGCTTGTTTGTTTTTTAAATATACACTATATGATTCAGGCATTTGAGTGGATTTATGTATAGTATGTTAATGTTGTGTTTTTTCCATATTATACTTTATCCGTGAAACGCGTTTTATCCTCTCAGTCGTTTCCAGAGGCTAGTTGTTTCGGAGTGGCAGTTGAGCTCCTGCGTTTGGATGCACATCTTAGTGCCGATACATTTTAATGGTAAACACCACATCCCTCGTGTATAATACGAGACTCCGGGACGAGTCACTTGGGTGCAAATTTCTCTAAAGACCTCGCAGAACATTAAAAGCATTTTTTTTTAGTAGTCTAACCTAATGACAGTCTGCTCCAGTGGTCCATACAATCCCCGTCTCCAAATCTAATAAAACACCTTAGCAAAAGAACTAGAAGTTCTTAGAATGAATGTATGGCTGAATTCACTGCAAGGCTTAGTAATGCAATCAAATCAGCAAGGAGAAAATCCCTGCAGAATCTTTCCAGCAGTTTGTTGAATCCATGCCACAGAATATTCAGGCTGACCTGAAAGCAAAAGAAGATCATTATTAATAGTACAAATTATATATATATGTATATACTGTATATAGAGAGAGTGAGAGAGAGATAAATATATATATATATATTTATTATTATTATTTTTCAACTCTTGGTACCAGGATGGCATATATAGTAAATAGTCAGTATTGTTTTCACTTATTATCATATCAGAGGCTGAGGGTTGCTGAAAAAATAGGATTAACTCCCTCGAAGGCAAAAAAAATGAAAATATGTTAAAATGTCCAATGACGGCCAATATACGAAGTACGGCCGCACGAAAGTTCAGCTGCGCAATGCAAGAGGCAAACAAACGCATTTTTTCGAGAACGTAGAACCGCTAGTACTGACGTACAGAGTGCTGCGTCGGCATAGCGGCGTTTGTGCGTGATTAGGAGTAGGCTTGTGCACCGATTTTTTTTCGGTTTGATTCGGTTTGATTTTTCGGATTTTTAAACTTTTCGATTCGGCTCGTTTCGACCGATTTCTGTTTTGATTCGGTTCGGCTCGATTCGTTTTCCGTGTACAGTTTTTTTTCGGAATATCGACCGTTTTTCGTATTTTCGTGTCATTTTGCTCGTTTTTTGTATCGACTTTTCGTAATTTCGGAAATTTTCGTTTTTTCGGAACGTCTGTTCTCCTCGTTTCAAAGCAATAAATTTCGATTTGACACATTTCAAGTCCATTCGAAAATTCCAAAAATATTTCGTTTCGGCTCGGAAAACTTTTCGGATCTGCCATTTTCGGATCTAAAAATTTTCGGAAATTCGGCCGCATCCGAAAACACGAATCGGGAAATTTAGTGAAAATTCGGAAATTCCGAAACCCGAAACGCACATCCCTAATTAAGAAACGTCAGACGCTGCACATGTCCAGCCAACATCACGTCCATTTGTTTTTAATAGCTCCATCAAAACTCACGCATCGTATGACCGCTTTTGCGTCTTCTGTGAAAAAATACGTCAATGCGTTCGGACGCACTTTTTTACGGACGATGCGAAAAATGCGTTTGTCTGACCCTATCCTAAATGGGTTTATTTTACAATAAAATAAAATACATTTTCACTTAACACCAGCTCTTGGGAGGCAGTGACTTTTTTTTCCCCAGCACACCTGACTAATGAGCAATTGGGCATCAGTCGGTTTTCACCGGCTCCTTGTTCATTTATAGCTCCTGTACAAAGTACAGGAAGAATAAACGTACACTAACCTGGCAGTCAAGCAAAGCTGCAACAGAGGTTGTGAGTGACTCAACTTGGAATAGCAGACATTTACAAGTGGAGCTCGTAAATTCTAGAGGCTCCAAAGGAATCTGGCCCTGAATCTACTAGAAAAAATAATGTTCCTTTAATGATGTAACAAAATTGTGTGTGCAGATCGCACGTAAAATTCAGTTACTGAAAACATCTGACACTTTTTCATAAATAACAGAAGAGGTAACATAGTGCTGCAAGAACACTCATACGATTTTATATTATTGCTCATGAAATGAAGTATAAATAAATATATAAGTGTAATTAATGACTCCTCACTTTATACATCATTACTTTTGTTAGCAAAAAGAAAATTATTACCTCGCAAAGTCTGCTGGAGTCGAAAGCAACACAAACACGGCCATGCTATTGTTTATCTTATTCATTTTGCTACGTATTAGCATTATTCTAACGCCTGAAAGAAAATTTCAGTATTACGTACAGAGAAATAAATACAATCCACAACTTTAAATTCTAAGCCTAATATATTTATATGGGAAAATAGAAGCTCAATTTTCATTCAATATCTAATAAACCATTTAGTATTTTAATCTTCAGTAAAAAGTCTCTTTATTTATAGATTTTTTTAGGATCTTTTAGGCATTTTTTGGGATTTTTTCGGCAAAATCTTTTTTTCCATTTTTATTAAAGTGTTTTTTTTTCTTTTTTCGGTAACAGACTTTTTTATTATCATTCATAGGACCTTATATGTAAAGTACAGGCATTTTCGTTCAGTAGTTTTTTTGCAAACAGCGTTTCAATTTTGACACTTTCAAGGGTATTGTTTTTGAGTTTTTTTACCCCGTTCGTCAGCTTGTTGGCTTTTTCCGGCGGCTGGTCTGCACTGTGATCAGCGACTCGTCTGCTTTTTCGGATGTGTTCAATGTATTTTTTGCGGTAGTTCTGGCGGATTTTCGGTGGGTTTTCGGCGGTTGTTTGGCAAGTTTGTGGCGGGTTTTCCCTGCACTCCGGGGACCCTGCGGTGAATTCTGAATTCACCGCAGGGTGGGGAACTTCGATTCCCCGAAGTGCAGGGATGCCTCTTACCAATAGATGATGGGTCAATGCAGTGAAGGCAATACACAGGCAGTGAATGGGTTAACCCAAAAGCCTCTGTCTCCATAAAGACATTTATTTGACTATCACAATGTATGTACTGTGGTAAGTGCTTGAGCATCGTTCTAGTTCTTGTGTCTGTTTGTGTCCGCTCTATGTCTGGTAGGAATAGTGTATGGTAACTGTTTGTTAATGGTATTATTGTCCTGACTGGTTTTGGTTATGTGTATTAAAATAGCTGGTAATTGGGAATATGAAGAGAACTTCTGCACTTTTTTCCCATTCCATCAAGTATCTGGCTGGTGGATTTAGGGAACTTTTCTTCTCTGGATAACACCTCTGTGATACCAGGTCTACCAGTCAGATAGTCTCAAAGGCGGAAGTACGTCCCTTGCATGGACCTGGGACAGAGAAGGAAGGGATATACTAACGAGGATCAGATCTGATCCTCGTGCCTTGAACGGGCTCCAGGGTGACACTCTAACCGCCATGACCATGCAACTTATAAAGTAAGCATAATGACATATATCAGTGGGTTGTGCAAGCAAGGAGAAACATCTGACTGGCTGAATGAGGACAAGTCATACTCATGCTGGTCCTCCACATATGAACCACCTAGCTACGTTCTGAAGTCGGAAGGCATGGTACTGGAAGCTGACAGAAAAAAGAGTATCACTTGATGCAAGGTCATTTTTACAATTTTTAACTACACATAGTTACAAATAGTTACAAATAGTAGATGGTAGATGAGCACCTGTAGTGCTATTCACTCTGGACATTATAGACTTCTCCGTAGAGACTCTCAGGGTTATTCAGAGAGAGGTGAAAACCATGAGACTGACTGGAGAAGTGAAACTTCTAGGTCAAAATAGCCAAACTAGAAAAATTCTCCCATTTATCTCACTTTTCAAATCAGCTATTTTGACCTACAATTTTCACTTCTCCAGTCATTCTCCTGGTTTTCACCTCTCTCTGAATAACCCTGCATGTCCAAACCCCAACTAGGTCAAACCACAGCCATCCCAAACCTCACTCTTCTTAGCCGGTCTAAGACCTGCCCACTGTTGGCACCCATGCATACTACATTCATGGGGCCTTCCTTTAGGCTTGGCCCCAGTTACCTCAAGGCCATGTCTTTAGATGGAACAGTTTTTAGCCTTTGTCCATCCTTGGACTTCACTGTCCTTCTGACAACACCAGCAGGAGTTAGCTGATATATTTTTCAAGGCAGCTGAGAGGATAAAGAGTGCCTCTGAATTGCTCATTATTCTGCAATCCCGTGCAAAGTACCCGACTTTTTTCTAAAAAGCCATTCAGTATGGCATTGCACTGACAAGGAAGGAGGGTTCTGTGTTAAAACAAAAAAGTGAGAAGTTGGAGACTTCATTTGCATGTCCTACCCAGAGTTCCTTGCTGCATATGGGGAATGAAGCACATGAGCTCTGTGAAGCAGTTCTCTGAATGTCTGGGATCTGTAAATGTCTTCTACAATTATACATTTTATTATTTGCTATGTGGAGGCTTTTAATCTCACTTCTTGTCCTCCACCATAACTTAAATGTGTGTATATATAAAATACTCTGGTGATGCTTTTATATATACCGTATTTTTCGCTCCATAAGACGCACTTTTTCCCCCAAAAAAGTGGAGGGAAAAGTGTGTGCGTCTTATGGAGCGAATATTGCAAAGTGCACATTGCAGTGTTCGGCTCCCTGCGAGTGTCCGAAGCTATGGAGCTTCGGCGCTCGCCTGGGGGAACCACGTCACCAGCCCAGTTCTCGCGAGATCGCGGCTGGTCACGTGGCACCCCCAGGCGAGCGCCCAAGCTCAATGCCGCTGGACGCTCAGAGGGAGCCGAACACGCAGCGGCGGCAGGAGGTAAGCTGGGGCCTGGGGGCAGTATCCATGAGAGCTGCTGGGGCAGTATATCCATGAGAGCTGCTGGGGCAATATCCATGAGAGGAGCTGGGGCATATCCATGAGAGGAGCTGGGGCAGTATATCCATGAGAGGAGCTGGGGCATATCCATGAGAGGAGCTGGGCCATATCCATGAGAGGCGCTGGGGCATATCCATGAGAGGAGCTGGGGCATATCCATGAGAGGAGCTGGGGCATTATCCATGAGAGGAGCTGGGGCATATCCATGAGAGGAGCTGGGCCATATCCATGAGAGGCGCTGGCACAATATCCATGAGAGGAGCTGGGGCAATATCCATGAGAGCAGCTGGGGCATTATCCATGAGAGCAGCTGGGGCATATCCATGAGAGGAGCTGGGGCAATATCCATGAGAGGAGCTGGGGCATATCCATGAGAGGAGCTGGGGCATTATCCATGAGAGGAGCTGGGGCATATCCAAGAGAGGAGCTGGGGCATATCCATGAGGGGCGCTGGCACAATATCCATGAGAGGAGCTGGGGCAATATCCATGAGAGCAGCTGGGGCATTATCCATGAGAGCAGCTGGGGCATATCCATGAGAGGAGCTGGGGCAATATCCATGAGAGGAGCTGGGGCAATATCCATGAGAGGAGCTGGGGCATTATCCATGAGAGCAGCTGGGGCATTATCCATGAGAGCAGCTGGGGCATATCCATGAGAGCAGCTGGGGCATATCCATGAGAGCAGCTGGGGCATATCCATGAGCGCAGCTGGGGCATTATCCAAGAGATGAGCTGGGGCATTATCCATGAGAGGAGCTGGGGCATTATCCATGAGAGGAGCTGGGGCAATATCCATGAGATCTCCTGGGGCAATATACATGAGAAATCCTGGGGCATATCCATGAGAGGAGCTGGGGCAATATCCATGAGAGGAGCTGGGGCATATCCATGAGAGCTGCTGGGGCAAAATCCATGAGAGGAGCTGGAGCAATATCCATGAGAGCAGCTGGGGCATATCCATGAGAGGAGCTGGGGCAATATCCATGAGAGGAGCTGGGGCAATATCCATGAGAGGAGCTGGGGCATATCCATGAGAGGAGCTGGGGCATATCCATGAGAGGAGCTGGGGCACATCCATGAGAGCTGCTGGGGCAATATCCATGAGAGCTCCTGGGGCAATATCCATGAGAGCTCCTGGGGCATATCCAAGAGAGCTCCTGGGGCATTTCCATGAGGGCATATCCATTATTACACTATTTGATTCAGAATATTTTGTTTCCTGTTTTCCTCCTCTAAAAACTAGGTGCGTCTTATGGTCAGGTGCATCTTATGGAGCGAAAAATACGGTATATATGTATATGTATAAAACCAGGTAAAGTAACACTCTGGCTTTGTTTGTTGCATGAAGATGGCTGTCCGTCCCCATTGGTAAGCACCCATCATGCTACAGGTGCTCATCACAGTGTTTCTATCTGAATCTTGAGCTACAGGGAGGCACAGGAGGATATACCTATCTATTTTACATGTAAGTGGCTTTACCTCATAAACCTCATAATGGCAGTCATTGCGTTTGTCGTGAAAAGATTTGTGAGAAAAAAGAAAAACAATCCATAGTGCTTTCTGTAATATAACTGGGTAAATGGAGGACAAAGACAAAAAAAACATGATATGAGTAGCTATGTATTATCCAAACACAGGAGCCCGGGGGAGGGTCAAACCCCTTGAGAACCTGGGATACTCCATAATCTGCCCAATATTAGCACTGAGCCAGACGTAAACGTTCCACCTGGGCACCTCCCTGGACAGTAGGCTGCATAGAATAGTCTTCCAGATCTCAAACCACAGGCCATGGGACATCGGGAATGGATCAGGAGGTGCATCGAGGGGGTCATCTGTCGTTAGGACAAGGAACGATCAGTTGCACTTGGCTACATAGGTATTCATAGTCCAGGCCATACAAGATGGCAGCCAGGCATGTTCTGGCGACAGATAAAGCTGCCTTATTTCGATGCAAGGGACTCCAGGAGGAGTTGTCTCCAGTTCTGAAACATCCATAGAATTCTCACCAATGGCTTCAGTTGAGCTGTGGGGAAATGGAGATAGTCCTGAATAATCACTAGACGAGACACAGTAGCCCTCCAAGGACATGTCTACCATACATGTAGATTATCTGCTCCAAAACATTGGAACAAATAAAATCAAGCGCCGAGGGCATTTGAAGGGTTACCCCAGCTTTATGCAGGAACACATCACTTGTCTTATACCTCTTGATTATTTACCTTCATGTCAGACTTTTTGTAGCTCAATATTGCTGCTTCACGTAGCTATCAAAGGAAGTGAGGAAGCAAGGAAATACGTATATTTACTCCTATTTACATCAGCCTAGAACATTGTTTCTCAACTTCGGTCCTCAAGTACACCTAACAGGCCAGATTGTACTGACTTGGTGGGGTAGAGGTAGCATCAATGCTCTATGACTGTAGAGACACAGGTTCAATCCCGGCAAGAGCACCTCTCCAGTAAGTGTCCTTGGGCAAGACACCTAACGGTACATACTCACCACCCAGGACATACTTGAAAACGAGAGAAATCTCAATGTATTCCTGGTAAAATACTTCCTCAAAAAAGAAATAATTAGGCTGGCCGTCCACTCCGTAATGGTGCGATCGCCTGATATCGTCTTTCTTCATCCAACCAATCCCACAACATGCAGTTGAATCAGTCCTCTTCCACTGCCTCCAACTTCCATCGGATGACTTTGGACAATTTTTTTGCGACTACAACAGATTAGTGATTATTCCCATTTCAATGGGATTTGTCAGACAAAATCTGACAAACTGGTACAAGTTACATGCAAAATTGATGAATTGTATAGTTAAGCCGCCGTACCGAGGCCGGGAAATTGTCCCTTAGAGAAATGATTCAGTTCGACAGCCCATAGGATTAAAAGTAAAATTATATTTTCTTTTGTTTTATTTTTTATTCAACCGTTTATTCTTTCCATCCGCAGCAAAAAGCCTTTTTATTTATTGATTTTTTTACACAGTCGGTTGTCCGACTATGGACCCAGTGGACAGCCAGCCTTACCATGGGGGAATGCAGACTGAATCCTTCAATCACTGAGCAGCAAATCACATCACATGTGCTGTGCTTCAGATATCTGGCAAACCTGGCCTGTTAGGAGTATTTGAGGACCGGAGTTCAGAGCACCAGGGAGGGACTATTTTTCACCTTATTTGATCCCTGGACAAGTGGCGTCACTAGGGTTGGTGTCACCTGTTGTGGTAACTCATGGTGTCACCCCCCCTCCCAAGTTTTACGGTTTCTTTTTTTAACTACTCTTACTCATAACTCAGTACTCTCATATAACACTGAATGCTCATACATGGCGCACATTACTGTGAGGTTTATTGTTGTGGGCTCTGCTCACACACAAATTTTGGTGAACTGCCAGCAAGTACGGTGCCTGTTCGAAGGCAGTGAAAGTCCCCATAGAGAAGTTATGGTTAATTTGTTCAGAGAACACTGAACAGCAGAGAAATGTCCTGATGTCCGGTGGTTTGATTCGGCAGGTTTATTCAGGCGAACACCATAGGTTTCAATGTTAAAAATATTCCCGTTTTTACCCAATATCTAATAAACCGTTATTTCTTTAATCCGTAGTAAAAAGTCTCTGTATTTATTTATAATTTTTTTTTAAAAAAATCAATTTTTTTTCTAATAGCGGTATTTCTTTTTTCTGTAACAGACCTTTTTATTATCATTCATAGGAACTTATATGCAAATTCCAGACATTTTCGTTCAGTAGTTTTTTTGAAAACAGCGGGCGATGGGTTTGCGGCAGCATTCGGTGGCTGATTCCCTGCACTTCAGGGACCCTGCTGTAAATTCTCTGGGGAAATTTGATTCCCCAAAGTGCGCAGAACAACAGAACACTGAAATGTCTGCGTCATTTCGTTGCTCTGTGAATGTCTCCAATAGCGATGGTTTTATGCCGCCCCCTGGAAAGTGCCAGCCTAGGCCTTGCCTACCCAGGACATACTTGAAAATGAGAGAAATCTCAATGTATCCTTCCTGGTAAAATATATATTTTTTTAAGGCTAGGGTCAGACGAGCACATTCTGT
Organism: Leptobrachium leishanense; assembly: GCA_009667805.1. NCBI lineage: Eukaryota > Metazoa > Chordata > Amphibia > Anura > Megophryidae > Leptobrachium > Leptobrachium leishanense. The sequence continues at coordinate 130,573,693 of CM019072.1, read as the reverse complement.
GCGGACTGTGAGTCCGTGCACAACAGACATACTTTCTGACTGACGACCAGGTAGTGGCCACACAGTCCGTTTTTGTGACTGACGTATTTTTTGACGGATGTAGAAGGGAAAATAAATTAATATGAAAAATATTTTGTCCGTCAAAAATGCTGGATGTACAAATGCAATCCGTCTGACTACGTTCCATCACTCACACACAAAGCTATGCGGACGCAGAGGACACAGCACACTCTGTGCGTCCGTTCTAGCGGATTTACGTTCTTGCCTAAGGCTAGGGTCAGACGAATGCATTTTTCACATCGTCCGTAAAAAAATGCATCTGAGCGCATGAACGTACTTTTTCACGGAATAGGCGATAGCGGTCATACGATGCGCAATTTCGGCCGTGATTTCATACGGATCCAAACCAGGAAACTTTGGGTGTCTGGACGTTATGTTGGCCGGACATGAGCAGCGTCTGACGTCTCCTAATCACGCGCATACGCCACTATGTGGACGCAGCACACTCTGTGCGTCAGTATTAGCAGTTCGACGTTCTTGCGAAAATGCATTCGTTTTCTGCTTGCGTTGCGCAGCCGAACTTTCGTACGGCCGTACTTCGTGTGTGGGCCTGCGTTGGATGTCATTTGCTGCTACCATGGCCGTCATAAAGTGCGGGTAAACACACGTTTGCACTGGGTTCGTCTGACCCCAGCCTAACCTGCGTCCGTTTGCCGCATCGGTTATGCGTCCGCAGTTCCGTGCGGACGTACTTTGTGTGTGGAGCTCCATTGGTCATAATTATATGCTATAACGGACGTACAAATATGCGGCAACACGGACGTGATCAGTGCGCTCGTCTGACCCGAGCCTTAGGGTGTCACCCGCCCCCCACTTTGTGACGCCACTGCCCTGGAGTTATACAAATCTTAATTTTGTGTGTGGGGGGAGGGAGGTTCTTCCTGATTCAGGATCTGATCTTCTGGTTATGTATCCTATTTAGGAATAGAAGCTTTCAGAGATGCTGTGCCTTCACATAGAATCAGATAATTAATTACATCATCTTTTGTGAAATGCGTTAGTGTCATGTATAAACATTTGCTATGTAGCATCCACCATTACCTTAAACAGCACTAATTAATATGTGACATTTACCAATGATTTTCCATTTATATGTATGTGTGTGTAAATATATATATATATATTCTCATCAAGAAGACGTGCACTCCTGGAGTCTTTTAACTATAGGAGTTATTCATAAAATGATGAACTTGTCGCCGAATTGCACCATACGGTCAATAAACTGTCAATTTGCAATTTACTGGGGAACTGACAGCGAAATACGGTGCAATTCGCGCAGCTCGCTGAACCTTGGTGATCTTCTATGGCAGCAGTGAAATTGTCCCATAGGGAAGTAATAGTTAATACAAGGAACGTAGAACTGCACCGAGATGTCAGTGAAATGCCCTGATTTTCAGTGATTCAGTTAAACAGGCAAATCCCATAGGATTCGATATAAAAAAAAACCATACAGGGTTATTCAGAGAGAGCCGATCTGGCCCCGAAATGTCACTGAAAAGGGAATTTCCCGTACGGCTTCATTTCAGGGCCATTCGGCTATACAGAGAGCATGCAGTTCGCCAAATCTTGTCGAATTGCATGTACCTACAGTGCCTGTTCGAAGGCAGTGAAATCCCCCCATAGAGAAGCAATGGTTAATCTATTCAGAGAACACCAAACAGCAGAGAAAATTTTTCGAAATGCTCTGCTGTTCCGTGGTTTCATTCGGCAGGTTTATTCAGACGTACCACATAGGGGTTTAATGTAAAAAAAATATTCCCATTTTATAATACAATATGATACAATATCTAATAAACCGTTTATTATTTTATTCTGCAGTAAAAAGTTTCTTTATTTTTAGATTTTGCTTAGGATCTTTTAAGCATCGGGATTTTTCCGGCAAAGGTTTTTTTCGTTTCTTTTTTCATAGGATCATTCATAGGATCTTATATGTAAGATCTTATATGTAAATTCCAGGCATTTTCGTTCAGTAGTTTTTTTGCAAACAGCGTTTCAATTTTCAAACTTTCAATCATATTGGTTTTTTTTACCCCATTCGTCAGCTTGTCAGCTTTTTCCGGTGGCTGGTCTATGCTGTGATCGGCGGCTCGGCGGCTTTTCCCGACGTGTTCAGTGTGTTTTTGCGGAGGTTCTGGTGGGTTTTCGGTGGGATTTCGGCGGGTGTTCAGTGGGTGTGCGATGGGTTCTGCGGCGGGTTTTCCTTGCAGTCTGGAGACCCTGCAGTGAAAGCTAAATTCACCGCAGGGTGGGGAACTTTGATTCCCCAAAGTCAGGGAAGTGCAGGGACCGAGAGAGCAACGATGGATCTTTGTATCTTTGGCATCGTTAGATGAACATTTCCTCTTCCTGGATAACTTGTTCTTTATTGTTCTATGTGTCATTATTCCACAGTAAATCTCTGCGTCCTGCAGTTTCCACTGGTGCAGCGTGATGAGCTACATCTTTCTTTTAAAAGCGCACACATTTACAAATGTTATTCCTTTATTAAATCTACTTGTCAGTAACATGCATATTTCCGTGAAAGGCATATTTACAGACGTGTGCTGGAGAAATAAATATTCCAGACCCCATAACAAGGAGGATATATATTCTGCAGCAGGATATTTAAAATATGCAAAAATAAGTGTCTAGAGTTTACTCGTTATCATACGTGTTTGTGCATTGTTAGACAGGGAAGCAAAAGAAAATTTTGAGCAAAAAATTTAAAAATGTTGTTGTAGGTTCCGACAGATGAATAGATTGTAAAAGTACAAGGCATTTGAAATAAAATTGCCTGTTGTAGATTAAAGTTTGAGAAGGCCTGTGCAAGATGTGAATTCGAAGTCGGTGTAGGTAGATGGAGCTGTTTATATATCATTTATTCTTCTCTTTAAATAAAGTCTCAAAGAAAACAGAAAAGAAACATAACATAGCGCAACTACCAGTCAAGGTCCAGGAACCTTTATAAAATTGCCAACTCTTAGCTGCAGCACACGTATGTTATTCATGGTTACCCCGTTAACCCATATATGGTTCCTTGCCCAGGCAGTGTCTTTGTGGTGGCATGTCAAGGGCTTGTACCAGGGTGATACCCGGATAAGGGCACATGGGACCAATATGCAGTGATCTGCACACTAGGCTTGTGCACCGATTTTTTTTTTCGGTTCGGTTCGTTCGGATTTTGTAAATTTTCGTTTCGATTCGTTTCGACCAATTTCCGTTTCGGTTCGGTTCGTTTCAGTTCGTTTTTCATATCGACTTTTTTTTCGTGATTTCGGAATTTTTTTTGTGTTTTTCGGAACGTCTGTTCTCCTCGTTTCAAAGTGTCTATTCGTTTTGACGTAAACTAATGGTTTTTCGGATACAATAATTATACGATACGATAATTATACAATACGATAATTCTGCCATTGAGATTTCTCATGTTTTACAAGAAGGATACATTGAGATTTCTCTGGATTTCCAGAAAGGATACATTGAGATTTCTCTGGTTTCCCGGGAAGGATACATTGAGATTTCTCTGGTTTCCCGGGAAGGATACATTGAGATTTCTCATGCTTTGCAAGAAGGATACATTGAGATTTCTCATGTTTTACAAGAAGGATACATTGAGATTTCTCTGGTTTCCCGGGAAGGATACATTGAGATTTCTCATGTTTTACAAGAAGGATACATTGAGATTTCTCTGGTTTTCCAGGAAGGATACATTGAGATGGGAATGATACAAAATTTAATTACAGAATCAGCGATGTAAATACGATGTCCGAAATTACTGAAATGGAACCGAAATCAGGAATGGAGCAGAAATCACGAATTGAACGAAAATGAATTTCGATTTTACACATTTCTAGTCCATTCGAAAACTGCGAAAAATTTTCGTTTCGGCTCGAATTTTTCTTCGGATCTGCCGTTTTCGGATCTGAAAATTTTCGGAAAATCGGCCGAATTCGAATGCACATCCCTACTGCACATCCCTACTGCACACACACACACACACACACACAGATATGAGTGGAGGAGGATGAGCAGATTGAGACTGACCAGACCAGAGATTGAGGATGTTGGGAGATGAAGTCGCCTAGAGCAGGAACCTGTAGATATGGTGAGTAAATAGGAATCTGGTGACACACAGGAGCAGTTTGTTGGATAGGGTTCAAAGTAAGGCTGGGGTACCAGAGCAGCAGTGCATAGAGCTTCATTCTGTCAGGGTAAGAGCTACAATGATGAAGCATTGATTGGAATGGGGCGTAGTCCTTAATTCAGGTGAGTCTGGGTGATGTCATCTGTTTTTAACTGATCGTGTACACCAGTGGTTCCCAACCGCGGCCCTCAAGTTCCCATAACAGGCCATATTTTAAGGATTACCTCAGGGAAATGCAGATTGAATCCTACAACCACTGAGCAGAAAATCTTATCACCTGTGCTGTGCTTCAGATATGTGGAAACCTGACCTGTTAGGGGGACTTGAGGACAGTGGTTGGGAACCACTGGTGTACACGGATCCCACTATCGGTTCTGGAGATGAACAATACCTGGAAAGTGCTATCAGGGGTTCAGAGCATGGTGCCAGAGATGGGACATGACATGGCAGGTGCTTGTCTCTTAGCCAGAAGGATGGAGAACAAATGTAGAGGCCAAACAATAGTGCGGACTATGTTTAAAACAATGGAGCAGTAAAGTGTAAGTTTCACGGTATTCAGTGACCCAACACACAGAACCCAGAAAAAAGGAGGAAACCCTGCCTATAGAAATGAATCTTGAGTGGCCGGCCTAAACGGAGAAAGGAGGAATGTGGGAACAATCCAAAGCCAAGGGCAGAAGAAATACAGTCATAAGCAGCGCCAAGGTCAGAGACAGGAGACAGATGGGATAATCCAAACCAAAAGTAAGAAAACCAGAAAATCAAAATCACTGACAAAGTGACACCAAGTAGAAACCAAGAGAAGGCAATGAGGTAAGCCAAGAGCAGTTATTTAAATCCTCAGGAGAGTGCGGATAAGTCAAGGTTCAGTGTGTACAAGCATGGTGGAGGCAAAGGAACATCAGAGGAATGACGCAGTGGTACCCGGTCGTCATCGGAACAACATGGTGATATCGGGTGTCATTAGAAAGACGCAGTGGTCCAGGGGTGTCATCAGATTGACACTGAGGAACAGGTGCATGTAAGAGACTGGTTAAACCCGAAGAAGGAGATCTGCCGTGAAGGTACCTGATGGTTGAATGTTTCTTGGCAAAACCTATAGAAATCCTACAATAAGAAACTCAACCAAACAAGTACATTTTCTTGAATAGAAATAAACAGTTACTTTAATAAAACTTGAAACTTGCAACATACTTAAAATCGAGTAAAACCTTTTTCACCAAGGACGAGGCTGATTCATCAGTTGGTAAAATAATGAACATAAAGTATACATATTTATACCTATGACCCAATAAAATGGCCTAATCAATTTAAAAGAAATGATTGTTATGTGTTGTGGATGTAAAAGGTCCATTCGGTCTCTCTTTTGCATCCTGCACATTTGTATCTTCTCCTGTGATGATTTTGTTCCTGTGTTAAGATAGCTTCTTTGTTTCAGTGGAACATGAAAGTGTTCCACACACTGCACATGCTCCAGAATTCTGCATGCTCCACAGGGAGATGGGAAGTTCACTAATAATCTTTTGGAAGCTTTGCTTTCCGTGCAGTCTTTCCAGCAAGCCCTTCTAAAAATAACAGAAAAGAAGCATCCACTTCTTACTTTACACATAATGAAAAAATATAACTTTATCAACTAACCACATATATTGTTGTATAACAAAAAATATAATATATATCAAAAAGTAAAAATATAATGTATATCAATGGAATTATTTTTTAAACACCTTTAAGAGTACAAAGGGACCTATAGTTTGGGGGGAGTGAACATACCCGAGATTTACTCTTACTATGTGGCAGCCCAATATCGCCTGGTGGCAGACTGGCTCACTGGCTCCTCTACATTCACCGACTACACTCTAGACCAAGCAATGGCCTATCCACTGTCAGTGGTAGCTCTGCTGCACCTCCCCTCCTCCTCGTTGCCTCACTCTCAGAGGACTAACCCTCTCTTCACTGTGGATAGGGTTTCGTGGTGTAAAGCCCGCAAGCCTCTGGGCTTGTCCTGGAAAACCTTGATTTTTCAGCCTCTGCTTCACAACCCGATCTTCCAAATTGGTTCGTCAGCCCAGTATTCAGAGTCTTGGCAAATAAGGGACTAACACAAACAGGACATTTGCTGCACCAACCCTCCCGTTCCCTCCTCCTTTTTGGTGACCTCTGTACTTTGGTAGCCCCACGTCCATTCACCCAGTATATTACATGCACCTCTCTGCGTTTGTTTCTGAGCAGCTGCGAGCGCTAAAGACTGTGATTTTCTTAACCCTCTTGACAGGATTATGAAGGTTAGTCCCTCCACCACGGCTTTCCAACAGCTTTTACGCCCACAATATCACTGGTCGGTCGCAACCACGGGCCTGGCCAGTTGGAGTATTCGCCAACAGTCACCTTTTTCACTTATAGCAGGCACAAATCGATTGTGCAAACAAATTTCCCAGGCCCAATATGGGGAAATGTTTTACAAATTGCTCCATGGTGCTTACGTGGCCCCGGCCAGATTGGCCCTATTCAGCCCCCATTAGTTTTGGTCGCTGTCTTAAATGTTTACAGGGCGCAGCCGACCTCTTTCATTGTTTGAGGTCCTACCCCTTTATAACCCTTTTCTGGAATACCATTAGGTACTTATAAAGATCTGTATTTCGATTTATTGAAACTCAAACGCCGTGAGATAGATTTGGATCTCCATGGGGTATTTCTCTCGGACTATTGCAGAGCCAAACGGATTCCTAGAGGATTTAAAGTTACTAATGAACCCACTATGGGCAGAAACAAACCTGAATTCTGTAAGAGATGGATTGCGGTGGCCAATCGATGTTCACTCGACTGGATGGTGTTGGTCGTAGAAGAGGTCTCCCAAGAAATCAGCTTTGTACGTGAGTCCATTACTAAATTTGAAGATGAACACAAAACTGCTTTGACTTCTAATACTTTTGAAGTTCAGATGAATAAACTTAAAGATTACATCAGTAGATATTGTGCTGAACTGATACATTTTAAAAAGCAGAAATTAGATAGAGTGAATATGGACTACACTTCACAGCATGTGTATAGATGGCTTTCTTCTGACCAACCTAGACGGTTTGGCAAATGTACAGGCCCAAGAATCACTAAACCGAGATTTGCCACAATTGATGTAACATCTGGGGAATCAGGTTCAGAAACAGAACCCCCCGCTACGGCCTCTAATCTACATGATCAACAGCATTTTTTAGAGGAAGGCCTGGGCCGGGTGAACAAGAGTCCACATATTCCAGCACTATTCACTCACAATTCCCAACACGAGCTCGTAAATTCCATCTTCCCCATAGGGGTAAGAAAGGGAAGACCCGCAAAAAATCGAGGTCGACCACCCCTTTCAAAGAACTAACACCTGTTTTTAATCTATCGAATAAACAGCTCTCGCCTGATCATCTCTCAGTGTTGAATAAAGGGCTCTCTTTTGTTCCTAAACAACGCCTTTCTCCATTCAAGATGGAAGTGGAAGCCTACAAAATACACCGTACCCTTGCCATCCAAGAACAGATTAGTGATACACCGTTTATTGACAAACAACCTAGACTCCATAGCAGTCATGACGTGAAGACTAAAAACCACACAATACATACATTTTCACAACAAATACACAATGCCATTCAACAGATTCCTCCCAAACAACCTCTACATTTCACTTTGAATAAAGCTGAATGGGATGCTGTCCAAGACTTATCTACTGATTCATCTATTGCTATACGTCCGGCGGACAAAGGGGGTGGCACCGTGCTTCTTAACTACTCAGATTACAGACAAGAAATTTTGTATCAACTTTCAGATATCATCACGTACAAAAAGCTTCCTTCAGATCCAACTAACAGAATACAAGCACGTATCACAGCCACTCTTAACATGGGTCTTCAAGCTGGCTTTATTGATAACAAGATTCATCAATTTTGTACAGTGCCATTTCCAATTATGCCTGTACTTTATACCTTGCCTAAGGTACATAAAAGTCTTCAATCTCCTCCAGGACGACCAATCGTCTCTGCTAAAGGCAGTCTTCTTGACCCATTGTGTAAACTCATCGACTATTACTTTAAAGAATCTATTCTAGCCTTACCCACTTGCCTGAAAGATACCCAAGACTTTCTTCGTAGGATTCAAGGTATAGTTTTACCATCCAAGGAGATATTGCTTGTCACTCTTGATGTGAAAAGCCTGTATACTGTAATACCTCATCAACAAGGTATAGAGGCCTTCACTAAAATTCTTTGTGACTCTAATTGTTACATAGGCCCTCCTAATCAATTTATAGAACTGTTAAGGATCACTTTGGAATGCAATTTCTTTCGTTTTGAGAAGGATATTTACCTTCAAACATCTGGAACATCCATGGGCGCAGCAATGGTGCCAGGATATGCCAATCCCTATATGTATTTTTTTGAATTGAAACATCTATTAATACCCTATAAGGAACATATCCTCTTCTACGTTAGATTTGTGGATGATATATTTCTTTTGTGGTTGGATACGATACAATCATTTGAGACAGCAATACGTGACCTCAATGCCTTAAATACTCCTATTAAATTCTCGGCTGATATCCATACGGAAACCATTAATTTTCTTGATGTACAGGTTCACATTCTCAACTACCAGATTGCCTTTTCTCTATTCCGGAAACCTACAGACCGCAACACCATTTTACATGCGGACAGCTTTCATCCACCTCATCTGAAACAATCCCTTCCTGTTTCACAATTTCTGAGGGTAATGCGCAATAATACGGATCCTATTATGAAACAGACTCAAATTAATCAGATGTTTGAACGTTTTGGACAACGAGGTTACCATCAGGAGATGCTTAATCAAGCATACAATAAAGCTCATTTAAAATTTACATTGATTTCTCAGGTTTCCAAAACACCAGAACCACGCATCTTTCTTCCTTTGACTTATCATGCACACAGTTATGCTATGTCCAATTCCATACGTCGACATTGGAAACTCCTTCAGGATGATGTTACCTTACCTTAGAAGTTTAAACAAACACCTACAACCAGCTATAAAAGATCAAATAACCTACGTGATCTATTGGTTAAGACAGATCCTACCATGTCCTATTCCACCAAGGTCCGTCCATCTCGATTAGGTTGTTTTCTTTGTCCCAATTGTGTGACATGTAGTCACATGACTCCTGCTTCAACATTCCCACACCCTACCTCAGGGAAACGCATGAAAATATGTTATTACATCACCTGCACTACTGATCACGTTATATATTTGATCACCTGTCCATGTGGACTTCCCTATGTCGGTAAAACCGACAGGACTCTTCGAGACCGTATTAGAGGACATCAGTCGAATATCACCACAGCATTTAGGGACAACTTCTCAGATAAACCTGTGGCTAAACATTTTCTACAGTTCCATCATCAATTATCATCTCTACGTTTTATCGCTATTGATCATGTTCCCCCACTACCCAGAGGGGGCAATCGCTCAAAGATCTTGCTGCAACGGGAGACGTTTTGGATTAGAACTTTGGACACAGTGATTCCTAAGGGCCTTAATGAATATATCTCCTTTTCCTCATTTTTATAATATATCTTTTTTATGTACATGACTGACAATTTTTTTTATCATTTTATGATTTTGAATTATACTTGATTTATTTTTTGTATATACACAAGATTTCACAACAGGTAGTGGAGTGCTTGTGCACTCTTCTCCTATACTTTTTCACAGTATATACATTCTTTAACATCATTTAATACTTATTTTTCACGAATACTTATTCTTTCGCAAATATTTTTGACATTATGCCAATTATTATATTACTTTATATCTCTGATACAAACAACTTTGGTTCCAATATCGAACATTTTATCGATTTTTTTTGGCACCCTTTTTTCATCATTTTTTTCATTTGTCACTTAACAATCCTTCTTCTCATCTCTTATATCTACGCTGTCCTCCAACCCTAAACGGCTCTGGTCCACCTTCAACACCCTCCTCTACCCACCTGCACCTCCCCCCACAGCTGCCTTCAGCGCTCAAGACCTGGCAGACTACTTCCTCAGTAAAACTTTAACTATCAGAAGCAACATCCCAACACAAGATAGTTATCTGCCACCTCCAGTCCCACAGGTCCCCTCTGCCACCCTCTGCTGCTTCCTCCCAGCCACTGAGGAGGAAGTCAATTCCTTATTGTCCTCCTCACATCTCACCACGTGCCCGCTCGACCTCATTCCCTCACATCTAATTCCTCCCCTCTCCTCCTCCCTCACCCCTGCTCTCACACACATCTTCAACCTATCTCTCTCCACTGGCTCCTTTCCATCCGCCTTCAAACACGCGCTAGTTACCCCTTTACTAAAGAAACCATCCCTCGATCCCAACTCTCCATCCAACTACCGCCCTGTAGCCCTGCTTCCCTTTACCTCTAAGCTCTTAGAAAAACTAGTCTTCAACCGCCTCTCCCTCTTCCTGTCCTCCAATTCCCTACTTGACCCCCTGCAATCTGGCTTCCATCCCCTACGCTCAACTGAAACTGCCCTCACCAAAGTCACCAACGACCTCCTAACTGCTAAAAAACACAGCCACTATTCTATTCTCATCCTGCTTGACCTCTCGGCTGCTTTTGACACTGTTGACCACCCCCTCCTTCTACAGACCCTCAACTCTCTGGGTCTCGGTGACTCTGCACTTGCTTGGGTTGACTCCTATTTATCCAACAGGTCCTTCTGTGTGTCCTTTGCTGGTAACTCCTCCTCTTCATTGCCTCTATCTGTTGGTGTACCTCAAGGCTCTGTCCTTGGTCCTCTGCTCTTTTCCATCTACACCTCCTCCCTGGGCAAAATCATCAACAGCTTTGGCTTTAATTACCACCTCTACGCTGATGACACTCAGATCTACCTCTCTACCCCTGATCTCTCTCCCCCTGTCCTTTCAAAAGTCAGTGACTGTTTATCTGGCATCTCCTCCTGGATGGCTTCCCACCACCTAAAGATCAACATGTCAAAGACTGAACTCCTACTTATTCCTCCTCCAATGCCTCCCCACCTCCTGACTTCTCTATCACGGTGGAGGGTATCACCATCTCCCCATCAAACCAAGTTCGCTGTCTTGGAGTTACACTTGACTCGGCTCTTTCCTTCATCCCCCACATCAAGTCTCTTTCCTCCTCCTGCCGATACCAACTGCGTAATATTTCCAGAATTCGGCCATTTCTTACCGCTGTCACCAAAAACAACTCATACACGCCCTGGTAATCTCCCGACTCGACTATTGCAATAATCTCTTATCTGGCCTCCCTCTGTCCCGCCTCTCCCCCCTACAATCCATCCTGAACGCCTCCGCCAGGCTAATTTACCTCACCCGCCGCTCTGTCTCTGCCGCTCCCCTCTGCGAGTCCCTTCACTGGCTCCCCATCCACTGCAGAATTAAGTTCATAATCCTTATCCTTACCTACAAAACCCTCACTAACTCAGCTCCCCACTACCTGTCCTCACTAATCACCAAATACACCCCAGCCCGCTCCCTAAGGTCAAACAGTGACCTGTGCCTAGCTTCTCCCCGCATCACCTCTTCCCATGATAGACTGCAGGATTTCTCACGTGCAGCCCCCACTCTCTGGAACAATCTCCCTCGTACTGTCAGACTTTCCCCTAACTTATCTTCCTTCAAACGCTCCCTTAAAACATTCCTATTTAGGGAAGCCTACCACCCAACTCACTGACGCAACCATCAATCACTCTCACCTTACAGTCCTCTCCTCCTGTTTCCAACCCCAACCCTCCCAGATTGTGAGTTCCTACGGGAATAGGGCCCTCATCTCCTCCTGTACTGTTTGTCAAATGTTGTTCAATGTATTGTAACCCTGTCTCTACTGTGCCTATTGTACAGCGCTGCGGAATATGCTGGCGCTTTATAAATAAAGAATAATAATAATAATAATTTACGTTTTCTCCTTTTTTTGCATCGTTCATATTTTCACTTTTTCATATATTTATCACTTACATATACATCCATTACTTATATGCTTACATAGCAGTCATTCCTCATTCAATATTTCACATACATATAGATTGTTCATTCAACAATATAGTCTTTATATGGACTTCACTGTTCACTCGTCAATATTGTATATATGTTTTTGCGTATAGAATTTTAAGTGCCCATATCAAGGATTTTTTTGGTCCTATGTCTCCATGCCCTTATAGGTGTTAACCTATATATACAGCTGTGAACCCATTCGTTTTTGATCCATGAGTCAATCTGCTCTTTATGTTTGATGTTTCTTGTAGATCTAATCCTTCCATACTGTTTTAATGTTATGGTCCACCGGGACGCGTCTCCCTGACAACCGTCCGGGAGAGTGCACCAGTCGCGGACGGATTACGTCACGAACTTGCGTGCCAGACCGACATCGGACGCCACGCCCCTTGGGGATCAGGCGCTTCGTTCGGCGGCACGCCACAAGCGCGGTAAGTCAATTACTGATGTTTTAATATTTTTGTATATATATGTTATCTTTGCCCATGCTCACCACCTTGATAAAGGCCCCTGTGAGGGCCGAAACGTCGGCAAGTACCCACTGGCAATTTTTAATGTCGCCTTAAATAAAGCATCGAATTTTATCTCTTTATTCAAGTCCTGGAGTGCATCCTTTCCTAACGATTTTTTATATATATGTATGTATGTATTTGCCATAACAAAATATAGACTTAAAATAAACCATATATTTATTAAATACTCTATCAGGGTTATTCAAAGAGATCCGAATTGGGGCGAAAGGTAACCGAACGCTGAAATTCAGCGTACGGTTACCTTTCCTGGCCATTCGGCTATTCAGAGAGCAGGCAGTACGCCAAATGTTAGCGAATTGCCTACACATATGGTGGCTGTTCGGTGCCTGTTCGAGGGCAGTGAAATCCCCATTCAGAGAACACAAAACAGCTGAGAAAGGGTGCCGAAATGCCCTGCCATTCGGTGGTTTCATTCGACAGGTTTATTCAGGAGAATCCCATAGACCTCAATGTTAAAAATATTCCCATCTTAATTCAATATCTAATAAACCGTTTATTATTTTATTCTGCAGTAAAAATTCTCTTTATTTTTAATTTTTTTAGGATCTTTGAGGCATTTTTCGTGATTTTTTTGCGAATTTTTTTTCCGTTTTTTTTAATTGTCTTTTCTTTTTTCTGTAACAGCCCTTTTTAATATCATTCATGGAATCTTATATGTAAATTTCAGACATTTTCATTCTGTAGTTTCTTTGCAAACAGCGTTCCACTTTTCAAACATTCAAGAGTACTGTTTTTTGTTTTTCTTTCACTCCATTCGTCTGCGATGTCAGCTTTTTCTGGCGGCTGCTCTGCGCTGTGATCGGCGGCTGCTCGGGTTTCTCCTGCGTGTTCAGCGGAGTTAATACAGATGTTTCTGCGGGTTTCACTTTGCGTTCGCCGGGTTTTGCGGTGAGTGTTTGTCGGGTTTGCGGTGGCTTTTCCCTGCACTACGACGGTCCTGTGGTGCTTGCTGAATACACCGCAGGGTCGCCGAAATGGGATCGCCAAATCGCACCGAATTGAAGAGAATGAATAGTCACCGAACGTGTGGTGACTTTTCGATTCTCTTTGAATAACTCTGTATTAATAAATATCCATAGTTTCAAGTGCGAATTAAGGAGCAGTATTAGAAATATATCAGAAGTATTAAAATTAAATAATGGAAGCGCCATTTTACTAAATTCTGCTACCTGAGCAAAAAAAAGGAGATAATATTGTTTTGTTTTATTTTTTGAATTTCTGTATTTTATTAAATTTTATAACAGTACAGTAGACACAATGCGAAGGAAAGCATAAGATGAATGTTAAGTAACAGGATTATTCAAAGAGAATCGAAAAGTCACCGTATGTAAGGTGACTTTTCGTTCTCTTCAATTCGGTGCAAATCGGCTTTCCCATTTCGGCCACCCTGCGGTGTATTCAGCAAGCACCACAGGGCTGTCGAAGTGCAGGGAAAAGCTGCCGAAACCGCGCCGAAAACCTAGGGAAAACCCAGCGAATGCATGCCGAAAACCCGTAAAAACATCTGGATTAACCCGTCGAAGACGCCGGAAAAACCCAAGCAGGATCCGATCACACGCAGCGAAGCTGCCGGAAAAAGCCGACAACGCAGAAGAAGGCAGTGAATAAATTAGGAAAACAGTTTGCATGAATGATTGAAAAGTGAAACGCTGTTTGCAAAGAAACTACTGAGCGAAAATGTCTGAAATTTACATACGAGGTCCAGGGAATCATAATAAAAAGGGCTGTTACAGAAATAAAAAGTAAAGTTAAAAAAAAAAAATAGGACTTTTTAAAAAAAAAAAAAATCCAGAAAAATGCTTAAAATATCCTAAAATATCTATAAATAAAGAGACTCTTTACTGCAGAATTTTATAATGAACGGTTTATTAGATATTGAATTAAAACAGGAATATTTTTAACATTGAAGTCTAAGGGATTCTTCTGAATAAACTTGCCGAATTAAACCACCGAATGGCAGGGCATTTCGGGAACCTTTCACTGCTGGTTTGTGTTCTCTGAATAGCCGAAGCAGTGCTTTTTTTTATGGGGATTTCACTGCCCTCGAACAGGCACCGAACAGGCACCGAATGTGCAGGCAATTCGCCAGGATTTGGCGTATTGCCTGCTCTCTGAATAGTCGAATGGCCAAGAAAGGTAACCGAACACTGATTTTCAGCGTTCGGTTACCTTTCTTCAGCCATTCGGATCTCTTTGAATAACCCTGTATGTAAACGAAAAAGTGATTAAAAAAATAAAGAAATCATTTTATTTTTTTTAAAAGAATAAATAGAGGAATAAAAAGGGGAGGAGGGGGAAAGAAGGCAGCCACAGGTAATGTGGTCTTTAAACTATAATAAATGTTATTAGAAATAACTCACTACTTCTGGCTGGGAGCAGAGTGAGACTGGGAACAAATAGTTCCCAGTCTTCCTCCACGATCACTCCGCGGCGCTGCGTGATTTCGCAGGGCTCGCTGCCTGGTAGTGCAACCCTCCATGGAGTGCTATGGATTCCAGGAGGTGATACAGCGCTGTGTAAGCGCTACCACGAGTATCTCTGCTGTGTTCCGGGGCGAGGTGCTGAGCTAGCACCTGCCCCGGAATGCCACGGTAACATGGGGATGCTACAGGAAAAATGCAGGCGCAGATATTCACAGTTAGCGTCCCCATGTTAGCGTTAGGTTTGTAATAAAGCCTTAGGTCGGGAAAATTTGTCTAAAATTCATGTTTATGTTCATGGCTATTTGATATTGAGTAGGAAGAAGCAGAAGCCCAGGGCAGCACCAAGTCTAAATATGCTCCTTATCCTCACATATTAAATTTTGCATAATGGAAACAGACAGTCCCATTTTTCAAGCGGATAGAACTCTTATTTTTAGAGCACAGAAAAGAAAATCAGCACAAAATACAGTCTAATGCTTAGTTAGCAATATTCAGAGATACGGTCAGATTTTGTGTTCTTTATTGCGAGCCAAATACAGAACATCTGTAAAGTGTAGGTGGGGGCTTAAATAGAGGCCGAGCAGGCCACTTCCAACATTGACACATCTTTATCTGTGGGGCTTGATATTCAGAATTTTATTAAGTAAATGCAATAACTGTTGGCATGAAATTCAACATGAATTAACTATCAGGGTTATTCAAAGAGAATTGAAAAGTCACGGCACGTTCGGTGACTTTTCGTTCACTGCAATTCGGCGCGATTTGGCGATCCTAGTTCACCGACCCTGCGGTGTATTCAGCATGCACCACAGGGCCGCCGTACTGCAGGGAAAACCAGCCGCAACCCCGATGAACACTTCAAAACCTGCCGAACACTCACCGAACTAGGGCCGCAACTAACGATTATTCTCATAATCAATTAGTTGGCCGATTATAATTTGATTAATCGATTCATCGGATAAAAAAAATAAAATTCATTATACGTAAACAAATTTTATTCTATGTAAAAAAAAAATAACCACAACCCCTCCCCCTTTCTTCATAAGTACTTTGCGTAGTAACTTTCGTACGTACTGTACATACGCAAATTGCGTATCTTGCATACTTTTCACACAAGGTATTCGAGTGCTTGGTCAGAGGGATGGGTTGATGCTACATGCGCAGCTTAAGCTCATGTTTGCTTTCTCAAATGAATGCGGCTACAAGCACTTGGTCATAGATGATGATGTGAGCATGAAATTGGGGTTAATAAGCTAAAGTGATCAGGGTGCGTAGAGTGTCCCTTTTTAAATAATTTAGTGAACAAACTTGAGTGGGAGGAGGGACTGGAGGTGGAAGGGAGTGACTTTGCTCAAGTGACTTGACCTGAGTGTGAGAGGGAGTGGGTATGGACAAAAGACCGGATCTGAGTGTGGGAGTGAGTTTGGGGAAAGAGACCAGACCAAAGGGAGGGAATGGCAGTTCCTGACCAAAGAGGGTGTGGCAGGGAGGGTGGGCTGGTGGCGCAGGACTCCAGCTTCAAGTAAGGATATAACACAAGCATACAGCTCCTCCACCCAGCGGCAGTATCCTATTGTTTGTGTTATAGTTCTGCTACTGTTGTAAACGGAATAAAAACAAACTGATTGTGCCTGACATAACCCTAGAACTAAATCATGCCGAGTAAAGCAGTGGCACGTCTTCTCCAATCAGCTCTGAAGCTGAGGTTATTTACGTTTAACTCGGGTCTGACTCTAAGCAGTGTGTGCTGTACACAGGACGATAATCTACACCGATTAATCGATAATGGAAATAGTTGACAACTATTTAAATCATCGATTAGTTGTCGATTAATCGATTATTTGTTTCAGTCCTACACCGACCACTCACCGAAACCCGCAGAAACAGCTGGATTAACCACGCCAAACATGCCAGAGAAACCCGACTAGCCGCCAATCACAGCGCAGAGCAACTGCCGGAAAAACCCGACACGAAGATGAAGGAGGTGAAAAAACAAACAAACAGTACGCTTGAGGCTAGGGTCAGACTGAGGCAGTGCGAACGCGCGTTCTGGCGCACATAATCACGGCCGCACTAGCAGCAGATGACGGGCAATGACAGCCAATATACGAAGTACGGTCGCACAAAAGTCCGGCCGCGCAACGCAAGTGGAAAATGAACGCATTTTTTCGAGAACGTTAAACCGCTGGTACTGACGTACAGAGTGCGCTGCGGCCGCATAGCAGCGTGTGTGCGTGATTAGGAGATGTCAGACGCTGCTAGTGTGCGGCCAACATAACGTTCAAACAGCCGGATTTCCCTAGACTTCTTTTCACCCCATCGTCATGAAATACGTCCAGAATTGCGCATCGTCTGACCACTTAAGCGTATTCCGTGAAAAAATGCGTGCGCACGCATCGACGTACATTTTGACGGTGGCCGCAGAAAATGCGCTCATCTGTCCCTAGCCTGAAAGTTTGAAATTTGAAACGCTGTTTGCAAAAAAACTACTGAACGAAAATGCCTGGAATTTACATATAAGATCCAATGAATGACAATAAAAAGGGCTGTTACAGAAAAAAGAAAAAACTATTTTAAAAAAAATGGGAAACATTTATTGCCAAAAAAATCAGATCCTAAAAAATCTATAAATAAAGAGACTTTTTACAGCAGAATATAATATTAAATGGCTTATTAGATATTGAATTAAAACAGGAATATTTTTAACATTGAAGCCTATGGGATTCGTCTGAACAAACCTGTCAAATTAAACCACCAAATAGCAGGGCATTTTGGCAACTTTTCCCTGCTGTTTTGTGTTCTCTGTTTTGCATTGCTTCTCTATAGGGATTTCACTGCCCTCGAACAGGCACCGAACAGGCACCGTATGTGCAGGCAATTCGCCAAGATTTGGCGAACTGCCTGCTCTCTGGATAGCCGAATGGCCAGGAAAGGTAACCGAACGCTGAATTTCACTGTTCAGTTACCTTTTGGCTACAATTTGGATCTCTTTGAATAACCCCCTATACTTTACTTTGGGTTTGGTAGAATATTTGGCAGTTAGAATAGTTAACTAGGGAACAGTTTCTCCCTTTCTTTTGACACAAGCACAGGGAGCATCAGGGGCATTGCTAGGTCTCCTAAAGATCCGAAGCTAGAGCCCAAAGCAAATTTAACAGCATTGGAGTAAAGAAACTCACATGCTTGAGCAGGCATACACATACACACAAAATACATATGCGTGTGTAATTTATTTATATCAAAGGTTAATGTCAGACGAACGCAGTCAGAGAGCACTGTGCGTGCATGCACAACGGACAGACGTACTGACTGAAGATACTGTAGACACCACACGGTCCGTTTTTGTTGACGGACGTAGGAAAAAAAGGGAACTATGAGAAATAAAATTTATATGAAAAATGATAAAAATTTGAAAACTATATGAAAAGCCATTGTGTGCGTCAAGGTGCTGGACGTCACAAATGCGCTGCGTCTGACATCTCCTCATCACTCACACAGAACGCTACGCGGACGTGGCGCACTCTGTGCGTCCGTGGTAGCGGTTTTACATTCTTGCCTAACCTGCGTCCGTTTGCCACGTGCGTTGGGCGTGCGCAGTTAGGTGCGGACGCACTTCGTGTGTGGGTCTCTATTGCTCATGATTCTATGCTACGATGGACGTTAAACTGTGCGGCAACACAGACGTGATCACTGTGTTCGTCTGACGCCGGCCTAACATCCCACAAACTATGTATTGATTGTTTAATTTAACAGCTAATGCCAATACCTACTAATGTTTGTACCACCATGAGACACCAAATTTTTGAAGCTACTGCTGGAAATATTGCTTAAAGCACTGTCAAGTGTCAAACACCCCACAAAATTATACATTTTAGCCAACGCCAATATCCCATAATGCTTGCCCCACTGCCAGACAGCAAATTAAATATTTTACAATTGAATATAGTG
Organism: Leptobrachium leishanense; assembly: GCA_009667805.1. Taxonomy (NCBI): domain Eukaryota; kingdom Metazoa; phylum Chordata; class Amphibia; order Anura; family Megophryidae; genus Leptobrachium; species Leptobrachium leishanense. Next base: position 130,554,581 of record CM019072.1, on the reverse strand, counting down.
TCAAGTGTCAAACACCGCACAAAATTACTGATCTTTAGGTAAACTAAAGATAGGTAAACTAAAAAAATGGTCGGAGCTGTGGCAATTGAGTTTTAATGCGGATAAGTGCAAGATAATGCACCTGGGACGTAAAAACCCAAGGGCTGAATATAGAATATTTGATACAGTCCTAACCTCAACATCTGAGGAAAGGGATTTAGGGGTTATTATTGCAGAGGATCTAAGGGTAAGTAGTCAATGTAATAGAGCAGCAGGAAATGCTAGCAGAATGCTTGGTTGTGTAGGGAGAGGTATTAGCAGTAGGAAAAGGGAAGTGCTCATGCCACTGTACAGAGCACTGGTGAGACCTCACTTGGAGTACTGTGTGCAGTACTGGAGACCGTATCTCCAGAAGGATATAGACATCTTAGAGAGAGTTCAGAGAAGGGCTACTAAAATGGTGTACGGCTTGAAGGAGAAAAGTTACCAGGAAAGGCTTAATGATCTTAACATGTACAGCTTGGGAAAAAGACGAGACAGAGGAGATATGATAGAAACATTTAAATACGTAAAGGGAATCCACAAGGTAGAGGAAGGGAGTATATTTAAAAGGAAACAAAATAGCAAAACAAGAGGACATAGTCTTAGATTAGAGGGGCAAAGGTTTAAAAGTAACATCAGGAAGCATTATTTTACTGAGAGGGTGGTGGATACATGGAACAGTCTTCCAGTAGAAGTGGTAGAGGCCAAAACAGTAATTGAATTTAAGCAAGCATGGGATAGGCATAAGGCTATCCTAAACAAAAGATAAATCCAGGTAAAGTATCCATGTAATTGGGCAGACTAGATGGGCCGAAAGGTTCTTATCTGCCGACATTTTTCTATGTTTCTATGTTTAGTTTTACAGCTGACGCCAATATCTAATAATGCTTGTATCACTGCCTAGCCCCGTTTTCCAAGGTTTTCTAGCCTCTACTGCTGCCTACTAGGGATGAGCTGTTCGGTTCGATCAGTTCGGAGTTCGAGTCAAACATCAGCAGTTCGTAAGTTCGCAAACTTCGAACTTTTTGGCGTGTTCGGTTCGAAAAAAAAAAACATTTTGAAAAAAGTATAAAAAATGCTTAAAAAATACTAAAAAAATCTAGAAGTATTTATTTATTTATTTATTTATAAAGGATTTTACCAGGAAGGATACATTGAGATTTCTCTCGTTTTCAAGCATGTCCTGGGTTCAAGAACATTGAAGTGTTACAGTTACAGAAATACAAAGTAATACAATGCAAGATATTAATAAAAAAAAAAAAAAAAAAAAACACAAATATACAGATTAACAGAAAAAATATGTAGGAAACATAGTCACTAGGTTACATGTTTACAGGTGCATTCTGTATTGAGGTATGTTAGTAAGGAGCTTTTGAGTGACTTAAGACTGGGGGAAGATTTGATGATGTCTGGGAGGTTATTCCATAATTGTGGTGCTCTGTAGGAAAATGAGGACCGAGCCACTGTCTTTTTGTATTGTGGTATAGCAAGTAAGGTGCTGGTCCTGGATCGGAGGTTATAGGATGAGGGAGCTGCTGGGGGAAGCAGTCTATTCAGGTAGGGTGGCAGCTTCCCAGAGATGCTCTTAAACACCAGGCTGGAAAGGTGAAGGGTGCGTCTGGATTCCAGCGACGGCCAGTTTAGCTCTTTTAACATGTCACAATGGTGGGTCATGTAGTTACATTGTAGCGCAAAGCGGCAGAATGAGTTATACAATGTAGTAAGTTTATGAAGGTGTGTTTGCGGGGCGGCTGCATACACTACATCTCCGTAATCAATAGCTGGCATAAGCATTTGCTGTACAATCTGCTTTCTTACCGCGGGACTCAGGCAGGATTTGTTTCTGTACAGGGCACCTAGTTTGGGGTAAAGTTTAGTTGAGAGTTTTTCGATGTGGGGGCCAAAGGATAGATTAGGGTCCAACCACATACCTAGATATTTGAGAGATGTGACTGTGGTCAGCGTGCCATTTGATTTTGTCCCAACACATAGATGGTGATTTTGCAATTTGTGTAGTTTAGGTGCTGTTCCAAAGAGCATCGTTACAGTTTTGTCAGTATTTAAAAAAAGTTTGTTGTTTTTGATCCACTTTTCTACCTCTGTGAATTGTTCTTGCAGCACGGCCTCCAGCTGCGGGAGATTTGGTTGCTGGTATAGATCACAGTGTCGTCTGCGTACATATGTACAGTTGAGGCTTTGCAGACGTTGGGCAGATCATTTATGAATATTGTGAATAGCAGGGGGCCTAGTATTGAGCCTTGGGGTACACCGCAAGTGACTGGGAGTGGGAGGGAGGAGCTGCCAGAAATTGACACATATTGTGATCGGTCGGATACATATGATTGAAACCAGGTTAGCGTGCGATCACCAATGCCAGAGTTTTTAAGTTTTTCTAACAAGATGCCATGGTCTACCGTGTCAAAGGCCTTGGCAAAATCAAGGAAGATGGCTCCAGTTAGGTTTCCTTGTTCCATCCCAGCCTGGATATCATTGCAGACTTTTAAGTAAAGAGACTCTTTACTGCAGAATATTATAAGCAACGGTTTATTAGATATTGAATTAAAAACTAATGTCTAGGTGCAAAGATTCTCACCTCTAAATGACCTGTGCTCTCAAACGACGTAAACAACAGGTGTTTAATTAGTGTTTGGAAATAACATGTGCTTCTAATTAGTCCGGTCTCATGAATTTGATACATTGTATGCAGACTGGGAGTGCTAGGTGTCGTGTGTGGGTCTGTGATGGCGATGTTTCCATACATCCTACAAATCCGCCACTCCTAGGCACAATATTTGAAGGAATTTTTCGTTTTTATTTTTAACCCTTATTTTACGGAAAACTCACTGTTCGTTTAACCCTTTCACTGCTGAGGCATTTCACCGCTGTGTGCTGAGCTAATTTTTACCGCTTTTGCTCATCATGTTGAAACGCGATTTGAAGCCACATTTTATTATACGACCCAGACATATTATATATCGTTCTTTCCGGCAGACTCGGCAGATTCATAATATATCATTTTTATATGTATACGTCATGTTCTGCCTGTATATTATAACAAAAAATGCAATAAAACTTGAAGTTTTAATCATCTGCAGCGTGTAAAGTGTTTTTTTTCACCTTTTATCACATGAACATTTGTGGTTATATTTTCTATGGGGTGCGCTTGTACAAAAATTAGAAATGGGGACTTATTACATTTTTTGGGAGGAATTATGTGATTTTTAGCAAACGCACACCATAGAAAAAAATTATTAGTGCAGCATCATTGTTCACATTATAATTGAAATGTGAACAATATTGCTGCATTAATAAAAATAACACACAAAAAAAATACATGTTTTTTTTTTTACTTTATACCTGGTCATGTTGGGTATCATTCGAAAAGCCATGCTCAGGCCTTTCGATTGACACCCTCCATGACCCCCTAGCTGCCACGGTTCTGGAGATATCGGATAAATTAACCCCCAATCTCCACCAGGGGATTCCGGGCAGCTAGGGGTTCCCCGGCTATCTGAAGTCATCACGCTACATGTGAGGACATCAGGCAGTGAGGGGGGACCTGGGGGTGGAGCCGCCATCCAAGATGGCGGCCCCCACGGGAGCTAGGCCACACTTCGGCACCGCAAGGCGCTGAAGTGCGACCCGGTGCCTAAGGGGTTAAAGCCAGGCACTGCTTAAAAGGGGAGAATCTCCCCTTTTAAGCGGTGCCTGTTTTTTTTTGTGGGACCCTCGATCGGGAGGGAGAGGGTTCCGAACGGACCCCCCCTCCCTTCCAGGCGATCTCCCGGCATTTCCGGGGGTCGCCTGAAATTGACGTCATCGCGCATGGCGCATGGCGCAATGACGTCCTTTACATCAGGAGGAGCTTGACTTCAGCGTCTGAGGATGCTGAAGTCAGAACGCCGCGGGACCCCGGACAGAGAGGTGAGTATCTCCGCCGGGGGGTCCCGCAAAGCTGATGACGTGTGGGACACGTCCTCCTCAGCATACAGCGAGAGTTACTGAGGACGTGTCCCACACGTCCTCAGCAGTGAAGGGGTTAAAAACTTATTTTTTTTAAAACTTTTTGTCCTTGTTTCCTGTCCCCCAGGGCACTACCCGGACCCGGACATTGTTTTTAAATGTTTCTATACATCCTAGAAATCCACCACTTCACGGGCAGGTTATGGGAACCTCCTAGGCACGATATTTGAAGGAATTTTTCATTTTTATTTTTAACCCTTATTTCATGGAAAACTCACTGTCCCTTTAAAAACTTTTTTTTAAAACATTTTGTCCTTGTTTCCTGTCCCCCAGGGCACTACCCGGACCCCCGTACACCTTTTATGGCAAATATCTAGCATATATGCCCTCTTGGAGTGCACTCTAAAAATCGAACTTTGAGTCCCATTGACTTGTATTGCATTTGTGTTCGAGTTCGAATTCGAACTTTTGAAAAGTTCGAGTTCGAATTCGAACCAAACTCGGGGGTGTTCAGCTCATCCCTACTGCCTACTCCTGTAAATCTACTCCCAAAAAAAAAAGTGAGTTTCTGCCTTTAAAATCCACCCTCCCGGGTCCCCCTGCCTCTCCCCATCCTCCCTCCTCCCCCTTGATCTCGGCTCCCCCTCCGTCCTCCCACATTATTATTTATGGCCTGCCTCCTCTCCGCTCCCCCCCTATGCCATCTTTGACCGCCATGGAATTGTAGTCTATAAACCTGGTTGTGACATAGCGCTCAGTCAGTTATTCTTCCACGATGGTCACGATGGGTGCCTGCAACACTGTTATATAAGGATCATCTATCCGATAGGATCACTGTACAACAGTGTTACAACGCCAACACCAGCGTGACTATGGCACTATGGAACGCCGGCGGTTACATCATTACGGGACGCCGCAGTGACGTAGCTGCTATTCCTAAGAGATGTCAGAACCAGCAAAATGCAGCTACCAGCATTGCTAAGAGATGCTGGTGTTCTGGAAAATCAGGAAATTTTGCAAAACAGGCAATCACACACTTCTTGTAAGTGTAACGTGACAGACGCTCGTTACGAGAAATCGCATTGAATGTGCAGGCAGCGCAAACCTCTGAGCCGTCATAGACGCACTCGTCCCATCAAATTTGGCACTATGCGCATCCCCCGTACCTGTAGAAATGGGATCCCCTGCGCATGCGCCCATAAGGCAAGACTAGACTAGACTTGACAAAGACCGTTTGGTCGAAATGTCGTCATCTTTTTGCTGGTGATGGAATGAATCCACTTGATTGAAAATTTTGGTCTACTGGAATTCTTACTGATATTGTTGCCTTAGGGTCATGGAGCAAGGACCCTTTATCAATTATTGACCACAGATGGTGCCCAAGCTGAATTTTTCCATAAATATGGTATGTCACAGAGGGGAGAATTTTATTAAAGCATACAATCATCAGTACATTTCTCCTTGAGGTTACCTTTTGAGCTCTCATTGCCATGGCGGTGGCAAAACAGGACAGTCGATAGGACAGCGTGGTGACATTTGTCTGTATAATCACATAGTGGAACGTCATCATCACAACCTAAGGTGACAGGCTAATGTGGCCATACTTTAGTGGCAATGGCTTTCAGATGTTGAGGGATAAGAGGTTGAATGACAAAGATAGCATAATATGAGAAGCTCGATTTTTGTTCAGATGTATCCGCAGTGTAATCCGGTTCTCTTTTATTGTCTGCTTTTTATTTATACCCCAGGTAACAAATAATGTAATTCTAGAATATCTATTGGGAAAACATTAGGGCTGAAACAACTAATCGATTAATCGACAACTAATCGATGATTAAAATAGTAGTCAACTATTTCCATTATCGATTTAATCGGTGTCGATTAATCATCCTGTGTACAGCACACACTGTTTAGGCCCATGTCAGACGAGTGCTCTTTTTGTGTCCGTCTGACAGCACTGTTTGTTGTCCGTTGTAGTTTTTCAAATGAGTCAATAGAGAACAACATACAAAGCACGTGTGCACTTTATACGTGCAACGCATGTTTCAACGGATGCCAAAATGGCATCAATGTGAAAAGCTAGACGCACGTAGCATACAGTTTTTTTTTCTTTTTATCAACATCAGTCAAAATTAACTGATACAATGTAACCACAATCTCAACAGTTAAAAAGTACGTCTGTCACTGTGCTCAGTCAGTGCGCTCGTCTGACCCCAGCCTTAGAGTCAGTCTGAGTTAAGCGTAAATAACCTCCGCTTCGGAGCTGATTGGAGAAGACGCGCCGCTGCTTTACTCGGTATGATTTAGTTCTAGGGTTATGTCAGACACAACCAGTTTGTTTTTATTCCGTTTACAACAGTAGCAGAACTATAACACAAACAATAGGATACTGTCGCTGGATGAAGGAGCTGTATGCCTGTGTTTTAGCCTTACTTGAAGCTGGACTCCTGTGCCACCACCCCACCCTCCCTGCCACACCCTCTTTGGTTGGGAACTGCCTTCCCTCCCTTTGGTCTGGTTCCTTTCCCCAAACTCACTCCCACACTCAAGATCCGGTCTTTTGTCCATACCCACTCCCTCTCACACTCAGGTCAAGTCACTTGAGCAAAGTCACTCCCTTCCACCTCCAGTCCCTCCTCCCACTCAGTTTTTTCACGAAATTATTTAAAAGGAACACTCTACGCACCCTGACCATTTTAGCTTACTAACCCCGATTTTATGCTCACATCATCATCTATGACCAAGTGCTTGTAGCCTCGTTCATTTGAGAAAGCAAACATGGGCTTAAGCTGCGCATGTAGCATCAACCCATCCCTCTGACCAAGCACTCGCATACCTTGTGTGAAACATACACAAGATACGCAATTTGCGTATGTACGCATGAAAGTTACGTACTCTAAGCAAATTGCTTACGAAGAAAAGGGGAAGGGGTTGTGGTTATTTTTTCTTTTACATAAAATTCCTTTTAAGTAAACAATTTTTTTTCTATTTTTTTTTCAGATGAATCGATTAATCAAAATAATAATCAGCCAACTAATCGATTTATGAGAATAATCGTTAGTTGCAGCCCTAGAAAACATTGTTTATGAGGAAGCATTATCAGCTCCCCATTCATCAATATGTATTTATCTGAAGTCCCTTTTACGATACAGTTTACTTTAGCATTTTTCTACAGGAGTGAGACCTCTTCAGCTGTTAACGACTCGGGCTGTTATACTTAACAGTTCCACCACTTGTTAAAGGCTGGAGCTGCAATTCCGACCGAGCTACAAACTTTGCTTTTGACTCAGCGTTAGTGATTCCTTCCTTAATGGCACGCTAATAATGTCTTTGTTGTGATGGGCCTGTAGACCATAAATCATGAGCCCTGCATCAGGAAGAAAATAGAAAATAATAGTTATAACCAGTGGCGTCACTAGGGTTGGTGTCACCCGGTGTGGTAACTTATGGTGTCACCAAACCCCCCCCCGAGTTTTACGGATTTTTTTTTAACTACTCTTACTCATAAATCAGTACTCTATATATAACACTGAATATTCATTCACAGCGCACATTACTGTGAGGTTTATTGCTGTGGAGCTCTCTCATATGCTCACACACAAATGTTGGAGAACTGCCAGCAAGTACGGTGCCTGTTCGAAGGCAGTGAAAGTGAAGGCACACATGGATATATATTGCACCCAGCACCTCTGGATATATTACCCCAGCTCACATATGGATATATTGCCCCAGCTCACATATGGATATATTGCCCCAGCAGCTCACCCATGGATATATATTGCCCCAGATCACATATGGATATATTGCCCCATCTCACATATGGATATATTGCCCCAGCAGCTCACCAATGGATATATATTGCCCCAGCTCACAGATGGATATATTACCCCATCTCACATATGGATATATTACCCCCCAGTTCACATATGGATATATAGTGTCCCAGCTCACCCATGGATATATATGGCCCTAGTTCACCTATGGGTAAATATCACCCAGGTCACATATGGATATATAGTACCCCGGCTCACATATGGATATATATTTCCCATATCACATATGGATATATAGTGCCCCAGCTCAAATATGGATATATATTGCCCCAGATCACATATGGACAAATTGCCCCAGATTACATATGGGTATATTACCCCCAGCTCACATATGAATATATTGTCCCAGCTCACATATCGCCTCAGCTCACATATTGTCCCAGCTCACATATTGCCTCAGCTCACATATGGATTTATTACCCCCAGCGCAAATATGGATATATAGTGCCCCAGCTCACCCATGGATATATAGTGCCCCAGCTCACCCATGGATATATATTGCCCAGACTCACATATGGATATATATTGCCCCAGGTCACGTATGGAAATATAGTACCCCAGCTCACATATGGATATATATTGCCTCGGATCGCATATGGATATATAGTGCCCCAGCTCCCATATGGATATATATCGCCCCAGCTCACATATGGACATATTGCCCCAGATCACATATGGATATATAGTGCCCCAGATCACACATGGATATATATTGCCCCAGATCACATATGAATATATAGTGCCCCAGATCGCATATGGACATATTGTCCCAGATCGCATATGGATATATCTTGCCCCAGATCACATATGGACATATTGCCCCAGATCACATATGGCTATATAGTGCCCCAGATCGCATATGGATATATATTATTGCCCCAGATCACATATGGACATATTGCCCCAGATCACATATGGATATATAGTGCCCCAGATCACATAAGGATATATTGCCCCAGCAGCTCACCCATGGATATATATAGGCCCCAGCTCACTGGATCCTCCCGTCCGCGGTCCGCCTCTCAGCATGCTTCAAGTTCTTCCTCCAAGCACGCGTCTGCGCCTAAGGATGTTGCCCGGCCCCTCGTTGAGATCCACCAGCCGCGATCTCGCGAGATCGCGGCTGGTGGACCTCAACGAGGGGCCGGGCAACATCTTTTGGAGCCGGCGTGCGCTGGGAGGAAAAAGCATGCTCGGAGTCGGCAGTGAGGCAAGCCTATGGCTCATGTGCCGACACTGTCGGCCCCGCGTGCCATAGGTTCGCCATCACTGCCTTAGGGTGACACCAAAGACTTTGATTTTTGATCCAGCCGCCGCACTGCAGGTTATTAACTTGAAGTTAGTAACCTGCAGTGCGGCGGCCGGTTCAAAAATCAAAGTCTTTGGTGTCACCCTAAGGGCGGGTGTCACCTGGTGCGGGCCGCACCCCCCGCCCCAACCTAGCGACGCCACTGGTCAAAACCTTCCCATGGCAATATTCACATTGGTGAATATCTGGCTGACAATATTCTTTTCATCTGTACAGTACACATGAGACGATCCTTTGAGTCCAAGCTGGCCTCTCCACTTGCATCAGCTGAAAGTGTTGGGAAAAACATTTCCTCTGGACAGAATATGTGATTACTAGCGTAATAGAGACTCATTGCTCAAGGTTCAAAAGTAGAGAGTTGGCCAACTAACCAGAGTTTTTATGTTTCCTTACCTGATGTCCCAGTCAGCCCATGTGATGACCACGCTTGGTACCTCCGCCACAAGGGCCTAACTTTCAATCCCTACAAATACGAGGGGTGCTGATAAGTATTGAGCCTTACCCAGAAAGAATTGAGCTAGGAAGCTGTAAATTGCAGGGTGTACTGGCCTATTTCTCTATACTCAATGGTGCAAAAAGCAACTACCTATGATTTTAAATTCTCTTTCCTTTTTTTTCGGTCCAAAGTGAACATGGCAGCATCTCCGGAAAAGTTCAATGTGGAAGTGCATAGGACCATAATCAAGTTCCTGGTTCTCCAAGGGAAAGGTGTGAAGCAGATGCATGATGAAATGTCAAAAACCTTGGGTGACAGTGGCCCTTCATATATAACAGTTAAACATTGAGTTGTCAGTTTTAAAACTGGCTATTTCGGTGTTGAAAAGTTTTAAAATTGACAACCCAACGTTTAACTGTTGCATATGAAGGGCCACTGTCACCCAAAGTTTGTGACATTTCATCATGGATCTGCTTCGCACCTTTGCCTTGGAGAAACAGGAACTTGATTACGGTATTATGCTCTTCCACCTTGAACATTTCTGGAGATGCTGCCATGTTCCCTTTGGACCAAAAAATAAAGATAAGTTAAAATCATACGTAGTTGGTTTTTGCACCACTGAATATAGAAAAATAGGCCAGTACTCCCTGAAATTTACAGCTTCCTAGCTTCATTTTTTTCTGGATAAGACTCAATAATTATCAGTACCCCCTTGTAACCTGTCCACAATCCATTTCTTCACCACTGCCTGCCCCAAACATTCAATCCACATGGGGCCTGTCAAAGCAATCTGCCAACTCACACATTAACTTACCAATGGCCTACTAAATCAGTAAAAATTTGGGCCCAATTTAGACATCCCAAGTTGCTCCCCTTTGCATTGTGATATTTTTTAATACATTTCCAACAAACCAATTTTTTTCACTGTGCACAAATCACCATATTGCTCTCTATATACAACTCTATAGTGTAATTAATCACAAACCCCTCCATCCATCTCACTCACCATCAGCAAGAAGTCATGCTGGAGGTATAAGGAGGCTGTCGCTGAATATAGTTGTTCGCTATTGATATTAATTTTGGTATTTGCACATTTAAATAAAAATTAAAATTACAAATTTAAAGCAAAAGTAGATAAAATCACCCATCATATTATCAATTTTAACCTAAAGGTGGCAAATACTGTGAGAAATCTATTCACCTGCCCGGTTTAGTAAATATGCCCTATGCAGGAAAATTCATTATTAAAGCAGGATTATCCTATCAAATAGAAGAAATACAAATTCGGGGCCAAAGTGATTATAAATCAGATTAATCTATTGGTTCTTCTCTGCTGAGCGATTTTATAAGCAAACTTCTGAATCATTTAATAACAAGTTGACATTAACACGATATGGAAGTAAGCGTAGAAAGACATGGCACGGGATGTCCTTGCTTAAAAGAGCTTGCACTCTATTTTTTATATTTAACGTGGTTTCAACGCAAATTATATTAATCTCCTTAAAAGATAACCTGTCACTAAGCTCAGCTAAAGCCGTACAATGTATCCCACCGACACTGAGGCAGTTAAGTTAGTGTTCCAGCTGTATGTGTCTGTATTTGGGTCTTTTACAAACAGCTATTGTGTGCGTGGGGGTCAGTTTCAAGGGCTGAGCAGAACCTGAGAGTTTTAGAAGAGGTACTTCAGGACACTAAGACGAGGCAGATCAGAGACTGCCCCCAGAGAGGTGTGTATCGGTCCTGTTTATATTAGCAAAGGATATGAGCCGAGCATCTGCAAATTAAAGAAAATAAGAGATTTGGGGGAAGGGAAAAGTGAGAGAAAGTGCACAGACAGGACGAGCGAGGGGAAATAGAGTGAAAAGGGTTTATATTAAGCAGCCGGGCAATAAATGACCATGTATCCATTTTGGCTTCATTTATGCCTCCAAGTGAACGAGTTTATAGACGTGTAAACTGAAATCCTCTTTTAACCCCTTCATGACAGCCTGGTTTTACTTGTTTGTTACTTAAGGACCAAAGCAACTTTGATATTTTTGCAATATATTTCTTCAACCGTAATTTCCATCTTTCTCATTTACTGCACCCACACATATTCTATATTGTTTTTAAAGGACACTTTGATGGTCCATATATACTTTTAAAAAAAAGAAACATATTTTCACAGTTCTGTTAATGGAATGTGTACTTAAATAGAGCAATTAGTAAAATATGATTTTTTTTCCCCCCTTGGAACACAATCAGGGTTATTCAATCGGTGACTTTTCATTCGGTTCAATTCGGCTTGATTCGGCGATCCCTTGTTCGGCGACCCTGCGGTGTATTCAGCAAGCACCACAGGGCTGTCGTAGTGCAGGGAAAAGTCGCCGCAAACCTGCCGAACACTCACCGCAAGACACAGGCGAATGCACACCAAAACCTCCAAAAACATCTGCATTAACCCCGCCCAGGGGCGTAACTACCAGGGGTGCAGAGGGTGCGACCGTACCCGGGCCCTTGAGTCCGGGGGGGGGCCCACATTCGCCTGCCTGGGGGCTTGCTCATATATAATGCTTATTTGTGAGTTATACTTTGGAGCTCTGTGATGCGCTCATGCACACCACATATTACTGTGAGTTTTGTTGCTGTAAACCTCTGTGATACACTCATACACACCGCATATTACTGTGAGCAGTGGCTGAAGTACCAGGGTCACAGCGCTTGCACTTGCGACTGGGCCCTGGCATTCCGCTACTGGAGGGGGGCCCAGGCAGCCTGCAGATTCCGGCAATCAGCGCCGGAATCTGGGAGCAGTGCCGCTGGGGTGTTGTGTCTCATCTCGCTCCTCGTCGAGAGCTGTTCCAAGCAGCCTTCAGGAAAAATTGGAACTCCTCCTACCCATGCTCTTGCACTTCTGTCATTGTGCGAACTCATTGTCCCTGTACAGAGATAGATGTGCAGGAGCCTGGGTAGGTGTAGTTCCGATTTTTGCCGAAGGCTGCTTGGAACAGCTCTCAACGAGGAACGAGATCCGACACAACACCCGGCATGCAGCTTGCCCGGAACCACCTGACCAGCGTGGCTGCGCTGGTCAGGTGGTTCCCAGCGAGCGGCCAAGCTGCTTGCTGGCGACGAAGAGGTTTGAGCTGGGGGCAAATACTACCATGTGAGCTGGGGCAAATACATCCATGTACGCTGGGGCAAATACATCCATGTGAGCTGGGGGAAATACTATATTCTTATGTTGCAGGGGGAAAAAAAGTAAAACTATAGATTTTTTGGGGGGAGGGGGGGCCCTTTATGGATTCTTGCACCAGGGCCCTCAGGATTCTAGTTACGCCACTGTCCCCGCCGAACACGCCGGAGAAACCCGAGCAGGAACTGATCAAAGCACAGAGCAGTCGCTGGAAAAACCCGACACCGCAGACGAATACTTACCAGGAAAGGCTTAATGATCTTAACATGTACAGCTTGGAAAAAAGACGAGACAGAGGAGATATGATAGAAACATTTAAATACGTAAAGGGAATCCACAAGGTAGAGGAAGGGAGTATATTTAAAAGGAAACAAAGTAGCAAAACAAAAGGACATAGTCTTAGATTAGAGGGGCAAAGGTTTAAAAGTAACATCAGGAAGCATTATTTTACTGAGAGGGTGGTGGATACATGGAACAGCCTTCCAGTTGAAGTGGTAGAGGCCAAAACAGTAATTGAATTTAAGCAGGCATGGGATAGGCATAAGGCTATCCTAAACAAAAGATAAATCCAGGTTAAGTATCCATGTAATTGGGCAGACTAGATGGGCCGAAAGGTTCTTATCTGCCGACATTTTCTATGTTTCTAGGAATGGAGTGAAATAAAAAACAGTACGCTTGAATGTTTGAAAAATGAAACGCTGTTTGCAAAGAAACTACCGAACGAAAATGTCTGAAATTCACATATAAGATCCAATGAATGATAATAAAAAGGGCTGTTACAGAAAAAAGAAAAAACGATTTAAAAAAATGAATTTTTTTTCGCAAAAAAATCCTGAACAATGCCTAAAAGATCCTGAAAAATTGAAAAATAAAGAAACCTTTTACTGCAGAATATTATAATAAACGGTTTATTAGATATTGGATTAAAACGGGAATATTTTTAACATTGAAGCCTATGGGATTCTCCTGAATAAACCTGCCGAATTAAACCACTGAACAGCAGGGCAATTCGGCAACTTTTCACTGCTGGGTTTTGTTCTCTGAATAGACGAAGCATTGCTTCTCTATGGGGATTTCACTGCCCTCGAACAGGCACCGTATGTGCAGGCAATACGCCAGCATTTGACGAACTGCCTGCTCTCTGGATAGCCGAATGGCCAGGAAAGGTAACCGTACGCTGAATTTCAGCATTCGGTTATCTTTCAGCAGCCATTCGGATCTCTTTTAATAACCCTGAATGTATCAGTCTCCTGTCTCTATCCTTCACAACACATACTGAGATAGCGAGGTAGTTCAAACTGTTACACTGCACTGTGATCTCTGTGACTAGCTGTCACAGAGATCACACGTGCTGGAATTGTGAGATTTCCTGCTGTGTTGTGCCCCAAATGCCAAGGCACCCAGTAAAAGCATTAATTTTGCTAGTCGCCACTCGGATGCATTCGGATGCAGCTCTAATAGGCAGAGGAAGTTGGAAAAAAAGTCACCCCTAGTCGTGGATTCACCACAGTGTCCCTGAAGTGCACCGAATCGCTACGCGAACGCCACATAAAACATCGATAAACCCGCGGAACGCAGCTGCAAATCGCCAAACACATCTGATAAACCAGTGAAAAACCACCGAACGCATCCAAAAAACTGCCGAAAAAACAACAAAAGCATCCAGTAAGCTGTCGAATTCAGCCGCAAACCACCAATCAGAGCCGATGATATGCTGAACAGACCACTGAGGCTAGGGTCAGACTGAGGCAGTGCGAACGCGCGTTCTGGCGCACTTAATCACGGCCGTGCTAGCAGCAGATGCCGGGCAATGACGGCCAATATACGAAGTACGGTCGCACAAAAGTCCGGCTGCGCAACGCAAGTGGAAAATGAACGCATTTTTTCGAGAACGTTAAACCACTAGTACTGACGTACAGAGTGCGCTGCGTCCGCTAGCGGCGTGTGTGCGTGAATTGGAGACATCAGACGCTGCTAATGTCCGGCCAACATAACGTCCAGATGCAAGAAGTGTTTTATTGATGATCCGTACAAAATCACGGATGAAACTGCGCATAGTATGACCGCTATTGCGTATTCCGTGAAAAAATACGTCCATTCTTCGAACGCACATTTTCACGGACAACGTGAAAAATGCGTTAGTCTGACCCTAGCCTTAATGCCGCTGGAAAAAGCTGACCAGTCGCTAAACAAAGGTTTAAAAAAATAATGCAACTTTTAAGAGGCGTCTTTTTAAAAAAAAGAACGCATGAAAATTCCTGCAAATAGTATATAAGGTCACACGAATAAAAATAAAAAGGTCTGTTACAGAATAAAAAAATGCCATTAAAAAAAAAAATCGGAATCAAAAATTTTGCAGAAAAAAATACCAAAAGAATGACTAAAACAAATAAAAAATAAAGACACATTTTGCTGCAAATGAAAAGAATAAACGGTTGATTAAAAAATTTATAAAAACAGGGAATTTATTTTACATTGAAACCTGTGGGATTCGCTTTTTTAAAAAACCTGTGGAACGAAACCACCAGAAATATGGGCATTTCGACAATTTTAAGCTGCTGTTCAGCGTTCTCTGAATAGAATAACCGTTACTTCTCTATGGGGAGTTGATTGCCACCGAATTGCACTGTATTTCGCTGCCAATTTGCCAATCTTAATGCATCCTTCCTGGTAAAATACTTTCTAAGGGCCCTATTACAATCTTCACGCAAACGTTTGCACGTGCGCAAAAACGCATTAACGCGAGGGGCAAAACCCTTTGTGCTGAATGTCGTATTACAATGTCAGTGCAACAAATGCACGTAATCGTCTACTGCGGGTGAACCTGCGCGAACGCTGTGCTTGCGTACTGTTCTGCGCGCGTCCTATACTTAACATTGTGAGCGCTAATGCATTTGTGCGCTGGTACGCGGATGGTATTACAATCTATGCGCAGTTTGTAACGCACAGCCTTTGCACGCATAATTTTAGCAACTCCTAAAAGCTGGTGTTAATGGCAAATTCTATCAACCTGGTCGAAACCAAATACACCAGCCCAAAAAAACAAATGCAGCAAAGTATAGTTACACATTCTACACATACCAAACCAATTAAAATGAGAAGTTGTGCGTGCTTTTTTTTATTAATGCAGCATATATGCTCAGATTGACTTTGACAGGTGCAAAAACTTAACGTGAGACAATTGTAGTTCTTAATTCTGATTGACTGAATCACATAAAAAAACAGTCAGCACACTGATTTCTGCGCGCAACATTGCTGCACATGCAATTTTTGCGCGTGTTATTTTTTGACAGATGAAAAAATGAGCGAGAATTGTAATACCAGCGTTGTTTTACGCGCCCTAACATTTAACGCTGCGTGCAAAAATTCACGCGTTGCGCGTGCGTTTTTGCGTGAAGAATGTAATAGGGCCCTAAATAAATTAATAAATATTTGGCGATTTGCCAGCTTTTTTGACTAGCCGAATTGCCACTAAATTGCACCACATGGAGAAATTCACCGTTCAATTAAACCAATTGGGCTTTCTTTGAATAATGCCTATAGACCAGTGTAGCGCTCACCCCCGGAGGAGCCGCTGAATAAACCTCGGGTTAGTCTCACCGCCCTAGGAAATAACTATACACCAGCACTGTTGTGGATTTTTATATATTATATTCTTTACTGATCCCAATAAAGCAGCATATATTACGCCTATACGGTATTTGAGTGACAAGAATTCGTAACGCGGGAAAAACAGGCGGCGGTAAAAGAAACGGTTAACCCCCTCAGTTCTGGAGTGTAAGTCCTGTGAATAATAGCTCAAAAATATATATGTGTGTTGTCTAGGGTACCCGGGTACTGTATTCAACTGGCCAGTGAATGAAACAAACCAATCTTCGACTAGTCACCGTTGGGGTCCTTAAAGGAACAGATAAACAAGTACGCAATGTTCTGCATTTTCACCAGGCCAAAGCCTTCTCATCCACTTGGAACTCGATGCTGTTAACGCCTGCACTCCTGATTGGGTTCTCCTCCGCCAGAACACGAACACATAGGCTGCCAGCACTCCTCTCCAGTTTGCAGCCTCTCCTCACACGATGTCCCTCTTCTCCCAAACTGCACTTTGTCACGAACAGTTCAGCGTAGCACACTCTGTACTCTCAACGCTCAGGGAACAGCACGATCTTTAACAGGACTGTAATAACTTCCACACTCCGGCCTGGTTTCAAACCCTAACAGCCCCAGCGTGCATCCTACGTCTCTCGTTGCTCTGCTCACTCTGCTTCTCCCTTGCACGAGGCTGTTGATCTCTTTCCTTTTCCTGTACCACCCCCTTCTTGTCCTCATGCAAAGGATGATGGTAGATGTAGTTCAGTTTTGTCCAGCATAGTCTAACAATGTCTCTGTCTCCCTCTGGTGGCAGCAATAGTTCAATGCACCAGAATACAGTGTTTTTTAAAGCAGCGCTACACCAGTGTTTCCCAAACCTATCCTTAGGACCCTCCGCCTCGCCAGGTTTGCCTGATATCTGAAGCACAGCACAGGTGATATGATTTGCTGCTCAGTGATTGCAGGATTCAGTCTGCATTTCCCCAAAGTGATCTGCAAAATCTGGCCTCTTTGAGGGTCCCCTGGACAGGTTTGGGAAACACTGCTATAGACTGTATTTATAATGCAATATGTAAGATTACCACTGAATTAAGGTGATTATTAGAAACAATTGTTTCTCAATTTAATTAGTCAGAACCTGCAGCCCAGTAAGTATAATCTCTCTGCAGTGAGTAAAAATGCTGTATTAGGTAGCATGCAACAATTAGGAATATATTCTCAACGAGCGTCACAGAGACACCAAAGTCACTTTTGCTGCTTTGCACGGTAGCCCTCATCTTCTCACCCCCTCCATCTGTTTGGAATAATCTTCTTATGATTATGATACAGCCGCTCAATATAAAGATGATTTCATCAGATTGTTACCTGTGTGAGCAGGTCACCCAGCATGATACAGAGAGGTCAGATTGATCTGTATGCATAACATATACACTATGTACATGCACATATGCAATAATTGCTTGTACTGTATATACAAATTTCTTTTTATAAAGACCTATTGTTCTATAAATATTTTTTTCTGTTGAGAAAACCCCTTATCTGGCAATTCAGCGGGCTTAACTGAGTTTGCTCAAATATAGCTTTTGCTGCTACACTCCTGGCTGTCAAACGGTAATCTATGGGTTCAGCAAGTCATATACCATGTGTCCCCATTAGTGCTCATTATACTAATGAATGTGTAATGATCCTGATGTCAGTGGGCAGGTCATGTTGATGGGTGTGGTATTTACCATGTTGCTCAGTACACATACTAAAACACATTTTAATGGCAAAGTCTTCACTAGATTCTCTTTTTAACCCCTTCACTACCAAGATTGAGTATACTCTATCTTCGGAAGCACCTGCAGGTCAAGTATACTCAACGTGGTCTGATTCAGGGCAATGCAAAGAAATGTTATTTATTGCAGACAGAATTGAATATGGACTCCAGAACATGACATTGGCTGTGTTGAGATTAGTCGAAAAGCTTTGAGATCCATTTTTCCTGCACAGAAACATGGAGCTCAACCTAAAATGTAAATGTAGGCACACTTTTTGGCCATTAGAGGGAGCCACTGTGTGTCAAGAAGGGATTATTATTATTATTATTATCCCTTTATTTATATAGCGCCACATATTCCGCAGCGCTTTACAAGATCAGGGTGCAAGGGGTTAATACATTAGAATATCACACATGGATGATACGGCCTGATTCGGGGGGACCCTGTTCCCAAGGGAACTTACAATCTATGAGATGTACAAATATTTTGTGAGGTAGGCATATCCATATCGTTAGGTGTCTTGCCCATGCGTACTCGCTGGTGGCGTCTTCGGAGTGGGATCGAGTCGTCTTTCCATGATTGTAGATGAGAGACCTGGTGGATAGGTTGAACCCCCTTCTCGTAAAGTCGAGACTTCTCCACAGTTGTATTGGAGGGATGTGCTGAATGGTATTTTGACTTGCTTCTCCACGGTTGAAGGGTAGAGACTTTACCACTGGACTCCACAGCTGATATTCTGTGGTAGGCAAGTATGTACCATAGGTGTTTTGCCCAAGGACACTTACTGAAGAGGTGCTCTGGCTGGGATCCGAACCTGGGTCTCCACGGTTATAGAGCACTGATGTTAACTCTACTCCATCCAGCCGGATTACCTACATTGACATATAAAAAGGGACAACTGTATATATTTATTGTGTTGGCAATGGAAAGTCATTTTTCATAAAACAATTGGGCCAGTGGCTCTATGGAAAATCAATTGGTATGAAAGAGGTTAAGGGCTCAAATTGACTTAAGTGAGGATTAAGATGAGGTTCTTCAGCCAGACCTAGATTTGGATAAATTAGCATGCCATGACAAATATATAGAATTATATGTTAGTTCAATTTAACATAAACTATAGTCATGTATGGAATACTATGTGAGGCCAAGAGTGGAGACATACAGGCTTATAATATGGTGGTTCCTGTAGAAAATGTAATAACCAACAACACATGGATGTAATTATGTTTTAATGATAACTAATTTTAAAAAAAACTAACTGTGAGGTTAATCACCCAGTAAACAAAATATATCGGTGTCCCATCAGATTATGTTAGAATTTGCTCTTTCAGCTGAGACTGGCGTTAAATGGAGCTGCATTATTTTGAGGACATATTGGCTGGTGTATTTTCAGTACCCACTGGTAAATGTTCAGAGACAGGCCCGTTCATAGGACATTTTCTACTGGAATTTTAAATAGAATTAAATGAACCATACTCTTAAAAGATTTGCATAAACATATTTAAACTACACATTGAGGGTGAAATTGACAGTAAATCTAAAAGTGAAGATATTTTCATCATGGACTCTTCTCCCTAAATGGTCGACTATGCTTCAGCTGGCAAATACCACACACGTGTTTAGCACAAAAATGTTTATTCTGAGATAGTTAAAACCTTTAAATAACATTAAATTGGTCATTTAACATTTTTAATGTATTCGTTTATACTTTACACAATTATTGTTGAAATGTAAGATTCTGAGCTCTAGATGGTGTCCATTATCTTATACAATTTCAAACAGGGTCTGCATTATTATCACACAGGAAGAAAAGACCTTTGTGTTAGATTATCAGGGTTATTCATCAAAGAGCTCCGAATTGGGGCCGAAAGGTAACTGAACAGTGAAATTCAGCGTACGGTTACCTTTCCTGGCCATTCGGCTATCCAGAGAGCAGGCAGTTCGCCAAATGTTGGCGAATTGCCTGCACAAACGGTGCTTGTTCGAGGGCAGTGAAATCCCCATAGAGAAGCAATGCTTCCTCTTTTGAGAGAACAAAAAACAGCAGTGAAGAGTTGCCGAAATGCCCTGCCATACGGTGGTTCCATTCGACAGGTTTATTCAGGAGAATCCCATAGGCTTCAATGTTAAATATGTTCCCGTTTTAATTCAATATCTAATAAACCGTTTATTATAATATTCTGCAGTAAAAAGTCTCTTTATTTATAGATTTTTTTAGGATCTTTTAGGCATTTTTTTGGATTTTTTTTGCAAACATTTTCCGTTTTTTTAAATCGATTTTTCTTTTGTCAGTAACAGCCCTTTTTATTATCATTCATTGGATCTTATATGTAAATTTCAGACATTTTCATTCTGTAGTTTCTTTGCAAACAGTGTTTTACTATTTAAACATTCAAGCGTACTGTTTTTTTTTTCACTCCATTCATCTGCGGTGTCGGGTTGTACCGGCGGCTGCTCTGCGCTGTGATAGGCTCCTGCTCGGGTTTCTCCGGCATGTTCGGTGGGGTTAATCCAGATGTTTTTGCGGGTTTCGGTGAGCCTTCGCGGTGAGTTTTCAGTGGGTTTGCGGCGACTTTTCCCTGCACTACGACGGCCCAGTGGTGCTTGCAGAATACAACGCGGGGTCGTTGAAATGGGATCACCAAATCGTACCGAATTGAAGAGAACGAAAAGTCACCGAACGTGCGGTGACCTTTTGATTCTCTTTCAATAACCCTGATAGTAACTATGATAAATAACAAAAATGGTGAGATCTCCTACTTATGGGTATTTGTAGCAATTATAATAAGATTATTAGCGTTGTACTTTCCACAAAAGAAATACCAATAGAATATAAAAAATAATATCTGCATGTGACATAATGCCTGTATATGTAAATTACAGTAACACCTTGTATCTGTACTGTACAGTAACTCATTATCTGAATCTTATCCCTGTACAGCAGTGAGTGACCCCACAGCTCTTCCTGTATTCTGCCCTTTCCCTGGCTGCTCTAATGCAGCAGTAATCTATTTGACCTTTTTGTTACAGTGAGGGCTGGGGCTTTTATTTGCAGCTGGTTTTATGTTTCTCCAGGGTGCTTGGAGAGACCTAAAACAAAGGATTTCATTTCTCCACAGGGGACACACTACTCCTGCTTTAAAAAGGTGTGAAAATTGCCTTTTGGCATGCTGATGAGTGCTTTTTAATGCATTGCAATGCAAAATCGAGATTACTCGATTAGGGGTGTGAAGGGGCTAATAAAGTGTCCCTTTAAGAAAAAGCCCACAGCACTTGCTTAGCAGATTCCGGCAGTCGAGTGGGGGAGGGGCCAGCTGCTCTTTAGTGAATAAATATGATAAATTTACAAAGAGCGTTTGCTGAATTTCTTAAGAAAATATAAATTTTCTATTTGGCACATAAGCGCTACAAACTGCGATACGAAGAAATTTCACATGGTAATAAAACAAAACCTTGTATTATTGTTCAGCCTAAAATGGACTAAAATTTAAATGTACTTATGAATAATAAATTGTTTTTCTGCTCGGTTAAACACTTCGCTGGTAGTTTAGACAGCAGCGATTATTTATAAAAATTCATGATTTACATTTTGATACTAGGGAGCTTGATAATTTAGGAAAACAAAAGCTGTAGAAATTTGAGCTTTTTATTCGACGTTCAAGAAAAAAACAACATATTTGTACCTGTACAGGATGTGCAAACGTACTATATACAAAGGTTTCCTGTTGTTTAAATAGTTAAAGACGCTGGCTTTTTCAGTTCCTAGTACCCTGGTGGTATTTTGGCTGATACCCACGATGCCTCCCTCCTATTCTAAACGATGCAGCCTTATAAAACAGATACTGCCAGCGCTGACTTTATAAGGACGTCACTGCTAGCAGAGTCAGTTAATAAACAGCGCAGCCTTAGGGAGGGTCTTAAAGGCTTCTTGATGAAGCTCTCCATTACTTCACTATTCATTACTTTGAAAATTGCTTCCTCCGTTTCCTCTGATTGCTCCATAAAACCTGTTCTTACCACGTCCTCTGTTAATCTGTTTAATTTATTAACAAAATGCACCTTACATCATCCCTTAGCCATGCTCGGACGCTTAGAAAATTACGTAGCCCTTGGTTCCTTGACAATTTGAACCGAACACGTAGGCTGACAATCCACCAACAAACTGATAAATGTCACATGACTGCTCAGAAGTCAAGCAGACTTATCCTTTGAACTTGGAACTATCATTTGCTGGCTGTCCTCTACTAGGTTCAGCACGACACTAGGGGGAGAACTCCGAGGACCACTAAAGTCAATACGGTGGGAACCAGTCAAACATCTGACCATCTTCACATATAACAGCTCTACTGCTGATATAAAAGATATGAATACCTGTAGATACTCGAGTATAGCGCGACCCGAATATAACGCAATGGATAGAGACTTATTATGGAAATGAGTACTCAAGACTCGAATATAACGCGAGGAACAAAATTTTACCTTACCAATAAATAATTAAAATCCTTCCAGGTTCTCTTAACACAGTCAGGTTGCCCCTCAGGCCAGGGAGTTCTGCTCTAGAATGATGCAGTTGTTACGAAGTATAAAGCCGCCTGCCATCCGTCTTCTTTACTAGTGACTAGATCGCCGGCGGAGGCGAGCGAGGTGAATGATTGGCTTAAACCGAGCTTGCCCTCTGGCTGAGATGGATCCCACCTCTCCTGAATCCGGGAGTTCCTGAAGTGTTTGCAAGCATCAGGGAGCCCGCATCCACTTCAGGGAGACTACCGGAATTTCCGGGATACTTGAGATCCAGAGCAAGGCAAGTTTTTTTTTTTTTTTTACACGTGATGCAGATGTCTCGAATATAACGCGACCCCTCCAATTTTAAAGGTACATTTTTGTCACCAAACTCTAGCGGTATACTCGAGTATCTACAGATCATCATCTCTCGAGAATTCTATTATATCTTAAAACAGTTCTTGTTTATGCTCATATTCCGGTGTTATAACTTATTCATTTGCTGCATTAAATCTCTAAGTAGAATTCCTTCTACTGACCCATATGCCAAAATCTTGTTACAGTCAATGACGAGGAACATTCCTATCGTCAAAGTAAAATTTTCTGCCCCAGAACTTCATAAAAGTCCCCCATTCTCTGCAATTATGGGGGTTATTCAGACAGCACTGAAATGTCGCTGACATTAAGGCTGGGGTCAGACCAGCGCACTTTTAACGTGCGTTCTGGCGCACATAATTACGGCCGCACTAGCAGCAGATGACAGGCAATGACGGCCAATATACGATGTACGGCCGCACAAAAGTCCGGCCGTGCAACGCAAGTGGAATTTGAACGCATTTTTCTGAGAACGCTGAACCGCTAGTACTGACGTACTGAGTGCGCAGCTGCGGCATAGCGGCGTGTGTGCGAGATTAGGAGATGTCAGACGCTGCTAATGTCCAGCCTACATAACGTCCAGACGCAAAAAGAGTTTTATTGACGATCCGTACAAAATCACGCCTGAAAATGCGCGTCGTCTGACCGTTTTTGCGCATTCCGTGAAAAAATACGTCAATGCGTTCGGACGCACTTTTTCACGTTCGCGGGGAAAAATGCTTTCATCTGACCCTAGCCTTAGGTGCTCTCTCGTTCCCTGCACTTCCCTGCACTTCAGGGAATCAAAGTTCCCCACCCTGCGGTGAATTCAGCTTTCACTGCAGGGTCCCCAGAGTGCAGGGTGAACCTGCTGCAAACCCACCACCGGAAAAAGTCGACAAGCTGACGAACGGGGTAAAAAAAATGATTGAAAGTATCAAAATTGAAACACTGTTTGCAAAAAAAACTACTGAACGAAAATGCCTGGAATTTACATATAAGATCCTATGCATGATAATAAAAAGATCTTTTACAGAAAAAAGAAAAAACGCTTTTAAAAAAACGGAAAAAATCCTGAAAAATGCCTAAAGATCCCTAAAAATCAATAAATTAAGAGGCTATTTACTGCAGATTAAAATAATAAATGGTTTATTTTATATTGCATTAAAATGGGAATATTTTTAACATTGAAGCCTATGGGGTTCGCCTGAATAAACCTTTTGAATGAAAACACCGAACAGCAGGGCACTTCGGCAACTTTCCTCTGCTGTTCGGTGTTCTCTGAACAGATGAACCATTTCTTCTCTATGGGGGATTTCACTGCCGTCGAACAGGCACTACTTGCACACTACGTCCGCACTACTTGAACAGGCACTACTTCCACACTACTTGAACAGGTACTGTACTTGCAGGCAGTTCGCCAAAATTTGGTGAACTGCTTGCTCTCTGAATAGCTGAATGGCCCTGAAATGGCGCCGTATGGGGAAATTCCCTGTTCGGTGACATTTCGGGGCCAGATCGTCTCTCTCTCTCTGAATAACCCCTTATATCTTTGCCTTTTTCCTATCAGTAACAGATTTGCATAATTCCACTCCCTATAGGAATTTTCTGTCCTCCTTTACAGTTTAGCTTTTCTTAAACCGTCTTTCCCATAACATCTTTCTGAGTAAGCTTATTATCTCTGTTTGATCTTACGTAACACAATATTTATCTACCCCCTTTCTCCATAAAGGGTTATTCAATAAGTGACGAACTTGCTACCGAATTGCAGTGAATATGGTGAATTTCGTGGCAGTTTGTTTATTCAGAATGCTGTCAATTCGCCAAATACTGACGAATTCACAGTGAAATACGGTGCAGTTCGCCGCAATTCGTCGATCTTCGATGGCAGCAAAATTGTCCCATAGAGAAGTAATGGTTAATCTATGCAACAAAGTGTCAGTGAAATACATTTTTTTTTCCTGCAGTTCGGCAGTTTTCGGCGGCGTTCGGCCGTCAGTTCGGCACTTTTCGGCGGCGTTCAGCAATCTGATTGCCAGTCTTCATCGGCTCCACGTTTGATGCGCTTCGGGGACCCTCTGGTGAAATTTGAATTCGTCGTGTGGTCGGCGAACTGGAATTGCCAACACGCACCAAAGTGTGCCGATCGAGAAAGCACTGAAATTTCAGTGCTTTCTGATTAACCCCTATGATCTCCACCTTTTGCCCATTCCCAGACAAGTCCTTTAATAAGTTCCCTACCAATTGATTCACTTTCATTAGCCCCACAGCAAAACATATACAGCAGCATTTTTCTGTATAGCTTCACTAGAGGTAAGCCTATTTGACAGGCATAGGGCTCCCACTGCTGACCAAAAAGCGCTACTACATATAGAATACAGCTTGGGCTCCTTGTTAGAAAACAGAGGATTTCAAACAATCTTAACACATGAGCTGTCATTTACGATGATCTGGAACTTATGTGGCATATTCCGGAGCCCATTTGTAGAGAAATGTAATTTGCAATTTAATGAAATTCTTTCCATGCTGCAGAATTAGACCACATTGATTATACTCGATATTGGGCCAGAAACAGGTACTTTGAAGATCGCTTATACTTGATATTATATATGTATCTATTCTACTTTTATACCTTACCACTTGACACTATGAATGTTTATTTACTATATAATAAATATATGTTTTATTGTAAAGCTATATATTACTCCTCACTACTTATAGGAGTAATCATAGGAACTATAAATTGGGGGAAAACATTCCTGCTTCAGTGTTATTCATACACTGCAGATTATCTAGAGTCTACTAGATACCACTGAATTGGTACCATTCCCGCTGTGGCTTCTAACAATACAATAATTGTCCCTGGAACAGATTCTTTTGGACGCCGGTACCTGCACCCAGTAAATTATTGGATATTTAGTTATAATTGCTATAATTGGGCCAATTGCTTGTCCCATTTACACAGCAGACATTTTCTCCATTTGGACTTTCCCATACTTCTTTGGTGTCAAGTCAGCACGCCATTTTTGTACTTCTATATTTCACACAGGTTTAATCCTATCTTCTTGGGAAGCCAATGTATATGCTCTAAATTACACACATTGCCCTCAACACTTCTGTAGCGCTGTGGTAAAATCTTGCTGTGGCAGTACCTATTTTTGGCCACAAGATGGAGACTATCGCGATCAGAGATACTGGACATTGGGACTACAATGCCCGGCATGCTTTGCGAGAAGACAGGAAGTGGGTGGAGACTGGAGACTTACATCCTCTGCCTCGTGGAGAACGCGCCAGAGCGCACCAGGGAAGGGAAGAGAGCAGACGCATTGAAGAGATCACGAGAGGGCCTAGGCCAAAGACCAAGAGAGACCAAGAGAGACCTGTTAGTCCAGAGAGGATCACCCAATCTGAGGAGAAGGAGACCCGCCGGAATCCAGGCATTGCTGCAGACCGGAGGAATCGAACGGAGAGCAGGCGGTGAGCTGGATAAGCTGTAGGGGGTCAGACAACGGATCCGGCCGCTAGTATCCCCAGTCAAAATCGGGTGGAGAGACATCCTGGGTCAGCGGAGTCTAGAGAAATCGTCGGATGGGTGAGAGGCCTCCAAGGCTGTTTATGATTAAAGGACACTCTGCTGTTTTCTTTTTAAAGTCCACAGGGCCCCAACTGACTAGTCGAAGACCTTCCTTTAATAACCTCACTGGCCAGTTGAACAGTACCCGGGTACCACACACACATATACACCTCTTACATTCTGGGACTTAACTTGTGCAGGACTCATTTCCTTTTACGAACGGGGGTAAAAGATAAAGATACGTTCCGAATATATTTTTCTCTTTTTCCGCTGCGCGTTTGCCGTAATACGAAGGGATTGTATGTTTGGGGTTTTGCTACGTGTCCCCTTTTTTCTGAACTATCGGGAAATTGCATTGCTTTTATGTTTGGTTGCGAATATTTTATTTTCCGAAATACGAAGCCTCGTGTTTCGTTTCTTTTCCGCTACGCGTTTTACCGTGATACGAAAATACTGTAATAATACTTGTGAATACCGTGTCTCAACATCTGCTCAAGATTTTAGTAAACTATTTAAATGATAAAAACTCACAACTGTGTTGGAGTATATTTATTCCCCTAGTGTGGGGAGACTGACCCGTGGTTCATTTTCAGCGGCTCCTCCGGGAGTGAGCGCTACACTTCGTTTCTGTCTTATGATGTGTGACAGTGTGATTAGGGGCAGAGTGATAGACTGCAGGTTTATCAGCAGGTGGATGGAGTACTCCCTTTTTTCCCTTAAAGGGTTAACCAACAGCCGATGCCTAATTAGGACTGCCCTTCCCTTCATAGGAGATGTGGTTCCCTCTGAGAGGGCAGTCTTGGTGCTGGGTGCAGCAGGGAAGGAAGTGCAATCCTGAACACAGAAAGGAAGTACATCTAAAAAAAAAATTTCACTGGTTGGTAAGCGTCTTAGCCGCCCAATACTTCAGAGAGGAATTCTGACTGTTTTTTAGCCTCCGCATAAAGGAGTAGGAGTTTTTTATATTTATTTGATGTTTATGCTGTACCCTGCAAATTTCATGCCTGCACAATAAAGAAAAGCGAACGCACTGATCTCTGCGCCCATTGGCTATATCACACCTGTTAAAAATATATTACGAGTTAAGGCCTAGGAATGAAGGCCACTGCCGTAAGAGACGGGATAATCTGCATGTCCCAGAAGGAAAGCTAAAATGTCATTATATTATATGTAATAGGCAACAATTCACAGATAGTGCCAGTTCAATGTTTGTTCTATGACAGACAAGATTTAGAAGGCACCAAGACAATACTGGAGATGGAACCACAGTAAACAGAAAGAATTACAGATAATAGACTCTTTTGTGTAAGTGATCAGATTGCTAAATAGCTTTCTCTCTGGCTATAGGCCAAGAAGAGCAATATGCTTATCATGAACCCTGGCTGTGTTCATCTGGTCCTCTTCATGCTAGAGTTTTGTGTGTTTCTTTAAAATCGGAACATACTTTATGCTCAGTGCCCTTCTACCTGATTTAACCCCACTCACTCCCAATATCGAGTTATCTCGATTTTGCATTGTAATGCATTGAAAAGCACTCATTAGCTTATCAAAAGACAAGCTTCACACCTTTTTAAAGCAGGATTAGTGTGCCCCTTATGGAGAATTGAAATCCTTAGTTTTATGTTTATGCTTGGAGAGCCATAAAACAATCTGCAAATAGAGCCCCAGTCCTTACTGTAACAAAAAATTCAAATAGATTGCTACATTACAGCAGCCAGGGAGAGGGCAGAATACAGGGAGAGCTGTGGGGTCACTCACTGCTGTACAGGGATAAGGTTCAGGGGGTTATAATGACTGAAATTCCCTGTATAGTACAGATACAAGGTGTTACTGTAGGTTCTATATACAGGAATTATGCCACATAAAGATAATATTTTTATATTCTATTGATATTTTTTGGAAGCTGCATTGCTAATAATACCATTCTGATCATTACTAGCTGGGTGGAGTAGAGGTAACATCAATGCTCTATAACTGTGGAGACTGTGGAGACACAGGTTTGATCCCGGCCAGAGCACCTCTCCAGTAAGTGTCCTTGTGCAAGACACCTAACGGTACATACTCGCCACCCAGGACATACTTGAAAACGTATGCTTCCTGGTAAAATACTTTCTCAAAAAAATAACTCCCCATAAGCAGGAGATCTGAACATTTTTATTATTTTAATTTATCACAGTTATTGTATCTAACACAAAGGTTATTTCTGCCTGTATGATAATAATGCAGACCCTGTTTGAAATTCCGTGAGATAAAGGACACCATCTAGAGCTCATAATGGTACATTATTTCTGTAAAGGATAAACGGACACATGAAAATTTTTAAATTAGCAAATTAACATTATTTAAATTTTTTAACTATCTCAAAATAATGATTTTTGTACAAAACGTCTATTTCACCCTATATAGAAACATAGAAACATAGAAACATAGAAAAATGTCGGCAGATAAGAACCTTTCGGCCCATCTAGTCTGCCCAATTACATGGATACTTTACCTGGATTTATCTTTTGTTTAGGATAGCCTTATGCCTATCCCATGCCTGCTTAAATTCAATTACTGTTTTGGCCTCTACCACTTCTACTGGAAGACTGTTCCATGTATCCACCACCCTCTCAGTAAAATAATGCTTCCTGATGTTACTTTTAAACCTTTGCCCCTCTAATCTAAGACTATGTCCTCTTGTTTTGCTACTTTGTTTCCTTTTAAATATACTCCCTTCCTCTACCTTGTGGATTCCCTTTACGTATTTAAATGTTTCTATCATATCACCTCTGTCTCGTCTTTTTTCCAAGCTGTATATTTAATTGTTAACTTCAAATCCAATGTTTCAAATAATATGATATTTTTTTTAACAAAAAAAATCGCTTGGTAGTGAAGGGTTTAAAGACACTAGTTCACATATAAGGTAGTATTCATCAAGAGAACCAAGATTTGCTGTCTTGTCCAGGCCCGGCAAATAGCAACCTGTTTGAAATACAATGAAAAATGAAATTTATCATGCAAAAGCACATTTGGCTTGCTTTTTAATGAAAGATTAGTGCACTCCCTGGGGGGTTTCGAAATCTCTGAGACCTGACTACTGTCAGTCACCCTGTATCAATGCAAAGACGTTACAAGGAACAGCCCTCCCCCTTCACTGTAACAAAACTTACATCACACATTACTGCAGTATTAGAGCAGCCAGAGAGAGGGTAGAATACAAGCAGAGCTGTGGGTAATAATGCTGATCTGAAATTTTACAAGATAGGGGACACCATCTAGGTTTCAGAAACCTCCAGCTTCATATTTCTGTAAACCTTAAAAAAAACATTAAAATAATGCAATATTTAAATTTTTTCATCTTTTAATCTCAATGTAACAATCTTAATGCAGAATTGCTATTTTACAGTACATTTAAGTGTTAACTATGCATCCCATGTTTCAAATACATGTTAGAATAATACTTTTTCAACAGAAAGTGCTTGGAAGTGAAGGGGTTACGTTGTGCTGGCCCAAATAATACTTAAATGTTATATATCTATTATTATACTTCACGTTATTGTATATTTATTTTGGTGAAACAAAGATCTGTTTTATATAGTATAATGCCTAGCATGCCCTTGAGACCGGTGTCTGGTCAGCTCATCATATAGGGTAGTAGGGGGTAGCCCACAGTGTAGGCCAGGCCTCAAAATTTCAAGTCCTGAGCTACTAGCCAGGCCTTAAGAGTTACTCGCCACTAGTTGCCCCACCTAACCCCTTTCCAGCATTGCCTCTGCATTCCCACTCGCCCTCATGTAATTTCCACTCGCCAAATGCGAGCAGGCGAGTGGAAATTTTGAGGCCTGGTGTAGGCTACACATGTAACCCCTTCACTACAGTTGAATACAGCTATCCTGCCGGAATACACCAGCAGGATACAAATGTCTGAGATGTAATATAAAATGTAACTTTTAATAAACAAATGAAACAAAAAAACGGTCAATAAAAATACCACAAAATAACCACAATATTGTGCAACATACACCCTTCACATTTAAAAATAGAACTCATGAAGCATTGGTGGCGATTGATTTCTATGTGGGATTTAATGCGGTTTACCAAATTCACTTATAATCCCAGCCTTTCATAGAACACTTCTATATAAATTCTGAATTGTGCGGGCTGGCCAGCATACCACAAGATATACACAACAATAAAAGACAAGGGTACCCGTTAAGCAGAAATCTCAAACACAGACCCCCATATTATCTGGGTCTCAGAATAGTTCATTGGACGGGCCTCCGAGTATAATAGGATGCAGCATTATAAAATATTAGATCTCAATTTCCCATCAGTTTCTAAACTAAATAGCCCATCATTGGATTCCAAAACAATGGTCCCTGTCTAGAAACGCACCCGACATGCTTTTCGCCACGAATGGCTCATCAGGATTGCCTACGGATGTGAAGAAAAATAAGCTGTTATTTAAATCCTGCTTGTCTGGCTCCAATTTACTCATTAACCAATGTGGTGATAAAGTTTGGATCCCGCCCCACTCTGTAATGTGTCCCAACATGAATTTTTTTTGCAAAAGGATTTTACCAGGAAGGATTCATTGAAATTTCTCTCATTTTCAAGTATGTCCTGGGTGGCGAGTATGTACCGTTAGGTGTCTTGCCCAAGGACACTTACTGGAGAGGTGCTCTTGCCGGGATCGAACCCATGACTCCACAGGCTCTCTCCACGCAGAGCAGTGATGTTACCTCTACTCCACCCAGCCGGTATTGACATCCTTTTTCACCAATCCCAATGTTTTGTTTAATTTCGTTGCTGTAGCAACCCGTTAACCAATGGGGCGATACAATTTGGATCCTCCCCACTTTGTAATGTGTCCCAACATGATTGACATCCTTTTTCACCAATCCCAATGTTTTGTTCACTACAAGAAAGATCGATATATCTCGGGCTTTAAAGGCACCGTCCGGTGCCCGATATCGAGATATCTCGATCTGCAACTCTGCAGCCCAAAAATAAAAGAAATTAGTTTGCTGCAAACTAATTTAATTTGCTTTTGGGCTGCAGAAGGTGCCCTCAAAGTTTTAGCCATGTGAGCATAATGCCCAAAGAGCTAAAACAGTGTAAAATTGGCTAACTGAATGTCCTGACATGGACATTCAGCAGCCGATGCAGGAAACATGAGTTGTAACTGTAACGGCTGTAACTTAGTTTGGCACTAGATGCTGCCATCTGCTGGCGAAATATGTTATTACCGTAAGGAATATATTGGGAATATGCCCAAATATTTCTTACTGTATAATTCATTAAAAATGATTTTTCAAAAAACCACTGGTTCCTGACAATGTTTTTTTGGAAAACCACTTAGTAGTGAAGGGGTTAATTGCACTAGACTGCATCAGCTCAGGAATAAATGATTAACTTGCTGATTTAGTGATGCCGTTTTGAATTTTTTTTTTTATCGAAATCCAGAAGTATATGTGCTGTGCTCGCTGAACTGCATTTTAGGAAGTCGTGCTGACTGGAGTTAACCAATAGGCGGACAGGTACAGTCAGAAATGCAGTTCCTGTGTCACTGAGTAAATATTTCCCTGGAAATGGGCAAAGTGTCAGAAAGCTTGGCATGGACACATCCGACTTTATATTATCACAGAAAGGCACCAGCCACAATATATCTTACCATTCACCGCAGGCGCAGGGTTGACTGTTCTCTAAGTGCTCATAACATAATTATGCATGAATACACATGGCATTTGTGCAGGTCTGGTCCTGACCTGCAGGAGGCCTACAGTACACAATTAAGATATAAAAAGATATGAACCCTAAGAATTAACTCTACATCTGGCAAGAATAATCAACGCAAATTGCTGACTATTCTCCTTAAATATTCTAATACTGTAAAAATCTGTAAAAAATCTGTAACATCTGTAAAAAATAAGATGTTAATCAGAAAGCGCCAAAATGTAAGAAAAATGTCGGTGCTTTTCACTTTGGTGCACTTTGGCGATTCCATTTCGCCGAAATTACGTTGAATTCTCCATTCACCGTAGGGTCAGCGCAGTGCGCCGAAGATGGTGTCCCCGAAGCCTCATGAAAAAGTTGGAGAACGTCACCAAAGAGCACTGAAAAGCGCCGAAGTGGCCTTGGCGAAATCCACCAAACTATAAAAAAATATTTTAAAAAAAATCGAATTCTCATATTCTCCTAAAAGGTGTTTAAACCAATAAAAAAAATCATTAAAATGTGTAAAAATAATAAAATGGTCTGTTACAGAATTTTACAAAAAGCCTTTTAAAAAATTAGGATACAAAAATTTCATTTAAAAATACAAAAAGGTGTTCTAAAAAGTTGAAAAAATAAAAAGGGTTTTTGCTGAAAATGAAAAGCACAAAAGCTGTTTAAAAAAAATGATATTACTTTTCTACATTGAATCCTAAGGGATTCGTCTGTTCAAAAGGGTCGACCTGAACCACCAAAAATCAGGGTATTTCGACGACACTTCGGTGAAGTTTGGCTTTCTGTGAATAGACGAACCATTCCTTCTATATGGGACAATTTCGCTGTCGCCAAAGACTGCAGAACTGCACCATATTTCACCGTCAATTAGTATTTGGCGAATTGACAGCTTACAGGGTTATCCAAAGAGATCTGAATTGCTTGAGAAAGGTAACCCAACGCTGAAAATCAGCGTTCGGTTACCTTTCCTGGCCATTCGGCTATCCAGAGATCAGGCAATTCGCCAAATCCTGGCGAATTGCCTGCACATACGGTGCCTGTTCGGTGCCTGTTCGAGGGCAGTGAAATCCCCATGAAAATGCACTGCTTCGGCTATTCAGAGAACACAAACCAGCAGTGAAAGGTTCCCGAAATGCCCTGCCATTCGGTGGTTTAATTCG
Organism: Leptobrachium leishanense; assembly: GCA_009667805.1. NCBI lineage: Eukaryota > Metazoa > Chordata > Amphibia > Anura > Megophryidae > Leptobrachium > Leptobrachium leishanense. The sequence goes on along the minus strand of CM019072.1, from coordinate 130,521,196 downwards.
GCAAGTTAATTCAGGAGAATCCCATAGGCTTCAATGTTAAAAATATTCCAGTTTTAATTCAATATCTAATAAACCGTTCATTATAAAATTCTGCAGTAAAGAGTTTCTTTATTTATAGATTTTTTAGGATACTTTAAGCATTTTTCAGATTTTTTTTTTTTTAAAAGTCCGATTTCTTTTTTTTGTTTTTTTTAAGTTTACTTATTTTTTCTGTAACAGCCCTTTTTATTATCATTCCCTGGACCTCATGTGTAAATTTCAGACATTTTCGCTCAGTAGTTTCTTTGCAAACAGCTTTTCACTTTCACATTCATACAAACTCTTTTGCTAATTTATTCACCTCCCTCTGTCTGCGGTGTCGGCTTTTTCTCGGCTTTTTCCAGCGGCTTCGCTGCATGTGATCGGCTCCTGCTCGGGTTTTTCCGGCGTCTTCGACGGGTTAATCCAGATGTTTTTGCGGGTTTTCGGCGTGCATTCGGCAGATTTGCGGTTAGCTTTCGTCGGGTTTGCGGTAGCTTTTCCCTGCAATTCGGGGACCCTGTGGTGTTTGCTGAATACACCGCAGGGTCACCGAAATGGGATCGGCAACACAAACCGAATTGAAGAGAACGAAAAGTCACCGAACGTGCGGTGACTTTTCGAATCTCTTTGGATGACCCTGTTAGTGAATAGACGAACTGCCCCAAAATTGCACCATACGGTGAAATTCACAATTCAGTGCACTTCGGTGGCAGCTTAGTGAATAACACATATAGCTTTTTAAAGAGCTTTTAATAAAACAAGAATAGCTATAAAATACATTCTAGACATCATACTGTATCTATATCATTATATACTTCTTATTTTGGAGGGTAGAACTGTTTAAACATTTTGTAGATCAAGGGAGGAGCAATGCTTTGGGTGTTAAAGAATTAAATGTGTCAAGAAAGAAAGAATTAAACTTCAAAGAGTTGAAAGCAAAAATGGGCATTCAATGCCTAAAGGTGTACATGTGTTAAAATGCGCAACTCGAAAAAATCCTGCTATTCCACTTTTTGATATTTTCTCTACATGCCCTATTTTCGGTCAGAGGATTATAACCAATTTCCTGGAGGGCTGCTTAGGTTTTCAAGGAAATACAAAGTTAAATACACTGCACAATGTTAGCACTACAGATTGTTTAACCCCATCCTATAATCTATCAGGGTTATTCAAAGAGTATCGAAAAGCCACCGCACGTGGCTCACAATTCGGCACAATTTGGCGATCCCATTTCGGCGACCCTGCGGTGTATTCAGCAAGCACCAAAGGGCCGCCGAAATGCAGGGAAAAGTCGCCGCAAACCATCCGAAAACTCACCGCAAAACGAGGGCGGACGCACGCCGAAACCCGCAAAAACATCTGGATTAACCCCGCTGAAAACGCCGGAAAAACCCAAGCAGGAGCCGATCACACGCAGCGCAGCCGCCAGAAAAAGCCGACACTGCAGACGAATGGAGTGATTAATTAAAAAAAAGCTTGAATGTTTGAAAAGTGAAACGCTGTTTGCAAAGAAACTACTGAGCGAAAATGTCTGAAATTTACAAATAAGATCCAATGAATGATAATAAAAAGGTCTGTAACAGAAAAAATAAGTAAAGTTAAAAAAAATGGATTTGTTTTTAAAAAAATCCTGAAAAATGCTTAAAATATCTGAAAAAATCTATAAATAAAGAGACTCTTTACTGCAGAATTTTATAATGAACGGTTTATTAGATATTGAATTAAAACGGGAATATTTTTAACATTGAAGCCTATGGGATTCACCTGAATAAATCTGCTGCATGAAACCACCAAACGGCAGGGCAATTCGGCAACTTTTTATTGATGGCTTTTGCTCTCTGAACAGGCACCGTACTGTATGTGCAGGCAATTCGCCGGGATTTGGCGAATTGCCTGCTCTCCGGGTAGCCGAATGGCCAAGAAAGGTAACCGAACACTGAAAATTAGCATTCGGTTCCCTTTCGGGAGCCATTCGGATCTCTTTGAATAACCCTGTATGGATTTTCCATTTTATTTTCTGATGAAATGTGAATCACTGGGATCAGCTAATGTCATTGATGAGCAGTAAAAGTATTACTGGTCTAGTGAAACACGTTTATATTAACCTACAAGCGTCCAACAACAAAAATACACAAAGCATTATAACTATAGGAACACAAACTCACTATTGAGTTAGAGTCAACGTCTTCAACACACTGTCATTATTAAAACCCAAAAATGTAATTAGAATAGTGCAACCAAACAAAGCACAGAGAAAAAAATATATGTGTCTCCAACATGTTTGCAAATACACAAGTGCTATCACCTCCTTAACGGCAGCGCCAGCGCTCACATAAATGAGCGTTAGGTTAATTGAGGTGATAGCATGCCGCATAAATCACCTCCCGAACACTAACAAGTTAAAGAATCCATTAGTGAATCGGTATTAGCGCTTTTTAGCGCCAGCTTAGTGTACTTTGCTCTTCCTATGCTTAACATGGGGAGCACAAAGTATAAGCAAAGACAGAGGCGTAACTAGAAACCTCAGGGCCCAGGTGCAGGAACCATGACGGCCCCCCCCCACCCTAAGCAAAAACATATTTTGTCTCCCCCTCCCATCAACATGCATTGGTCCGCTCCAGGTCCACAATGTTGACTCCAGACAATCAAGGTCCCATTTTTTCTCCAGGTCCACTATGATCTCTTCAGTCCATCCCATTTTTAATGTAATGTTCACTATGTGTATCTCACAGAGCTCCACAGCAATAAAACTCACAGTAATATGTGGTGTGTATGAGCGTATCACAGAGCTCCACAGCAATAAAGCTCACTGTAATGTGCAGTGTGTATGAACGTATCGAAGAGCTTCACAGCAATAAAACTCACAGTAAAGTGCAGTGTGTATGAGCAGAACAAAGAACTCCACAGTAATAAATCTCACAGTAATGTGCATTGTGTATGAGTGTAACACAGAGCTCCACAGCAATAAAACTCACAGTAATATGTGATGTGTATGAGTGTATCACAGAGCTCCAAAGTAAACCCCACAAATAATTATAAAATATATTAAGAAAATAATTATGTATATAATATATAGGCAAGCCCCCAGGCCCAGGCAGGTAAGTGTGGGCCCCCTGGACTCAAGGGCCCAGGTGCAGTGGCACCCTCTGCCCCCCTGGTAGTTACTTCTTGAGTATTTAGTGCTAGAATCACAAAGTCCTAACGCTGATTACAAACAGCTGTTGCTAACTAAAAAAGTTTGCTACAGCTTAGAGCTGGTGCTAACTAATTCTGCTGCAGATGTAAAACCCCCTCCAAAAAATGCTTACTTCTCGTCCCACAGCGAGAACTGCGTCTCAATCCGCCACTTCTGGCCGCTGGGAGTAGAGTGAGACTGGGGAAAAAAGTCCCCAGTCTCCCTTCCTGATCACTCAGCCGACCTGCAGGATCTCTCGAGTGGCAAGATCCTGTCAGTCACGTGACCCGGCAGCACAAGCCTCCATGGAGTCCATAGAAGGTTGTCTCCCAGCAGGCGGAAAAGGGGAGTTTAGGAGGTTGGCTTCCTACGGTGGTCCATGGTAGTGAGGAGATGAGGAGGGCAGCAGACAGGTGAATTCCTTTGAGCTTTACTAGTTGGTCTGCAGCAGGTATGTTCTGCTGTGGGATATCCCTTAAGCTTCGGAATATTACAGGACCAAGGATGGCCTCTGTTTGGCGCACTTGGAGACAACTCCTTTAAGAGGCTATAGTGGAGGAATGTTGCCGTCCATATTTAATATCATTCTCTAGTACAGTTCCCCTTCCTTCACCTGTTTGGAGGGTGTACTTAAACATACAGACAATATGTTTGGTCTTATTTTGTGCTCCTTTTGCTATTGGGAAATGATGGGCAATTTCTTACGAAAGATTTAGGCTCATTAGTTACTCTATGCTACTTTTTTAATTAATAGATGTCGATTAAAGACATCTACATTGATATTCACTGGATTATGCCAATAATATTATATTCTTCCAGGAAGATCTGATATATTCATTTGCTGGAATACAATCATTTGGAGAATTGATCACTGTTAATTTATTTTCCACATGGCGAACAATTTGAATTTTTGTGAGATTTATTTCCAGTATCCAAAACTTTACTGTGAGCGAGAAACACTAATCCTCGGAATGACAGTGATGCGAGCGCTGAAAGTTCTCGTGGTGAATCACTGCTCAAAAATCATGGAAATCACTAACTATTGCAGCAGTCAAGATCTCCTCCCCGTAGCAATATAGGCAGTATGAATTAACGTGTCGACCATAACGGAGTCGTGTTAAAAAAATTGCCCTAAGAATTAAATTAACCTAGCGAGGCTGAAACAGAAGCAAATTAAAGCACAGAAAGAAAACTATTTGTCAACACATTTACAAACACAAACAAAAAGTCAAAAGTGCAGAAAAACACTTAAAAAAAATTAAGGCTGGGGTCAGACAAACGCATTTTTAACGTGCGTTTAGGCGCACTTAATCACGGCCGCACTAGCAGCAAATGACGGGCAATGACAGCCAATATACGAAGTACGGCCGCACGAAATTCCGGCCACGCAACGCAAGTGGAAAATTAACGCATTTTTTCGAGAACGCAGAACCGCTAGTACTTACGTACAGAGTGCGCTGCGGCGGCATAGCGGCGTGTGTGCGTGATTAGGAGACGTCAGACGCTGCTAATGTCCAGCCTACATAACGTCCAGACGCAAAAAGTGTTTTATTGACGATTCGTAAAAAATCACGCACGAAAATACGTGTCGTCTGACCATTTTCACACATTCCGTGAGAAAAATACGTCAATATGTTCGGACGCACTTTTTGACGGTCGCTGCGAATAATGCATTTGTTTGACCCTAGTCTAAAGTGGTCACACTGACAACTCCATGTGCCGTGTCTCGGCCGTGAGGCCAGCCCTGTAGCAAGGCAAGTTCAGAATTTGTATAGGGAATGGAACTGTGGAGACAGAGCTTATGTATGTGTTTTATCTTGTATGTCAGGATAAAGTATTAGGGTGGGTGCTGCCACTAGAATATAAAGTGTCCACACACCTCAAAAGACACAATAAGATAAAGCAAGAGAAAGGGTTCCGGGCGCACCCTAGTGGTTATGTACTAAAACAGCATCTTACATATATATAATAAAAGCAGTTTGCAAGAATTTTTTTTATATATACTGAATAATTCACGCAGAGGATGGTAGTACTGTAAGATTGGAATTCTTATATTTAGTTGATTTCTTCTCTTTTCCCTGGTTCCGGCAATGTAATCCAGGTTCCAGGGTGGGAAGGATGCATAAGTGGGCTCAGGAAAAAATGTGTATCGATGAAAAAGACCAGGCAGCAAGACATGTATAAAAATAGAAAAATATAGACTTTTATTTAAATTAAAAAAAGCTATATGGCAGGAATAAATAGATTTTTTTTTTTTGTATAGAATAGTACAAAAGCTTTAAAAGGATCACCAGAACGCGTTTTTGCCGTATAGGCTTCCTCAGTGAGTGACCTTTTGAGGCAGAGCAATCTGAGATTGACTTTAGAGATTGTTCTGCCTCAAAAGGACACTCACTGAGGAAGCCTATATGGCGAAAACGCGTTCTGATGATCCTTTTAAGGCTTTTGTACTATTTTATACCAAAAAAAATTTGATTTATTCCTGCATATGGCTTTTTTAATTTAAATAAAAGTCTATATTCTTATTTTTATACATGTCTTGCTGCCTAGTCTTTTTCATCGATACACATTTTTTCCTGAGCCCACTTATTCGTCCTTCCCACCCTGGAACCTGGATTACATCGAGAACAATCTAGACCAAATAGCCGATTTGGAAAGTGAGATAAATGGAAGGATTTTTCGGGTTTGGCTATTTTGACCTAGAATTTTCACTTCTCCAGTCATTCTCCTGAGTTTCACCTTTCTTTGAATAGACCTGATAGTTCAAAACAGTATTAAATTATTATCAAATAGACCCTGTCGTTCTTTTTTTTTCTTTTTGTCAATAGCAATTAACTATTTAGATTTTCTCTGGTTTTTAGTTTCTTGGAAGATAACACTAGTGACATTGTTTTTATTTGGTCTGTTTACATAAAAAAAACAACTGTGATTTCATAAGGCTGTGTACATAAAAGACATTCCATTCTCCACTCTATCAAGTGTCTGGCTGATGGTTTTGGAGACTATACAGCTTCTCCGGGTAACGTTTCTGCAATATCAGGGCTACCAGTCGGGTAGTCTGTAAGGCGGCGCAGGTCTCTTGCCACTATGTATCTTTTCAGCGTCAGCGCAACAACCATCTCTTTATACTGCAGGATTCTGGCACCTTTTACCAAATCTATTCCAGACTCACATTCCTCTTAATATTTCATGGCGAGCAATGCCTTAAATGGGTCACTTTTACGTACACCATAGTATGGCTTATTGTATATATACTGTATATATATATATTTTATCCTCAGTAGATAATGTGCATTCCCTTCTTGGTATTAGCAAATCAGTGAAAGGGGGTCTGTGTATAAAATCCCGCTGTTTGGTCCTGAATTATGAAAGAGCCATTAGGATACTAGGGCAGATGTTGTATGGCTGAGAGCCCTCGGGGCGCGCTGATAAGTGTGTTAAGTCATTGCTTAGCGTATAACGTCTGGAAGTATGGAGTTATTATATAGTGCAGCTGAGCGGAGGCTGATGTGAACTGAAATGTTCATTAATAAGTTATGAACATGAGTTAGTGTGGGAAGAGGGATGCCTTAACCCATTTGTAGTTGGAATGAGAGAGCCTGAGACGCAGACAGGACCGAGCTGGGAATCTGACCTTTGCGTAGCTCCGTAATGAAGTGCTACAGACAGAAGGGAGTCGGGAACCTGTTCCTCCCTCCACACTGTGGCATATCGGGGATCGAGCAGAGTGACAGTGACACAGAGAAGGGAGCTGTGCCTATCCTAGAGTGACACAGTGACAATCATATAACGTATTGCAATGTTCACCCATTGCTGGGTGACAGCATCCCTTTTGCTGCCCCTGTATCTTTTATAGGAGCTGACACGAGTAGTCATTTAAAACAAGATAATATACTGTGACAGAATTGTGTCATGTAATAAAGCAAGCGAATCACTTAACCCATTTCTTACAAGACGCACTGAACAGTTTCCTTTAACCATGTAACAGCCACGGATGCATGGAAAGTATTTCCTTCCCTGCCTGGATAACTTGACTCACACATCCTGCTCACGTTACTTAGAGCAGATCTATGTGACTCTGACCCAATTCTACATTATGCTGCAAAATAATACTGTACACTAATCAACCGTGTGGATTTTAAAGCCGAGGTGTCATCGGCCAGGGCAATGCACAAACGTTAGGAAATCTGATCAAACTTCGAAAAAACTGCAAGGACACATCTAGGTCCTGCAGAGTGAACGTACTCTTAGTGCATCGATGGACAAGGAGAGAAAGTGTAAATAGCATATATTGGATGTATTTCATAGATTTGACCATAAAGTCCTGGTATTAAACATTTTATATTGAAAACCTTTGCCCTGACATTTTTCTTCACTTAAATCCAAGAGAATCAGACAGTCTTCCAAGTGTGTTCAATGAGCAAATCCTGAAAAGCGACATATTCTGTACGTCCTGAGAACTAACGGATTACCAGGGCTGGGTGACTTGTAGTAGGCTTTTCTCAGATAACACATATGGCCAATTCCAACCTTGGGCCCAAGTCCAACCTTTGTCCTGGTGGTCCTGTTCGAAATGAGGGCACTAGCAAATACACTCCCCCCACCTTTTTAAGTAGAAGGAAAAAGGTTGGATGGGGGCTCTGTAGCCATGAGTTTCCCAAGGGAACGCAAGGGTGGCCCTGACTGACAATAAGATGCACCATAACTTTTTACCCGCCAGAGCTATATTTTAATGAAGTGAACTGGGTTCTACATCGCATCCCAGACATGAGAACATCTGTGACAACACACCCAACAAAGGTACCTAGACCGAAGTGCCGCAAAAAGGGAATCGGTAAATAAAAATGTCTATGCCTACAGATTTTCCTTACCGTCTCCCTGAACGTGCCTATTCCGAGTTAAGCGTTATGTTAGCATCTAGCTTTGGAATGAAGTGCAACGCAAGGTGATACCTGCAGTGGTGCTCAGCAGGACCATAAGTATCAGTTCCTGGTGTCCATAGGACTTCATGGACTCGTGTGTGGCCACAACTGCGGGATCACTCAGTGCCGCGGATGAACTATTTGTTCCCAGTCTCACTCTGCTCAAGGTGAGAGGATACGGTGGATCACACTATCTCTCTACCGTGGGGTGAGTGGTGAGTAAGGGATTGTTAGGGGAGGTTTCATAGTGTGTCAAATGATTTTTGCAAATGCAAAATAGCTTACCACCAGCTTTCAGGAGATGGTATTCCTATGGGAAATATAGTCTCCAGAAGGAAGAACGAGCTACCTCGGCATAATTCGCAGTTCCATCCAAATGTGCAAATTAACACCTCCTATGCAAAGTATAGAAGATTCTAATTTACAGTAAGACGCATATGGACGCACTATACTTGAGGCACAAGTACTGCTTGCACCAACAGTAGAATAGTGATTCCTGGTGATAATATAACCTTGAGATGATATATAAATATATATAAGAAAACCACCTTGATAAAGGCCCCATAGAGGGCCGAAACGTCGGTCAGTGCTATTGGGCACTTTTAAATGGTATTATAATAAAGCATCATTTTTTATCTTGATATTTAAGCCCTGGAGTGCGTCCCTTTCTGATGATTTTATATATATATGTATATATATATAGGGCTCTATTACATTCTTTGCGCAAAAACGCTCGCGCAGTGCTATTTTTTTGCGCGCAGCGTTAAACGTTGACGCACGTAATTTAAAGCTGGTGTTACAATCCAAGCGCATTTTTTCATCCGTCATAAAATACCGCTCGTAAAAAAGATGCGCAAAAACGCGCGTGCATTAACGCTGCGCGCAGAAATCGGTGGGCAGACTGTTTTTTCACTCGATTCAGCCAATCTGAATTAAGAACCACAATTGTCTCCCGTTCAGTTTTTGCGCCTGTCAAAGTCAATCTGATTATATATGCTGCAGCAATAATAAAAACACGCACAACTTCTCAATTTTATTGTTTGGGTATGTGTAGAATGTGTAACTATACTTTGCTGTATATTTTTTTTTCGGGCTGGTGTATTTGGGTTCGGCCAGGACGTTCAGATTTGCCGTTACCACCAGCTTTTCAAAGATGTTAAAATTATGCTCGCAAACGTTGTCCGTTAAATTTTGCGCTAAGTTTATAATACCTTGCGCGCACCAGCGCACAAACGCATTTGCGCTCACAATGTTTAATATAGGACACGCAAAGTACATTACGCTCGCAAAGGGTTCGCGCAGGTCCACCCGCGTTAGACGTTAACGCGCATTTTTTGCGCAGACATTGTAATACGACGTTCTGCGCGAAGGATTTTGCCCCTCGCGTTAATGCGTTTTTGCGCACGCGTTAACGTTTGCGCGAAAAATGTAATAGAGCCCATAATGTCTCGACAGATTATCTTATTGCCAACCTTGGAATAGGGCCCATAGAGTGGTGCATATTGCTGTGTGGTACCATTTAACATTGTCAGACTGTGTTGTCCTTTACTGCTTCCTTAGCTCTGATACACACACACACACACGTTTCATTTTTTTCCCAAATCTCTGCCTTTTATTTCCTTATAACATATCAGTGACTCACCCATTAGTGTTATCCGAGATAGGTAATTTGGACGATCATGAATGTACTTGTCGGGGTAAAAAAAAAAGAATTAAAGATTCTTCGTGCGCTTTACCTGATATAAACAGGAACAAGAATAATGTTTGGCTGGAAAAAGGTTAAAGATGGAACTTTCCTGTTCTTGAATAAAAAGGACGTGATGTGAACAGGTTAGATAGGGGTTGGTTCAGCGACGCTTTGCAATCTGAGCTACAGCGACAGAAAGGTAAAACAATATTTCTTAAGGAGACTGTCTGGGAAGGGTTAACACTCTGCCCCAGAGTGTTGTAGTTACAGGCTTGTGCGTGTCGGGACTGTGTACACCTGTCTGCTACCACTGTTTGCCCCAAGATCACCTGTTTACCCACAGAGGTGAGGGGGGAGTGAAGAAAAAAACAAGAGTGCTAGGTAACCTGTTCCTTCCCCGGCCACGTAACTTCATTTACTTGCAGGTCCCAAGGTACAGAGAACAGGTGGATAGAGTATTAGAATAGAATGCAGTGTATCAGTGGAGCAAATAGTATCCGCGAGACATATTCTGATGTAACGACGACAGAGAAGTGTGTTTTTATACAATACTCTTGCTATTATTCCTAGTTCTAGATTTGTCATGTAAAAAGCCAACAACCACACTGGTGGGTGGAGGAGTCTAGGGTAAATCTACAGGGAACAGTTCGAAAGATAAGGAGAGTTTTTGGAAGCAGTTTCTTGGCAAGAAAAAATAAGAAAATAAATATGCAGAATAGTTTCATAAGGAATATAAAAATGTATGGCTACGTCCAAAACACACATCATATATACAGACGGTGGTACTTTATGGAAGTTGCAAGAAGCATTTCTTAGGTGACTTTTTTTGGTAGTTTTTTAAATTAATTATAAAGATTTTTGTATTTCAGGAACTGTATCAGCCTGTCTTTGTATAGTTATACACGTGACTATCTAATAACATAGGGCAAGGTTGTACGACCCAATAGAAACGTCAAAGTTGCTAAGGGTTGTTTGCAAGGTGGACTTCTGGTAACATATGGCGTACTTTCAACAATCCGATTCTGTATTTCCCATCTCACGCTTTCCTCAACTTCCTTCTTGTTAAATTCATTTCACTTGCTAAAACCATAAACCTGTCCAACCACTTTTGTCTCTCCATTTCTCTTACCGGGTGTGTGACGGGAAAGGGGGGGTCCCTCCTTCACCAACACTACTCCTTCCTCCAACAATCAAACACATAGATCATAAATCCGGCTTTGTTTAGCTACAGTTTACAGAGACACACGTAGCAGAGGCGAAAGGAGGGTGAGAATCTAAGGGGGAGAAAAAAAGAAGAAAGGGTGATAGTGGGTTAGATGAAAGGGAAAAGCGAAAACAAATTGTACAAAGAAGGAATGAGAAGTCTTGAAACGATTAGATATTGAGTGAGTAAAGGGAAAGGGTCGGATGGGAAAAGGCACAGCGGTTAGATGTCAAAATACAAGCCGAGTTTGGAAAAGACAAAGAAAAATACAGGAAGAAAGGAACGACTGCAGAAAGCAGTCGAGCATTCCTTCGCTGGTGTGAAGAGCATGCTTTTAGAATGCCAATGTGTACTCTCGGATGTCACTCTAATAGAAGCATCTGCTTTCATCTCAGATTCATTGCATATCTTCCATGTAACATCAAAATTCCGATGTAACTTGCCAAAGTTCTAATATATAAAATAATCACTGTGCACGTTCTTCTGCTGATTAAATGTTTTCCTTTTTTTTTTGTGCTTTCAGATTATTATTGTGGTGAATAAAGACTTCAAAACTTTGGGGTGAAGGGGATCCGCCCCCTACCTCCTCTTGAGATTTAATGTTGGTCCTGCACCATAATGCTGGTCAACAAGTGATAACCCCGTGGCCTTCAAACATGAACAATTCTACTTTTGAACCACTGACCGATAATGCTACAGCAGACCCATACTTGGTCCTTTACAAGGGTATGAAATCTGGGAAGTGGTGGTTATTGTCATCACAACAGGAATCCTCTCGTGGTCACTGTGATCGGAAATGTTCTTGTTCTTCTGGCCTTTAAAGTCAACAGTGACTTGAAGACTGTCAGCAACTACTTCCTACTAAGCCTGGCATGTGCCGATGTCATTATTGGTGCCATATCAATGAACCTATATACAACCTATATTGTGATGAGACACTGGGCACTTGGCAATGTAGCCTGTGATGTGTGGCTGGCGCTGGATTATGTCACCAGTAATGCTTCTGTAATGAACTTGCTCATTATCAGCTTTGACCGTTACTTTTCTGTTACCAGGCCTCTGACATACAGGGCAAAAAGGACACCCAAGAGAGCAGCAATAATGATTGGCCTGGCATGGGCCATCTCCTTTATACTGTGGGCACCAGCTATATTGTGTTGGCAATATATAGTAGGGGAAAGGACAGTGGAGCCAAACCAATGTTACATACAGTTCTTTTCACAACCTATCATCACCTTTGGCACTGCCATCGCTGCCTTCTACTTGCCAGTCACTATAATGATTATACTTTACTGGAGAGTTTACCGTGAGACAGAGAATCGAAGTAGAGATTTGGCCAGTCTTCAGGGATCAGCTTCGGAAACTATTAAGCGACCACTGGCTTTAGGACCAACCAGAAGTGGCAGCAGCAGCGGAGGGGGAGAAATGGAAAAATTATCCAGATCGCAAGCTATTGCACCAAAGTTTAAAAGAACTTGCTGTTTTCCTCGTCAACTTGCTGCAAGTCCTTCTCTTAGGAGCTATCCTGAACATCGGAGCAATGGGAGCTGGAATACCATGGAGGATGCCGCCTCTGCAGACTCAATCTCATCTTCCTCTGAAGGAGAGGAGCGTTCATATGAGATGAAGAACATATGCTCAGCTGTCATACGGTTACCCATGGTCAGTTCAGTCGTAGGGACACCCACAGGTTCCCGGGGCTCTAATGATACCCTTGGTAAGGGGGAAGGCGAGGGGGAACCCAATGGAGGAAAGCAAGGTCTCTGCAGAAAACCATCCAAACCCCAAGTACCTACTTTGCCGTCAACTATCATTAAATCTAAGCTTGAGAAGAATCGTAGTGGAAAGAGGAAAACAAACTCACTAATCAAAGAAAAGAAGGCAGCAAAGACACTGAGTGCAATTTTGCTCGCTTTTATTTTGACTTGGACTCCTTACAATATCATGGTGCTAGTGTCCACGTTCTGTAAGGACTGCATCCCACAAACATTGTGGGAACTAGGTTACTGGCTATGTTATGTTAACAGCACAGTCAACCCAATGTGCTATGCACTCTGCAACAGATCCTTCAGACGCACCTTTAAGATGCTGCTACTTTGTCGATGGGAAAAGAGAAAGTGGAGGGCACACAAGCACCCGACACCTTATTTCAGCTCGTCTACGCAGTGATGGTAGGTGAAAAAGCTAATTCTACTACGATCAAAGTTAAACGTGATTTGATATCGGTAATTATGTGAATAATGTATAGAACTATAATTAATGTTTGCTGTGCCTTAATATCTTTTCTAAAACTAAAAAGACGAAAAGGAAAAGTATAGTGAATCACAAAAATGAACCAACTTGTCACTGTAGATGTTTGCCAACTGCACCAACAGGGTTATTCAAAGAGATCCGAATGGCTACCGAAAGGGAACCGAATGCTGAAAATCAGCATTCGGTTACCTTTCTTGGCCATTCGGCTATCCAGAGAGCAGGCAATTCGCCAAATCCTGGCGAATTGCCTGCACATACGGTGGCTGTTCGTTGCATGTTCGAGGGCAGTGAAATCCCCATAAAGAAGCAATGCTTCGGCTATTCAGAGAGCAAAGCCCAGCAGTGAAAAGTTGCCGAATTGCCCTGCCATTCGGTGGTTTAATTCGCAGGTTTATTCAGGCGAATTCCATAGACTTCAATGTTAAAAATATTCCCGTTTTAATTCAATATCTAATAAACCGTTGATTATAATATTCTGCAGTAAAAAGTCTCTTTATTTATAGATTTTTTGGGATATTTTAAGCATTTTTAGGGGGTTTTTGCCAAACATTTTTTTCCTAGTTTTTTTTTTTAAGCGTTTGTTATTTTTTCTGTAACAGCCCTTTTTAGTATCATTCCTTGCACCTCATATGTGAATTTCAGACATTTTTGTTATGTAGTTTCTTTGCAAACAGCACTTCACTTTTCAAACATTCAAACATTCAAGCAAACTGTTTTCTGTTTTTTTTCACTCCATTCGTATGCGATGTCGGGTTTTTCCAGCTGCTGCGCTGCATGTGATCGGCTCCTGCTCGGGTTTTTCCAGCGTTTTCGGCGGGGTTAATCCAGATGTTTTTGCGTGGTTTCAGTGTGCATTCGCCGGGTTTTGCGGTGAGTTATCGGCGGGTTTGCGGTGACTTTTCCCTGCAATTCGGCGGCCCTGTAGTGCTTGCTGAATAAATCGCAGGGTTGCCGAAATGGGATCGCCAAATCGAACTGAATTGAGGAGAACGAAAAGTCACCGAACGTGCGGTGACTTTTCGATTCTCTTTGAATAACCCTGCAAGTATTCCAAGCCAAATGGTAATGATTGTGCGAGGCTTGGGTATTACTATGAATCCTTCCAAAATCAATACTGCTCAACTTGCTCTTCCTTGTGTCATCACCACAACTTTTTCACGGGGGTCAGTGGGACCTGTTTCTCACAATAAGACTTATGGGTAATTTGCAGGAGCCCAATGCAAGATAGGATGTATGGAAAAGTCAGAGGAAGATCACTGGACAGCTATTTGTTCCTAGTGTCCTTCTGTATGTGGTGAACCATGCTGTCCTCTGCTGCACCAATGGTCCAGATTTTAAAGGGTATTATTGTGAAGTAAAATCATTTAACACCAGGTTTATAGTAGCAAGTTATTTTTTGTCATTACTTGATGCAGGTGAGAACGACACGCAATCTTGACATTGCGTTATCTTCTGTCTGCTCCACATTAGCGCTCCCTACACAAAGTACAGAATAATGCACAGTAGGCAATCATAACAGCTGAGCCACAAAAGAAGTTTGTGGTTTGGCTGGAATAGCATGGGAGTCGTTAGCATTAACGAGTGGGGTCGTGATACATAGCGGCTCTCTCGTTATTGCGAATGGCTCAACAGGAATAGGGCCCTAGCCATGAGTGTACGGGTATGGGAGTGAGGAGCTGCTAGGCTACTTGACAATTTACTGCAATACACCTTCAACTTATACTCGCATATGCAGTGACACAAACTGAAACACACAAATCAAAGTTGTTCCTACATGACTTCTTTTGGAACTCCTTCGTTAATGTGTGCTTCCTTCTATTCTTTTTGGACTAAACACTGAAAATTCCGTGAATCTCTGGTTGTTTATTCCCATCACTAAAACGCTTGGGATAACTTGGTCTTCATAAAGTACCTTCATGTACCCCGAGATTGGAGATTGGGTTGACTCGATCTGGTCCTATTCTCAAGGATACAAAGAAATTTTGATTATTTCAAACAGAATTTATTTGCAAATGTGGTCCAATATATGCCCTTAACGTTTCAGTACATCAGACATAACAGGTGATGTTCTGTAACATATTCTGTAGCTTCTTGTGCTGAATCTTTGCAGTCTTGCAGCATTAGAACCGTATTACCAACAGTTGGCCAGCAAATCATGCAAACTGTCTGTAAATGCACTGTAGAGATATTACAGTGCATTTAATCTGTGTGTGTACATGACGGTTCATGTGTGCTTGTGACAAGGTAAACTGGTCATTTAAAGTGGGTTTCCATTAAACCATTGGTTCCTGCCACTTGCTTGACTGATTAGGCCTGAGACCTTCCTAGCCCATACCCCAATAACCTGAATAAGACACAAACGCATATATGTCAGTTGGAATGTGCATGGGCCACAGCTTTACAAAACCATATACAACCATCCCTCGCAGTGCTTAATCACAACCCTGCCCTATTGCTCCATGCAACAGGCATTTACACCAATCCAAAAAAGAGCTCGTCGCCTGCAAGCGAGGTTCGTCTCCCCCAGGCCTCACCCGATGGCGGCTCATACATCCTTTAAGCACTGCTGTCCAGGGAAAACCGCCAATCTTCAGCTGTGACACGATGGGATGAAACCATATACAACCATCCCTTGCAGTGCTTAATCACAACCCTGCCCTATTGCTCCATGCAATAGGCATGTACACCAATATCCAACAAAGAGCTCGTCGCCCGCAAGCGAGGTTCGTCTCCCCCAGGCCTCACCCGATGGCGGCTAATATATCCTTTAAGCACTGCTGTCCAGGGAAAACCGCCAATCCTCAGCTGTGACACGATGGGATGAAATCCAAGGGTGGGTGGGCGGGTCTCACCTTGATGTACTTCTCACGTTGGCAGGAACAAGAGGAAGAACCCTGCACCCATCACCAGCATATATAGCCCAGGTAAGCAACACTGTTGCAAACACACCACCAATAACACCATAGCCTTTCCTTGACTGACAGGCCCAGACATCCGTCCAGCCCCCCCCCCCCCTCCTGAGGGGCCCCAGGGATTCTACACCCTTCCAGATCCTTCCTTAACTTACAGGCCCAGGCCATCAGTCATGTCCCCCTTCCTGAAGGTCCAGGGGGTTCTTTACGGAAAAGCACTTGGTAGTGAAAGGTCAAAACTAATATATATATGTTTGCCCCATTGTCCTACTTCTAGATGTATGTAAAATATTTTCTAAAACTAACGGGTCTATTCAGAGAAAGGTGAACCTCAGGAGAATGACTGGAGAATTAAAAATTCTAAGTCAAAATAGCCAAACCAGAAAATTTCTCCCATTTATCTCACTTTCCAAATCGGCTATTTGGTCTAGATTGTTCTCTTCTCCTGCCAGTTCTCCTGGTTTTCACCTTTCTCTGAATAACCCTGTTAGAATTTAACAGGAAAAACAGGGGAAGGAGATAAAGAATTAATACAGAGAATAGGGGACCAGCGCTTCTTCTGCGACAAATGTGTATAGTGCAAAATAGAAAAGGCTTACTTAAGCCAAATGCGGACCGGACAGGAACTGATACTTCGTAAATGTTCAATATTATCTCAAAGACAAACTGAGAGCAAAATTCCATAGCATAATACTGTATATGACCAAAGTCAATTATTTATACCATAGCAAAGTGCACACTCACAGTGTCAGAGAGCTACATAAGCTCTATTATAATCGCATCCCAGGTTGTTTGCTGGCCACCTGTCCGCCTATAATCCTCCTGGACTTGATGTGTTCCTCAAATAATAGGAGAGAGATTTTTCATAGTGCAACAGGCAGGGTAAAATGTATTAACCAAGGGATAAAAAGGGGTAATTCATCCTTTCTTTAGTATAAACCTTGCTCAAGGGTAATTAATGTAAGGGATTGTTTTTCAAGCACAATCCTTAAGTAGCCCTTCTTCAACAGGGTATACCGGACTTTCTGTTAGCTCATAGATACAGATCGGAACGCTCAGCCTTGGATAACAAGAAACTTATTAACAGGCTGTGCAAATAACAATAAAACAATAAAGCAGAGAAATAACAAATGTTAGGGCCAAACGCGTTTCGCGCCGTTCTGGCACTTCTTCAGTGGCAAATAGGAGCAAAATATTGCTTATTGGTGAGGGTCCTGTTTTTTAAATAGTCCTTGCAGGGGGCTGGATCAGAGTGGAAGAGTCCATGTGGACTCAACGCGGGACGCGGTTTCACTTTCACTCTAATGCAGCCCCCAGCAAGGACTATTTAAAAACAGGAAGTATCAGTTCCTGTCCGGTCGGCAATTGGCTTATGTAAGCATTATGTATGTTGCACTATACACATTTGTTGCACAAGAAGCACTGTTCCCCCTTTTCTCTAATATTTCTGTATCTAACAAGGTGACGGGAAAGGTCACCTATTGGGGAATAATAACGAATCTGTTTTACTTTTGTGTGCCACAGAATTCACGTCTTCCGCTAGGGGAAGGAGATAGTCAACATTCATTCTGTAAATCGGGTGGAGGTGCTTATAAACAATACAAATGGCAGATTAAAATAAACTTAAAAAATAATAATAAATAAAACCAAATACTGAAAAAATGGAAAATTAAAAACGCCGTCTGTTCAAGGCAAAATGTACCATTAAGTCCTCATTCACTCACAGGGTTATTCAAAGAGAATCGAAAAGCCACCGCACGTTCTGTGACTTTTCGTTCTCTTTTCAATCCCATTTCGGCGACCCTGCGGTGTAATCAGCAAGCACTGCAGTGCCGCCGTATGCAGGGAAAAGTCGCCGCAAACCCGCCGAAAAGTCACTGCAAAACGAGGGTGAACGCACACCGAAACTGCAAAAACATCTGGAGTAACCCGCCAGAGAAACCCGAGCAGGAGCCGATCACACGCAGAGCAGCCGCCGGAAAAACCCGACACCGCAGACGAAGGAGGTGAAGAAAAAACAAAACAGTACGCTTGAATATTTGAAAAGTGAAACGCTGTTTGCAAAGAAACTACTGAGCGAAAATGTCTGAAATTTACCTATAAGATCCAATAAATGATAATAAAAAGGGCTGTTACAGAAAAAAGAAAAAAACTTTTAATTTTTTTAAAAAAAATAAACAGAATAGAAAATTTGGGAAAAAATCCTGAAAAATGCTTAAAAGATCCTACAAAATCTATAAAAAAGAGACTTTTTACTCCAGAATATTATAATAAACGGTTTATTAGATATGGAATTAAAACGGGAATATTTTTAACATTGAAGCCTATGGGATTCGCCTGAATAAACCTGTCGAAAGAAGCAACCGAATGGCAGGGCATTTCGGCAACTTTTCCGTGTTGGTTTGTGTTCTCTGAATAGATGAAGCATTGCTTCGCTATGGGGATTTCACTGCCCTCGAACAGACACCGAAGAGGCACCGTATGTGCAGGCAATTCGCCAATATTTGGCGAATTGCCTGCAATTTGAATAGCCGAATAGCCAGGAAAGGTAACCGTACGCTGAATTTCAGCGTTCGGTTACCTTTCGGCCCCAAATCGGAGATCTTTGAATAACCCTGTCAGAGTGAGGAAGGCTAAAATGATCACAGAATAAAGTGAAAAATAAAGCACCTCTAACAATAGAACTAAGATTATAACGTATCTGCTATGTTTAGAGAATTCAATACAAAAGGTGCATTTCTTCCCTTTAAGTATCACCTAAAGCAGAATTTTTGGTTTCATTGTAAAGATAGAATCAATCTTTAAAAAAAAAAAAAAACCTGTACAATACACTTTGGTTGAAATTGCGATACAATCAAAAGATATTGTAAAGATCCAAGTCCACGTTAACGTTTTCACTAGCGAATAACTGGCAAAAATCAGCCACCAGGGTCCAGTTTAGGAGCGTGTTTCGGGTTGTAAAATGTAAATTTATTTTTCAAGTCACATTGAATAGTAATGAAATAAAACAGTTATACATTTATTACGTTTTTTATTGTAGACAGTTCAAAAATAAAGAAGCTAAACATCCAAACCACACATTTAAATAACATATATTAGTAATAAACATTCTGACATTTTCCTCCTAATAAATCTTAGTCCTCTCCATACCTTGCTATGCATAAGCCAAACTTTAGGCTAGGGTCAGACTAACGCATTTTTCGCGTTGTCCGTGAAAAAGTGCGTTCGAACGAATGGACGTATTTTTTCACGGAATACGCGATAGCGGTCATATGATGCGCATTTTCGTCCGTGATTTTGTACGGATCATCAATAAAACACTTTTTGCGTCTGGACGTTATGTTGTGCAGCGTCTGACGTCTCCCAATCACGCAAACATGCCGCTATGCGGACGCAGCGCACTCTGTACGTCAGTACTAGCGGTTTGACGTTCTCGAAAAAAATGCGTTCGTTTGCCACTTGCGTTGCGCGGCCGCACTTTTGTGCGGCCGTTCTTCATATGCTGCCCGGCATTGGATGTCATTTGCTGCTAGCACGGCCGTGATTTAGTGCGGTTAAACGCACGTTAAAACTGCTTTCGTCTGACCTTAGCCTTAGATAGTGTATTATCATATAGCTTTGAGATCACATATATTGACACATGTATTGTGTTGCCAACCCAAAGCTCATATTACAACCACATTTCTCAAACAAATTCCTAATACAGCCATGATGGGAGGGGAACTTCTTGAGGAAGGTAGAGGATAGAAGTTGGGAGTGATGCTCAGCACTGACCAGATTCGACTGCTGCAAACAAAGCTTACTGTTCCAATTGGAACGCCAGCAATATCCAGAGACGCAGTAATCATTGCATGTTTCGCAAACATTAAAGGGGCAATCTAGGCACCATGACCATTCAATACAGGATGACAGTTCACAGTAACCTGAGGGTGCTCCCCGACTCTCCTCAATGGGGAGGGGGTCACAGAAGGCTGATTCAGCTCTTGGGATTGCGGGTAATGGTTTTACAGTACTTTGGATAAAACACTCAAAAATGTTAGTAATGCTAAAATAATCAGGGTTATTCAGCGAAAGGTGAAACTCTGGAGAACTTTTGGAGAAGTGAATTCTAGGTGAAAAATATTTTGAGCTAGAATTTTCACTTCTCCAAACGTTCTCCAGAGTTTCACCTTTCTCTGAATAACCCTGACTGTGCTTTCCAAGTTCTTCATTATTATGTTGGGAAAAGATGTTGTAGCCAAGATATCTGATGCTGTCATACTGAGCATGCCAAAAGTGGCGTCAGCTGGGGCAGATTTAATATTTGTCCCAAATTCTTAACACTCTCATTTGCTCTTAACAGCTCCTCAGTAATGGAGAAGAGACCTTGTAAGGCTGTAATCATTAAAGAAAGAGCTACAATATAATTGTGCTGCACGTAATGTTCTACACTCGTTTTGTAATACTCTTAAGAATATTCTACCAATATTTTGAACAATAAAAGTTAATATATGCAGGCCTCAAAATTTCCACTCGCCTGCTCGCATTTGGCGAGCGGAAATTACATGAGGGCGAGTGGGAATGTAGAGGCAGGGCAGGATAAGGGGTTAGGTGGGGCAACTAGTGGCGAGTAACTCTTAAGGCCTGGGTAGTAGCTTGGGACTTGAAATTTTGAGCCCTGATATATGTATAATAATGACCCGCTGCAATGGAGTACATTGATGCAATGGTGGGCTTAAACATTGCGTTATCACAATTTTCAACTAAAGTTCACCTCATCATTATAAATATATCCTCAGCTCAGTGTTCTTAACCTATTATATAAAATATATATATATATATATATATATATACACAAAACACCAAGAAAGAGCACTCCATATTATGGAAAACCTTCTTCCATCATTTTCTGTGACAAAAAAAACACAGTTTTAAAAATGTTCAAAAAACCTGACTGAGGTAAACTGATGGGGAGTCAGTTCACAAAGTTATGATCATAATTTGCTTAAGCCTGTCACAGTCGCCAATGTACCCCATCTTTGACAGGTCCTATCTAACTTGACCGAGTCTGCACTTACAGGATCAACTCACCCTGGAGCTCCCCGGCAGCTCGAGGCCTTTATAGGCTGTCATGGTAGAGCACCTGTGAACAGGGAGGGGTGCATACCAAATGGGAATTGTCAGCTCTCTATTTATAAAATACAAAACAGCAAAAGGTTGCACTCAACCTCAAAACTCATCATTTTACCTAAGTCAGGTTTTTTTGAACATTTTTAAAACTGCGTTTTGTTCACAGAAAATGATGGAAGAAGGTGGTCGATAATATGGAGTGCTCTTTCTTGGTGTTTTGTATTTGATGTCTTAGATGCACCCGCTTAGTTTTGAGGTTGAGTGCAACCTTTTGCTGTTTTGTATATATATATATATATATATATATAGTTATTAGAAATAATGGCCGTTTCAATGACATCTTCTTCTCTATTTTTACTGTTATTCAGGACACAGATCACCCTGGCGGACACCAGTAAAGTTCTGCTTTCTTTCTATGCAGAACAGAATCAGAGGTCACATGTAGTCAAATACATGGGCATCGGAGTGGAAGTTATGGCATCCCAGCTTCCCTTACAGCAAGGAAAGGGATGGGAGTCGGAGAGAGAGAGAGAGAAAGTAACGTCCATGGGATCAACACAATCATCTGTTTGAACATTTCCCGGTTGCCGCTCGTCTCTTATGGATTTTAGAATGTCTTGGACATGATGTATAGTACATGAACAAAGGAAAATGGGTGACAGGGGGAAGGCCAGTCTAACTTTTCAAAGGATGATTTTCCCTACTAAAAGAGTAGGATGGGTCCTTGCTTTGCCGAACCAAACAAAGACAGGCCAAAGAACATGATAAGGATTTTTTTTCTACTGTTTACATAGAGGGAGCTCTGTATTTATTCCGATTTCGACTAAATAAAAACTATATATAATACAGAGACCTCACATCTGTTTTTGTTATATAAAAGTAAATCCACTTTATTATACCTCATAGTTATGTTGTTTCGTTTACAAATGTGAACATCGCCACTTTCATGCAACAATTCCAATCAGAAGGCATTTTTCTTGGTTAACAATCTGCACAAGTCCAGTGTCTTCTATAAGCACAGATCACATTCACCTGTATCCTTTATATTCACCGGTCTTTGTCACTCAGCTATCTCCACTGCAGATATAGTGGTCAGTCACTTTGTTTCTGTATTCAGTTGTATGCATAGGCCCATCAAATATGTCTCTTTTATGCATGCACACCATTCTGTTACCTGGCTCCTGCACCTGTGTTAGAGCTATTTTCCGTGTTTATTGTATGCACAGCTATTGGTTGGTTGCCTCCTCTATGTGGCTTTAATATCTCTTGCGTGCATAGCTATGTTACGTACATGTGTTTTATGTACAGGCCTTGGCTTGATGCCTCCTGAATGTTGCTCTCTTGTCTGTCGTATCTGTAGGTCTTTGTCACTTGGGCTCTGTATTTGTTGAGTACACAGCTTTGTGTCACCGGGTGGTTTTCCTTCCTTCTGCATCCCTCTGATTGACTGCCGACACACTGACAAATGAGTCAGAGGGTCCACTACGCCATGAATGACAAATTACATAAATCTAGAATGACTGCTCTCCAGAACGCAGCACCCATGGACCAGCATGATGGTAGGGCCTGTCCTTGGACCAAGGTAAGTTACGGTTTGAGATACCTCCTCAAGCAATGAGGTATTGCATTGATATTTAGGACCAACGTGTTATCCATCGCTTGACTAGATATGCACTGAACATTGCCTGGTTCACTTTAATGCACATTAGGGTCGGTGTACTAACCAAACTACACTTCAGGTCTAGTGGATGAAAGGAAGGACAGGCTTCAATAAAGAAGAACCTTATTCTCTAAACTTCCTGGATGCTTTCCATGAAAGTTACCTGTTTGCCATTGAGTGTATGTGAAGCAGAAACCTTTCATTACAACCGAAACCATTAACAATCAAACAAATAGCTAAAACTCCTGTCAATCCCAGGGTAATATAACTAAACCAGGCAAGCTGCTACCAGAGAAAGCCATCGAGTTATCAAGTCCATGGACCAAGTTCAAATTTGTCAGTGCGTTATGCAGACATGAACCCATAAAATATTAATTATGAAGACTCGCTCAGCTCTAAGCTCTAAGTGCATTGGAATACAGGAGTATATTTAAAAGGAGCACCTATGTATTAGCATCACATGTATATGACATCATATGAGGCTCCAGTGGAAGCAAGGTCTTAGTTGTCTGTCTGATTATAAGGCCATCCCTCAGGTTCCTCTTGATGTTGTCAAGTACAGATAGAAATATATAATAAACCTTGAATAATTAATATGTGTTAAGTTCTAATTTCCATTATAATTACCATAAACCTTTTACAAGTTTCTTCTTATATATCAAAAATGAAGTAAGGCGCTGCGCGACTCTGATCAGAGGAGACGACAGACCCAACCACACCGAGATATGGCAGATTAGCATCTGATCAGTCCGTGGTCTGTCAGATTGGTTTATTGTTTCAATCATCCAATAGAAATGTTCGTTATACATGCCTAAAAACTTCCTGCAGTTTTCACTCCCAACATAGGAATGTGATACAACAACCAATCAGAGCAGATACATTTCTACATCATGTAACAAAGATTTCGCGGGCATTCTAAGTCAACACAGGATATCTATTTCCATCACCCCGCTGACTAGCCTCGAGAGGAAACGAAATTGAACAGACACCAAGCTGGAAAAAGGAGGGGGGGATTTCACACTAATGCAAAAATTAAAAACTACCTATCATATTAAAATACCTTTCAATATGCTGGGACTTTTAGTCAATCTATCATTCCCAAAATATATATCTCAAATTAGGATCAGATGATTTGTGATTTAAGGGGTTATTGATTAACCTCTGAAATGCCACCAAATTGGTGAATTACACAGTATGTGCAATTTCGGGGCTATTCGTCTATTCCCTAAACTGTAAATTTGCCAAATCAGATCAATCAACAGCAAAATATGGTGCAATTCGCCACAATTTGGTGACACTGAATTAATCCCATTGGAAACTATCAATTTGTGTATTCAGAGAACAATGAATTGCACCGAAATTCCATTGAAATGCCCTGATTTTCGATGTTTCAATCCGACAGGTTTAAGCAGACGAATCCCATAGGTTTCAATTCAATAAATGTATTAGATATTTTATGTGCAAAAACACTTAATTTTTTTAAATACTTTTTGTATTCGTACAGGGTTATATATTCAGAGAGGTGAAAACCAGGAGAATTGGCAGGAGAAGAGAACAATCTAGACCACATAGCCGATTTGGAAAGTGAGATAAGTGGGAGAATTTTTCTGGTTTGGTTAATTTGACCTAGAATTTTCACTTCGCCATTCATTCTCCTGGTTTTCACCGCTCTCTGAATAACCCTTTTAGTATTTTTTAAGACATTTTTGTTTTTCTTATTTTTTAGTTTTTGTGACAGACCTTTATCTTTTTTATTTTTACCTTTTTAAAGGACCTTTATGATTTTTTTTTAAGACACATTTTTACTACATTTGTATTGATTTAAGCTCCTATTAGGAGAATAGGGGACTTCCTTTTTATTTTTTTCAGTATGGTGGAATTCGCTGATGCCGATTTGTTGCAATTTTGCACTTATAGGCGCAATTCGTCGATTTTCACCAATGTCTGAAAACTGCTTCCTTGACTCCAACTTCGGCAAAATATGGTGCATATTCGCTAAATAGTGAATGCACCGTATTTTCGATTAAATGGAATCTCCAACATACATCCAAAATACTCCAAAATGCAAAACACCAAAATTGTGTCCAATTTCGTTGCTTTGTGAATAGACCCCTGTGTTAACATGCAACATTAAGGTTTTGTTATTCATATTGTTTCATGTGTTATTACTCTAAACAGGGACAAACCTCCATGGTCACGAATAGTATTTGGCCCGTAGGCAGTTCTACTTTTAGAACCAGTTTTCAAAAAATTTCTGCTATAAATGGCTTTGCCTTATCATATAAAATGATAAACATGTCAAATGTTACAGTTGATTTTTAAAACATCGAGATATGTGTGCTCTTAGGCTAATGTCAGGCGAATGCAGTGATCACGTCCGTGTTGCCGCACAGTTTAACGTCCGTCGTAGCATAGAATCATGATCGATAGAAAACCACACATGAAGTACATGCTTACCGAACTGCGCACGCACAACGCACGTGGCAAAGGGACGCAAGTTAGGCAAGAACGTAAAACCGCTAGACGGACGTGCAGAGTGCGCCACGTCCGCGTAGCATTCTGTGTAAGTGATGAGATGTCAGACGCAGCGCGTTTGCGACTTCCAGCACCTTGACGCACACAATGGCTTTTCATATCCTTTTCAAATCTTTATCATTTTTCATATTAATTTTAATTCCCATAGTTCCCTTTTATTTTCTACGTCCGTCAAAACAACGTGGACCGTGGGGTGTCTACAGTATCTTCCGGCAGTACGTCTGTCCGTAATGTAGAGTGCGCTCAGACTGCGTTCATCTGACATTAGCCTAAGCCTTATGTATGCCATGACAACGAGCAAAATCTGATTAGATCTACATGTGTATAAAGGCATCATAATGAGAACATCTCACCTGATGCCCTTCAGATGCTCTGGAATGGACAAATACAATGTCATGTTCAAGTTAAAAAAGAATACAGCTGTAGCAGACCTCCCTATGTACTGTTACATGTGTATATACAAATATTGCCCACATAAAAGCAGCCACAACCACGTCAAATCATTATAGTAACACAGGTGAAAAGTCAATGTAACATAGAACCAGTTGACAACATATTTCAATTTTTTTCATTGATGTTTATTCATTTTTCTGCAATCAGGTCGAAGCGTAGCTTTTTGTTGTAGCACATACCATTGCAATGTCATTAACAATATTGTAAAACCTTTGTCTTGAGGGTTTAGGATTTGATATGGAATAGACAGAATGGAGGTACTAGTTTACGGATTCCTCGTAGTCATAGTTTACGAAAGTCTTCATGACTGGGACATTGAGGTGTGTTACCGCTTCAAGAAAGAAAAGGAATCAGATTCAAAGGGCTGGTTTTATTAAAAAATGGAAGACTCATTCATTAGACTGGGGATCTCAAACTTTGCCCCCCCCCCAGATGTTAATGGTCTACAATTCCCATAATTCTTTACATTTAATGGACAGGCAATCATGGGAGTTGTAGTTTTGCAGCACCAGAGGATCAGAGTTTGAGATCCTTGCAAATGATTTTAGATATTATGCTTGAGATCATTTTCCTCTCTAACCCTTGGCCTCCGTGATGATTGTAGGAGACTTTTTGTTATAGGGTCTTTGTCAAAGACCCTCTTCAGGTATGTTATTATTCTCCTTGTTGTGTCTGAAGGTCATATGTGAAGAAGGAATCTGGGCTTTTATTTTTTTGTAAGTATGGACATTTGCTTTTCTCACAGGACACCGACAGTCGCCTTAAGTGCCTTTTTATGAATTAACCAGACAAGTGGGGGAATCAAAATTATATATCTAAATATAGCATTTTTACGGGTGTATGTGTGAGCGTCACTGTCGTGCGCAGCCCGTTACATTAGGGCGTGCACCCACGGAACATTTATTCATTGAAAACTTATGTTAAGTAGATTTTGCCCAAAATGCACGTTTTCCATTAGAAATAACAAGCCTGTAATCGGAGATACAGTCGGATTTTCTGTTATCCATCACAAACCAGATAAGGGACCTCTAAAATGTCAATGTAGGAGGTGAAAGAGGACCTCTTCACCCAACATTAGGGTGTGCCTGAGCACACCAGGCACACCCCCTGCGCACACCTATGGTGTGCGTGTATGTGTCTGAGCAGCACAGTACATGCATTATACAGCTTTCAATGACTAGCAATGCACGCACTCTCTGACCTCCCGTGACCTTCTCTTATAGTAGAATAACACACTTCTTCATCATTTGCATATCCTGGAACTTTCTGAATGAGCTGATCCTAAGACGGATGAACGTCAGAAAAAAAAAAAAAAAGACAGATATTAGTTTAGGTAAATAAATGCCACACAAAACGTTTTCATGCCCTAGTGAATAGAAAACTTCTTTAGGATGTGCACACGTGTGACATGTCCACTAACATGTACATGACTGTACACAGTGAGCCTGGATGACCTCTCCTCAGATCCCTCTATGAACCAGGTGGGAAT
Source organism: Leptobrachium leishanense (assembly GCA_009667805.1). Lineage (NCBI taxonomy): Eukaryota > Metazoa > Chordata > Amphibia > Anura > Megophryidae > Leptobrachium > Leptobrachium leishanense. Next base: position 130,493,776 of record CM019072.1, on the reverse strand, counting down.
TGTCTAGAAGGATAGTAAATGGGATGCCTTGAGGAAAAATCAGGAAGACCAGGATCAGCTGGTTCTGACGGAAATCTCTGGAAATTCCGCCTCCTTCCGTCTCTCAATGGATTCATTTTAGCAGTGTTTTGATTAATTGACTGGGCTGATATTTACTGTAAATGACGACAATGGTTTCTCAACTCAGTTTTTTATTAAATATTACACAAATGTTTTGTGTTAGAGAAATGATGTGTTGCTGTCAGTGATTTGAAGGGCTACACTCAACTTTCCATAGATTGCAAGGCCTAGCTCTTGATTGGCTGAGCCACTTCCTGCTCTGGGCAGAGCTGTCAGCAGGGCAGTTATTGGGGTGCTTGTGGAACCATTCAATATTAAATACGAGTATCTGCCAGCGTCATGTCGAGCAGGAACTCATAGAGATAGAGTTCCACCACACTTTTTTTTCAGGCGAGAGCAGAATTCCTATGCAGCCTACACTTTTAGAACTAGACCCCCCGTTATACATGAAGCTTTTTCTTTTAGACAGTTACTGTATCATCTATATATAATGCAATATTACTTCGTACATGGAGTATCCCTGTGAGGGCGTACAGTGCAGTAGATCAGATCGGCAGTAGTTAATAACACTATGAGCAGGTCTATAACACGGGACCTCTTTCACTACAAAATGTAACAATATGCAATGAACAATCACAGTTGTGGCCCTTGAATCCTTTTTTAAGCCAAATTTGCAAAATCACTTTGAGCATATCCTCTCTTTTGGTAATCATCAATTAAAAGGTTGCTACCAACCACAGGCGCAACGCTTGTGATAGGGCGGCACGCATGTTACATTTATTACTTACAAACTGTAAATAACCACAAACTGTCAATTTATGTTTTTTATCATGAACCAAATAAGACAAACCCAAAAGGTGTAGATGGAAACCTAAAATGACGAGAGCAGGAGAATTGAACAAGTGGGCACACTCTATACACACCCATGGTGCCAACACTATCATAATTTGTACGGTGTGTACAGGTTATGGTATAAAAAGTTACGCTTTTTCAGGTATGCCATAGAGGAAACCATACTTCCCCCAGTTCTGTCCAAGTGGCTATATGACGTATGGTCATATTAGATACCAACACCATAAGAGCCCCCTTGCTTGACAGACCCCCTCAGAGATTTCAATGAGGGAGAATAGGATTGACTGACCTACTCATGGGTAACATCCAGGCAGGATAAGAAAATGAGAACATTAAATCATTAAATGGTAGGGATGTCTCCACCCGATGCATAGGATCCAGATCGGGACAAGATCTCTGCATTTTTCATGAATCAGCCTTATCAAGACGATCTGACCCCCAAATCCAAAAAACGGCGAGCAGCGAGACTCCAAACCTTCAATCTGGAATCCCGGAGCCTCTGCAGTGACTTGTGGTGTCTTTCCTGTCTGCTTGTAGCTCACGGCAGAAGCAGGGAAGATGCCACAAGTCAACACAGGAACTCTGGGAATTCCTTTCACTATGGAGCCTCCAATCCAGCTGGGAGACGTGTAGTATCTGATGGGAACTTGGCATCAGCCAATCCCAAACACTGAACGACCGGCATCAGATCATAGACCCAAAAACAGCGATTGGGACATCCCTACTAAATACATTTATTTTGTTAGACAACTGCTGCAGAGATTGCATTCCAGTGATCAAACGTTGGCATCCACATTTTCCACATGAACCCCATTTACCATATCCCCCATCGAGTTTTTAGGGAATTATGTCCACAGCATTGTGGTGTGCCAAGATTAGTCGTCACTGTAATACCCTGAAGCAAAACCATTCTACACCAACGCAACACATTTCACTTCACTGAAACATCCTGTGAGCACTTATGCAAAGTGTGTTAGCTGATGTTAATCATATTTGTCTTACTTAAGTTGAGAGTTGATTTTCCTCTTTCTTATACTTAAAAAAAACCAAAGGAAACTTTAACAAAGTATTATGGTGCTACAAGTACCACTTGGGTGAAAATACACCGAGAAAAAAATTGGAATAAGAGGCCTTACATAGGTACTTGGCACTTGAAACATAATATTTTTTTACCCCGTTGCCTTAGTTTCTTGAAATTATGTTTTTCACTGCTATCCTACATCATAAATAGGCCCCACATTGGTCAACATATACATATAAGGGTCAGCACAGCAGCCTTGGCCCTCCTGATGTTTTAGCACTTCATCTCCCATGTAACTTTGCCACTCATTAGAATGACCCAGACTCATGAGAAATGTAGTTCTGATACATCTGAAGTGCCAAGATTGCTAAACCCTAAAATATATGTGTCATATAAAGTTTTTCATCAACTCTATCAAATATCATTAGTACCACTTGGTTATTTTTAAACACAAATAAAAACAAGAGGTCGTAATGGCAAGTACACCAAAAATTGAAATGTCCTTATTGTGTTTGTTTGATGTTGCTGATTTCTTACATGTGATTTGTTTTTCTCATGTTTATTTAGCTAAGATTATTTTACTCTATATGTGTCACTGGGTGCATCCATTGTATGATCTTTTGTGTTGTAAAATGCCTACACACACAGTATCTTTACATCACTTGCTCCTCACTGTGTGGCTTTGGCCATAGAATGGAGACTCTGGGTGGATCACTGACTCAAATCATTGTATTGTGTGAGATGTATTCTAAGGACATCAACGGGGGAAGATTATCCCTGTCATATTTCATCCAGCTGCCATCCCTTATCTCAGCTAGCAGTTAGGACAACACTAGACCTCCTGCCGCCTTATCTAAACATTCCCTATTCCACCTCATTAACTATTGAATAATGTAGATTAAAAAAAACAGAGCCACAAAGCAAAGCTTTTGGTAAATGTTGCATTATGGGAAAAATACACAAAATGGAAAGGGGAGATGAAAACCTTACTTTACTTTTCCTTTTTACATGCAATTACTTCAAACAAACAAATGAAGTCAACATGTGTTATTTGTAATGCACAAAAAATAATAATGTAAGTGGTAGTGTCCCTTTAAATGTGACAGCCCCAGTCATTATCATACCAGCTCTCGTCCTTTTCCAGCTGAGCTGCAAACTTTAGTTGTGGCAAGTTACTGGAAATTAACTCTTCTTATACCTTTATAGGAAGCATTAATTTGCCAGCAGCAAAAGAATAATGAGGAGTACAAATGTTGCTCGTTATTCTTGTCTCCATGGCCTCCTATCACCTGCAAGGTTTTAGGAGTGTGCCTGCGACGCCTACTTACAAAAGGCCTCTCATCCCTCCCATTAATACTCATCATCCACATGTCCATTTATATAATGAGTTCTTGTGATCACACTCTGTTGGCATCAGTGATATTTCATGACCAGAGCACACCCTTTTTGCATGTATATTCCTGTGTTGTAACTTGTGCATATTATAATTTATTACTGTTCCTACTGCACACCTACGCCTAGTTTCTCCCCGCATCCCCTCTTCCCATGATAGACTGCAGGATTTCTCACACGCAGCCTCATCCTCTGGAACGCTCTCCCTCATACTGTCAGACCTTCCCCTAGTTTCCCTTCCTTCAAACGCTCCCTTAAGACATTCCTATTTAGGGAAGTCTACCACCCGACTCGCTGACTCAACCAGCACATCACTCCCACCAGTCCATCACCCTCATCTTGCAGCCCATCAACACCCACCAGTCCATCACTCTCACCTTGCAGTCCATCACTCTCACCTTGCATTCCATCAATCCCACCAGTCCCTCACTCTCACCTTACAGTCCATCACTCTCACCATGCAATCCATCACTCTCACCTTGCAGTGCATCACTCTCACCTTGCAGGCCATCACTCTCACCTTGCAGGCCATCACTCCCACCTTGCAGTCCATCACTCCCACCTTGCAGTCCATCACTCTCACCTTGCAGTCCATCAATCCCACCAGTCCATCACTCTCACCTTACAGTCAATCACTCTCACCATGCAATCCATCACTCTCACCTTGCAGTCCATCACTCCCACCTTGCAGTCCATCACTCTCACCTTGCAGTCCATCACTCTCACCTTGCAGTCCATCACTCTCACCTTGCAGTCCATCACTCTCACCATGCAGTCCATCACTCTCACCTTGCAGGCCATAACTCTCACCTTGCAGTTCATCATTCTCACCTTGCAATCCTTAACTCTCACCTTGCAATACATCGCTCTCGCCTTGCAGTCCAGCACTCTCATCATGCAGTCCAGCACTCTCACCTTGCAGTCCAGCACTCTCACCTTGCAGTCCACTCCTCCTGCTTCCATCCCCAACCCTTCTAGATTATAAATTCCCACGGGAATAGGGCCCTTGTTTCCACTTGTACTGGTTTGTCAAAATGTTGTTCAATGTATTGTAACCCTGTCTATGTTGTGCCCATTGTACAGCGCTGAGGAATATGCTGATGATTTATAAATAAAATAATAATAATAATAATAATAATGTATATACCAATTTTTTAGCTTTATGTTATAGTGTTTAAGAGAAAGCATCAAGATGTGCATAGATTTCAACTTAAAATTACAACACAATGAAAGAATTTAGAAATGTAAAATGTTTTTGCCCTGCTCCATTACATTCAGCGTAAGGCAGATGTAAAGGTATGAATTCAGAGCAAGCCATTATACGTGTGACGCTTCCCAACACCTACTCGGTTACAAGTCACCCACTATACGTGTGGTTGGGCTTGTAACTGATTCAACCAGCAAAAGAATAGTCAACATTGCTTTCATTCCCTCCTGGACTCTACAGGAGTCCATAGAGAGGTGCACATGATCTGCAGGAGAACACATGTACACAATTTTGCAGGGTCGTCCCTTTTTGGTAGACACATAAAGCGTACAGTAGCTAGGGTGCTGTTTTTTTGGGGAGTTTCAGGGGGCTTAAACTTGAATACTGAGCAACTGGGAACTGATTTACAGTGTATGTACACGTCCTATACTTATAGGAATGGGTAAATGCACAATAAAGAAGCAGTCAAGCAGAGCTACGACAGACGTTGCGGCTTGACATAGTTACAGAGGCTGAAAGAAAAAAAACCTGCACGAGTTCAGCCTTTCACACATGACCTACTGCTGTTGATCCAAAATAAGGAAAAAAACACAGTCTGAAACGATCGCCAATATGCAACAAACTGGGAAATATTCCTTCTTGACCCCAGAATTGCGTCAGATTTCTCCTTGGATCCGGAAGCTTTTACCCACATATTAAATATTATAACCCTTAATATTCTGTTTTTGCAGGAAGTCATCCAGTCGTTGTTTTTAAAGTCTGTACAGACTCTGACCCAACCACCTCAACAGGCAGTGAATTCCACAGCTTTATTGTTCTCACCGTACAATAACCTTTCCTATGCTTTAGGCTGAATTTCCTTTCGTCCAGTTTAAAGGGTGACCTCGTGTCCTGTGTGTAGTCCTGTTAATGAATAGGTTTCCAGACATTGGTTTATAAATAGATAGCAGGCTCATCTTGAGTCCAGTCCTTACATTTCACGGAAATACATTTTTTAAGATCTGTTTGTGAAGCATTTTACTGCTGAAGAAGCCAGAAGCAAAAGGAATAAAATTACTTTCTACGAGCTTTAAGTCGATCAGTAGACGACTACAATTAAAATCATGGCCAGATTGCACAAATAAAAAATATATTTTTTTTAAAAAACAGCAATTTATGGAGTATGTGTCCATAATCTATAATAAACAAGTTCCATAACTGATGCACATAAATTTGCATTTTTCTACATGTGTTATTATATATAAACTGAACGTAAAATGCAGAATTACTGTATCTTTACTGTAAATATTTCCAGATGATAGAAAACTAGATGACACCAAGCTGGAAGATAAAGATAATAGATAACTAAATTATCTTCCAGATGGTAAGGGAAAAGAAAAAGCTATTATCCTGCAAAACAGAAGCTGACTAAATACCCATATGGAGCCCACGGATTAATAAGGACAATACATAAACGTTAATGGTGCATAAACCCTGGTGCGCAAACTGAAGATCAATACACATTGCTCAGATTAAGAAATACATGATCTCCTAATAATATTGCAGATATATTATATATTCTTTTTTTTATTATTATTTATTTGTAAGATTACAAAGAAAAGAAATTCACGAAATCAAACTGACAGAGATATGGCCACAGAAGGCCTGCATAACCAAAAACGAGTAAACCGGTAAAAAAGGCATAGAAGCAACTAGTAACGGGCCAAAATGAAGCGTCGGGTCTTATTGCCATACTAGGAAGCAAACGAAAAACAAAGATTGTCCATGGGACCGCTAGAAAAAACTCAGGGAAGGGCCCAGTTAGTAGAAACAATAGTCACATAGAGTCCAGAGAACTCGTAGACAGAAATATACAAAATATGCAAAAAAGGGAGGGACGGAGATCTGTTATCAGCCTGGTTAAACCGCCGAGATGTCCATCGGAATGCCCACTTTTTCAAGACTTTCAATCAAAGTCGTTGCGGGATCGGTGATCGTATCAGGAACATTGGCAAATGTCACAACAAGAGAGCCAGCCAGGCCCCATCGATAGTGAATCCCCTTCCTACTAAGGATAGCTGTTACGTCCCGGAAATGCCTGCGGGCCATCAAGAGCAGAACCCTCAACCTGTACAGGATCCCGTGCTCCAGGGGTAGTCATGATCTTCACCTTCAGGGCTATGTCACGGAATGCCACTACGACATCCCTAGGTGCACCTCTGGCAATCACCGCGGTCTCCGGACCCGAAACACCGAACCGACCACATCGGGGGTGTCAGAAGGCAGTCCAGAAACCTGTATAGCCAGGCGGGTCACATAAGGCAGTAGCTCCTCCGCCGATATCGAGTCCGGGATGCCCCTGACCCTGATATTGCGCCGTCGATGTCTAGCTTCCAACGTCTCCACAGAGCGGGACAGCACCTCAACCTGAGAGCGAAGGGCGGCCATCTGGCCAGAGAGGTGGGTTTGTTCTGTTCCTACTTTAACGTTTTTTGCCTGCGCTTCTATCACCTGCGTGCGTACCTCTTTTACCTTTGCATGAACCGCCGCCACCACAGGTTTCCACATGTCCCTTATCTCGTCCAAGAGTCTGCGTAGATCGCCATTCGTGGAGGGGAGATGGTCATCTTCCTCCCTGGTCTGAGCCTCCGTTGATTCGCTGCCGGGTTTGGATACTCCTGCCCGAGTTCCCGACACTGGAGCCTCTTGCGCTGACTCAATCTGCTGATCCGATGCCACACTACTGCCAGCGGAGAGCTTTTGGTCATCAGCCGATTCCCCCTCAGAGGATTCCCGCGTGGTCGCCAAAGTCATTGAAGACGCTGCTAAAGCAACCTTGCGCTTTTTTGTGCCCACTTTTTTGCGGCTGCGGAGAAGGGGCCATTGTCCCTGCGACTGGCGCGAAGGGGTGATCAACGACATCCCAGCGTCCCCACCGAGAGGCCAGGTGCAGTCGTCTTCTCCAGACGACCTGTAACCCGGAGGGAGAGATGAAGAGGCAGGCCCCCCTGCCATGGAATCCCGGAAGTCTTGCTGGCGAGGACAACCTTTCTGAGTAGGTCGTTAAGGCATTTTCCGCCCCTACTAGTACAGTTAAACAAGGCTCCAGGAAACAACTTGTATGAGGGCATCCAAAATGTCACAGTCACCAGGCCCAAATCTCCCCCGGGGTAAAAGTCCACCTCGGAGCACGCTGGTGGAAAGCTAGTAGTTCCCTTAGGTCCCTTGAGGACTTCTGAGGTGAGCCGGGAGCTTTGTGAGGGCAAACGAGCGGGTAAAATCAGTATAATGCCGAAGCTGCATTGGAGCTGTTCAAAAACCCGACCGCTCGTTGCCGCGGCTAGCTCCGCCGCCCCCATATTATATATTCTGCGTCCACAGAGTTAAAGTAAATGTATTGAATATTTTATATAATTCTTTGGTGTTGAAGGTGTAGAATAATATTTGCTCTGTACAAGATATATTTTGTTACCGTATTTAAAAATAAAATGTGAAATAAAAAATATTTTTTTTTAATTAAAGTTTATTGCACAATATTAATATAACATTGATGACAAATGTACAATATAACATGACAGTGTGTTAACAATACAGGTTATTAATCAAAGTGCAAAAATACGTTTTTACTTCCATTTTTAACCCCTTCATTACCAAGTGATTTTCCCAAAAAACTTTTGTCAGAAACCAGTGGTTTTCTAAAAAAACACATTTTAAATTAACTGTCAGGGCATCATCAGATGTTATTACACAGTTTTAGCTCTTTGGGCATTATAAACACAGGGCTAAAATTTTGGGGCATTATCCACAGGGCTAAAACTTCAGCTTCCATGGGGCTAAATCTTATATCCACAGGGCTAAAACTTCCTTTTTTTTTCAGAAAGAATTTACCAGGAAGGATACATTGAGATTTCTCTCGTTTTCAAGTATGTCCTGGGTGGCGAGTATGTACCGTTAGGCGTCTTGGCCAAGGACACTTACTGGAGAGGTGCTCTTGCCGGGATCGAACCTGTGTCTCCACGGTTATAGCGCAGTGATGTTACCTCCACTCCACCCAGCAGGCACGAAAAGCAAATGCAGCAAAATTATTTCATTAGTTTTTGGGCTGCAGGTCACCACATTGAGATATCTCTATCAGGGCACCGGATGGTGCCTTTGAAGCCCGAGATATCTCGATCTTGGTAGCGAAGGGGTTAAAGAACAATCAATGTTATAGCAATGCCTGGCCATAGGAGAGCAGGGGACCATTTGCAAACCACCAATATGCTTCAAATGATTAATTTTACATAAATACATAAAATACCAGGAAGATCTCTGGCATCTCAAAATAGAAATAAAAAATAAAAATGTTAAAAAACATACAGTGCACAAACTACATATAAATACTGTATGTGCTTAGCACCTTTCCAGTGCAACCTGTGATAGGTCTTCTCTGATAACCCTATAGATTCCTACTCTTTAAAAAATGGTTTAGAGATGGAGATTAAAATAAAAAAAAAAATTTTGTTAACATAAATGTTTCTGTCAATGCCCAGTTCACTTTAGAGCAGTGTTTCCCAACCCGGGTTGTCAATGCAGACTGAATCCTGCAATCACTGAGCAGCAAATCTTATCACCTGTGCTGCGCTTCAGATATCTGCAAGTCTGAGCCTTTAGGGGGACCTGAGGACCAGGATTGGGAACCACTGCGGTAGATGACGTTTACTCATTAGTAAAATAATGAGTAGAAGTCAAACAGGTTTGACTTTCACTGACATAAAAAACATAAAATTCTTGATATAAGAACAGGGATCCCATCATTTCATGATTTCCCATACAAAATAACACGCAGTCATATAAATAATTAATATACCAATAAATTGTTGCCATTTTTTAACCTGTAATATGAAACTATAATTCAGTGGCTCCCAATCGCAGTCCTCAGGTACCCCAATCAGGCCAGGTTTGCAGATATGTGAAGCACAGCACAGGTGATATGATTTGCTGCTCAGTGATTGCAGGATTCAGTCTGCATTTCCCCAAGGTGATCATTAAAACCTGGCCTGTAAGGGAACTTGAGGACCGCGGTTGGGAACCACTAGTCTAATTCATAAGCAAACACAATGGGCTTAACCCCTTCACACCCAAAATTGAGTTACCTCGATTTTGCATTGTAATGCATTGAAAAGCACTCATTAAATTACGATTTATTTCAATATATATATAATATTTGATATTTAACTAATATATTATGTAATAGATATTTTAATATTTAAATGTATTTTAGTATATTTTAATGCATGTTTATTTTAATATTTAAATTTACTTAAATATAATTACTTTAATATATAATTTTAATATCATTTTAATCTATATTTTTTAGTTTTATTGCTGTGGATCTCAATGATGCTTGTGGGAGTGATAGGGGGGGACGTACAGCATTTCATCCTTGGACCCAGGCAGCATAATGTTTTGGGCCAGCCCTGATGTGAAGTAATGTACAATGAGGAATTATGGAGTGAGTCGATTTGGCCTCTTTAAAGAAATGTGTTTTTAGAGACTTCTTGAAGGAGTGAAGAGGCGGGGAGAGTCGAATATTGAGGGGGAGGGAGTTCCATAGAAAGGGGGCAGCTCGGGAGAAGTCCAGAAGGCGAGAGTAGGGAATGCAGGTTCAAGGTTATGATGATATCAGATCGTTGGCAAAGCGAAGATGGAACATCCTCTGCTATTAGGAGATGTAGACATGGCCATAGTAATGGTTACTATACAACCCTCCCTCAGCAAATAAAGGCCAGCGGTGCAAAGACTATCAGGGTTATTCAAAGAGATCCGAATTGCTTGAGAAAGGTAACCGAAGGGCTGAAAATCAGTGTTCGGTTACCTTTCCTGACCATTCGGCTATACAGAGAGCAGGCAATTCGCCAAATCCTGGTGAATTGCCTGAACATACGGTGCCTGTTCGGTCCCTGTTCGAGGGCAGTGAAATCCCCATAAATAAAGCACTGCTTCGGCTATTCAGAGAACACAAACCAGCAGTGAAAGGTTCCCCTAATGCCCTGCCATTCAGTGGTTTCATTCGACAGGTTTATTCAGGAGAATCCCATAGGCTTCAATGTTAAAAATATTCCCGTTTTAATTCAATATCTAATAAACCGTTCATTATAAAATTCTGCATCAAAAAGTCTCTTTATTTATAGATTTTTTAGGATACTTTAAGCATTTTTTCTGATTTTTTTTTTTTTTTTTAAAAGTCCGATTTTTTTTTTTTTTTTTTCAGTTTACTTATTTTTTTGTAACAGCCCTCTTTATTATCATTCCCTGGACCTCCTGTGAAAATTTCAGACATTTTCGCTTAGTAGTTTCTTTGCAAACAGCGTTTCATTTTCCCAGATTCATACAAATGGTTTTGCTAATTTATTCACTGCCTCCTCTAGGTCACAGCTGCTTCGGCTCTGTGTTCTTCGAAGGTTAATCCAGATGTTTTTGCTTGTTTTCAGCGTGCATTCGGTTAGTTTTCGTCAGGTTTTCGGCAGCTTTTCCCTGCAATTCGGGAACCCTGGGGGTGCTTGCTGAATACACCGCAGGGTCACCGAAATGCAATCGGCAAAAGGAACCGAATTGAAGAGAACGAAAAGTCACCGAACGTGCGGTGACTTTTCGAATCTCTTTGGATAACCCTGTATGACAATGATATTATGGCTCGCCTACTCCACATACTGTGCTGTATTTATTTATTTTGTTCGTATATTTGGCATTACTGCATTTTGGGAATTAACCAGTTGAGAAGATTTTGGACGAACAGAATGGTGGCATTAAAGACATTCGTGCAAACAGAAGAAAGAAAATTGTTAGTCAAAAATCTATACTAACTAAACTTCCTTCCAAAATATATATATATGTACAGGAACAACGGAATAGGAGCACTCTGGGTCTTCTAAATAAACTTTTTTGTTTTATTATAATTTACATAAAAAGGACAGACGTTTCGGCTCCTAGAAGCCTTCATCAAGAAGCCTACCTTGATGAAGGCTTGTAGGAGCCGAAACATCGGTCCTTTTTATGTAAATTCTAAATAAACTTTTTTTGTTTTAATATAAGACCCAGAGTGCTCCTATTCCGTTGTTCCTGTATTTATGCCAAAGCGGGTAGCACCTGGGCACCGAATTTATCATCGACCAAGTGCTTCTTCCATACCTGGACTCATATATATATATATATATATATATCAGTATAATCTGTATGTGCAAATATTTACACAAAAAAATCTTAACCTTAATCTTCTTTGGGTCATTTTTCAGTAAATTGTCTCGAGTACCACATAGTGTTTTAAACATTTAAGACCAAGCACAGAGACATCAAAGAGCTTTTTAGATGCTGCGGTAACTTATCATAGATTTAAAATTAACACTTCACATATGAAATATAAAATGTCTATATGTTGTATTGGAAGTCCACCAAGACTTTGCTATAAAATATATACATAGAAGTCAGTGGTGACTTTGTCTCTGGAAATGGAAAAACTGGAAAACTGTTGAATTTCCAGCCCCCATTTATTTATATAGCTATTTATTTATTTATAAAGTATTTTACCAGGAAGGATACATTGAGATTTCTCTTGGTTTCCAGTATGTCCTGGGTTCAAGAACATTGAATTGTTACAGTCGTTACAGAAATACAAAGTAATAAATGCAAGATATAAAAAACAAAACAGAAAATAAATATGTAGGAAATATAATCACTATGTTAAGTGACTTTAGACTGGGGGAAGATTTTATGGTGTCTGGGAGGTTATTCCATAACTGCGGTGCTCTGTAGGAAAATGAGGATCGAGCCACTGTCTTTTTGTATTGTGGTATTGCAAGTAAGGTGCAGGTCCTGGATCGGAGGTTATAGGATGAGGGAACTGCTGAGGGAAGCAGCCTATTCAGGTAGGGTGGTAGCTTCCCAGAAAATCTCTTAACCACCAGGTTGGAAAGGTGAAGGGTTCGTCTAGGTTCCATGACAATGATAATGTCACCACTAGCTATCATGAACAGCTGCAGATGAGCATCTTTGAAAAATCGAACTTCCTTGATACTTTCAACAAACGTGAATGTAATGTGGCTCATAACATGCCAGACAATGGTGTGCAAAGCAGATTTCATTAGGATATGCACCAGGGACTTTTCTTTTTCACATGCAAAACATTTGTTTACTTTCTGTAGTGCTCACCCCCGGAGGAGCCGCTGAATAAACCTCGGGATAGTCTCACCGCACTAGAAAATAACTATACACCAGCACTGTTGTGGATTTTTCTATATTATATTCTTTACTGATCCCAATAAAGCAGCATATAATACGCATATACGGTATTTGAGTAATAAGAATTCGTAACGCGGGAAAAACACACGGCGGTAAAAGAATCCGGTTAACCCCCTCAGTTCTGGAGTGTAAGTCCCACACAAAGATTTAAAACTCTGCAACCACATTATCAAAAGAAAACACTGTCCAAATTCCTATTTATTCTGCTACTTTCCCTGGCAAACGATGTGGAAACTAACCCTGGTCCTATAGGTGACACAACCTTTAGTCTCCCCACTAAAAAAGGCCTCTCATTTGTGCACTGTAACATCCGCAGTTTACTCCCTAAATTGGATGAGCTTCAGGCTTGGTGTTGTTATTACAAACCCAAAATCATTGTGCTCACAGAGTCATGGTTAACCCCAAAAGTACCAGACTCTGCCATATCAATACAGGGGTATTCATGTTTTAGAAAAGACAGAGCAAAGAGAGGAGGGGGAATTGTTATTTATGTTGAGGAGTCCATAAAGTTCACCCCCTTACAGACTTCTAGCTCTCCTGTCACCTTTGATTTCTTCTCTGGTATAATTGAGATCCCATTCAGTAAATCAATCATTGTTGCTGGGTTCTATCGCCCACCGAGCTCTCCAGTGCACTCCCTCTCTGACATATCTCAAATCCTTAATAACCTACTTGCCCAAAACCAAAAAAGTGAACTGCTGGTCCTTGGCGATTTTAATACAGATTGGCTAAATCCTAAAAACAATAAACACTGCTCGCTGTTTAAAACTTTGCAGCTAACTCAATTAATCTCCTCCCCACTCGCATTAATATGAAAAGCCCCAACCATACCTTGTTGGACTGGATTCTCTCCTCATCTCCTGATAGAATACAGGAGGCAGGCGTGCTTGCTAATAGCTTTAGTGACCATTGTCTAGTGTACTGCGTGCGCAAAATTAAGGCCTTGAAATCTTCCCCAAAGGTAATAACCACCAGGTCTTTCAAGAAATTTATTCTTGAATCCTTCCTAAGTGATCTCAAACAGCTCCCCTGGTACAGGCTAAACCTAATCCAGACCTAGACTGTGCAGTTGAATACTTTCAGTCTGAGCTCCTGCAAGTCTGGAATTCCCATGCCCCGCTGCGTAAAGTGCGAGTAAAAGGGACTCATCTCCCCTGGGTTACAGCTGATCTTACACTAATGTACCAGCTTAGAGATTCACGGTGGTCAAATTTCAAGAGTACTGGTTCCATGAACGATCACTACGAATACCGAAAATGTCGGAATGAATGCACAAAACAAACAAAAATGGCCAAAGCCCATTACTTCAATGAAAATCTAAACAATAACATCTCAAACCCTAGAAACGTTTGGAGAACCATAAGTAACATACAAGCACCCCCAGTCCACTCCCAGCCAGCTGCTGTCAAAGTAAACAACCAAACCCTGCAACACCCGCTAGATGTAGCAAATGCCTTTAATGATTATTTTGTTGGATGTGCCACCACTTTGATTGCCAAGCTAGGAAATGACATGCAATCAGAGAGGCCTCATGCAGGTCAGGCCCCAACAACTGTGCAAAGTCCCTGTATCACACAGGAATTCAGTTTTAGACCAGTGCCTGTCAGTGTCGTTACTAAACTTCTCCGTAAGCAAAAAATGAAATACCAGTCTGGACCTGATCAAATACCAGCAATGCTGCTGAAAATCAGTGCGCCAGCAATTGCAAATCCAGTCGCAACCCTAATAAATGAGTCACTGGCAACTGGTTACATACCCAAGCTCTGGAAGACTGCAAGAGTGGTACCTATCCATAAAAGTGGGGACAGTACTTTGGTATCCAACTACCGTCCGATATCGTTGCTCCCTGTAATGTCAAAAGTCTTGGAAAAATGTGTCTACACACAATTACGGGATTATTATCAATATTGGAACTACTTAACCACGGATCAATCAGGCTTTCGACCAAATCACTCAACCACAACCGCCCTTTTAAAAGTCTGCAATGATATCCAAGCTGGGATGGAACAAGGAAACCTAACTGGAGCCATCTTCCTTGATTTTGCCAAGGCCTTTGACACGGTAGACCATGGCATCTTGTTAGAAAAACTTAAAAACTCTGGCATTGGTGATCGCACGCTAACCTGGTTTCAATCATATGTATCCGACCGATCACAATATGTGTCAATTTCTGGCAGCTCCTCCCTCCCGCTCCCAGTCACTTGCGGTGTACCCCAAGGCTCAGTACTAGGCCCCCTGCTATTCACAATATTCATAAATGATCTGCCCAACGTCTGCAAAGCCTCAACTGTACATATGTACGCAGACGACACTGTGATCTATACCAGCAAACCAAATCTCCCGCAGCTGGAGGCCGTGCTGCAAGAACAATTCACAGAGGTAGAAAAGTGGATCAAAAACAACAAACTTTTTTTAAATACTGACAAAACTGTGACGATGCTCTTTGGAACAGCACCTAAACTACACAAATTGCAAAATCCCCATCTATGTGTTGGGACAATATCAAATGGCACACTGACCACAGTCACTTCTCTCAAATATCTAGGTATGTGGTTGGACCCTATCTCTATCCTTTGGCCCCCACATCGAAAAACTCTCATCTAAACTTTACCCCAAACTAGGTGCCCTGTACAGAAACAAATCCTGCCTGAGTCCCGCGGTAAGAAAGCAGATTGTACAGCAAATGCTTATGCCGGCTATTGATTACGGAGATGTAGTGTATGCAGCCGCCCCGCAAACACACCTTCATAAACTTACTACACTGTATAACTCATTCTGCCGCTTTGCGCTACAATGTAACTACATGACCCACCATTGTGACATGTTAAAACAGCTAAACTGGCCATCGCTAGAATCCAGACGCACCCTTCACCTTTCCAGCCTGGTGTTTAAGAGCATCTCTGGGAAGCTGCCACCCTACCTGAATAGACTGCTCCCCCAGCAGCTCCCTCATCCTATAACCTCCGATCCAGGACCAGCACCTTACTTGCAATACCACAATACAAAAAGACAGTGGCTCGGTCCTCATTTTCCTACAGAGCACCACAATTATGGAATAACCTCCCAGACACCATCAAATCTCTCCACCAGTCTTAAGTCACTCAAAATTTCCCTGTTAACATACCTCAATACAGAATGCACCTGTAAACATGTAACCTAGTGACTATATTTCCTACATATTTATTTTCTGTTAATCTGTATATTTGTGTTGTTAATATCTTACATTGTATTACTTTGTATTTCTGTAAATGTAACACTTCAATGTACTTGAACCCAGGACATACTTGAAAACGAGAGAAATCTCAATGTATCCTTCCTGGTAAAATCCTTTATAAATAAATAAATAAATAAAATAAGTAGCTCAAAAATATATATGTGTGTTGTCTAGGGTACCCGGGTACTGTGTTCAACTGGCCAGTGAATGAAACAAAAACAATCTTCGACTAGTCACCGTTGGGGCCCTTAAAGAAACAATAAACAAGTGCGCAATGTTCTTCGTTTTCACCAGGCCAGAGCCTTCTCATCCATCCGGTGTAACCGCTTGTCCTGGACTGATGAACGCTGAAGAAAGGGATCTCTCTCGAGAGGATCTGTCCTTGCTGCCACTTGGAACTCGATGCTGTTAACGCCTGCACTCCCGATCGGGTTCTCCTCTGCCAGAACACGAACACATAGGCCGCCAGCACTCCTCTCCAGTTTGCAGCCTCTCCTCACACGATGTCCCTCTTCTCCCAAACCGCACTTTGTCAAGAACAGTTCAGCGTAGTACACAGCCGGCCGATGCACACTCTCTCTCCGATCACTGCAGCAATGGATGCCGCCATCTCTCTGCGCTCCAACTCTGCCAGGATCCCAGAAGTGTCACCTGCGACTGTTCTCTCTCACTGCTCTGCTCACACTGTCCATGCCTTGCACAAGGCTGCTGATGTCTTTCCTCTTTGTACCACCCACTTCCTGTGCTCTCGCAAAGGGTGATGGGAGATGGAGTCCGTTTTGCCCAGCATAGTCCACAATGTCTCCCTCTGGTGGCAGCAGTAGTTCAATGCACCAGAATACAGTTTTAAAGCAGCGCTACATTTCCAAAAAATAATTTGCAGATAGCAGCCCTAAACCCCACTGTAGCAAAAGTTCAAATAGATTTCTGCTGCATTACAGCACAAAGGGAGAGATTAGAATACAGGGAGAGCTCTGGAGTCACTCACTGCTGTATAGGGATATGATTCAGGGGGTTATAATGACTGAAAATCCATGTACAGTACAGATACAAGGTGTTACTGTAATTTCCATACACAGGCATTATGCCATGTGACATACAGATAATATTTTTTATATTCTATTGGTATTTTATGGAAGCTGCTTTGCTAATAAACCCATTATGATCACTACAAATCCCCATAAGCAGGAGATCTGACCATTTTTATTATTTATCTTTATCACAGTTACTGTATATAACCAAAGGGATATTTTCTGCCTGTATGATAATAATGCAGACCCCATTTGAATTGGGTAAGATAACGGACACCATCTAGAGCTCAGAATCTTACATTTCAACAACATTTCTGTAAAGGATAAACAAATACATGAAAAATTAAAAATGAGCAAATTAACATTATTTAAATTTTTTAACTATCTCGGAATAACAATTTCTGTACAAAACTTATATTTCACCCTGCATTTAATTGTTAACTTTACATCCCACGATTCAAATAAATGTGGTGATAATTTTTATTTTTTACAAAAATCGTTTGGTAGTGAAGGGATTAAAAACAAAAGTGTTTCTGCAAAAAAAGTAAAATGAGCAACCGGTCTTTAAAAGAATTGACTCGAAATTGCACTGAATTGGAAATTTATTTGTTTGGTGGAATTCAGAGCCAATTCAGGGTTTAGTGAATAACTCCATAAGTTTTCACAGTTACAATTGTATACAGCCAAAAGTCAAGCAGCCACCAACAGAAAAAGTACACACAAAGTCACTGACAGACAGTGAAATGCGTGCACAACACACTGACAAACACACTGACAGACACACTGAAAAACATAAAGTGGCAGGCACACTTACACACATAAATGCTGAGGAACACACATAGACACTGACAAGGACACACACAGTGAGGGAGATTACAAAAGACATAACGACGCACTAAGATTCCTGCATCCATTTCCCTTCAGGTGAACGGTGCCACTATTACTTCTACCTCTCAGGCCCGGTACCACGGTGTCCTCCTAGACTCTGATCTCTTTTTTACACCTCACATTCAGTCACTCACCAAATTCTGCTACTTCCATGTAAAAAACATTGCACGCATCCGCCCCGTCTTAATGAAGACTCTGCTAAAATGCTCATCCAAGCACTTATTATCTCCCGCCTTGACTACTGTAACCTCCTTCTCTCTGGCCCTAAGAGGTCCCAGATTCTCCCTCTGCATTCTGCTATGAATGCCTGTGCCAGGCTCCTCCACCTCACTTCACCTCCTGCACCTCTCGCACCTCACCCTTCTGTCAGTCTCTACACTGGCTTCCTGTCTCCTGTAGAATCCAACTCAAAATACTGGGGCTCACATACAAAGATTAACAGGTATATCCCAACCTGACCACTTCCCTCTGCCAGTGATCTGATGCTATCAGCTTCACGTACCCACAACCCCAACTCCCACCTTCAAGACTTCTGCCGTGCTGCCCTCTTTCTTTGGAACTCCCTCCCCCGCAACACCAAACTCTCAGTGCACAGAACAACACGGGGAACTAGTGGCATCTATCCACGCAGCTCACACACCCCAAGGAGCAGACCTTATATCGGCCAAGACAGCTTTTAAATGCACTGACCATCTTTTCAACATGCCAGACAGTTATATAAATTAATAGCCAACCAGCTCTGCAATCTAGCTGCTGGCCAGCCTTCAAGTTCACTGGCTCAGTCCAGGTGTGCAGACTGACGTCCCTGCAAATCAGCCAACCAATGACAGTTTGCACCGGCTCCCCTCTACCCTGACTCCTGAAAGCACTGGCCAGCATGTGATCCCACCAACCACCACATAACCATATAGGCTGGTATAAAACCACACTGGTCAGCATATGAGTGCACCGGCAAATGGCATTATACCAGCATCTGAGTTTACTAGCTCTGTGTTTCTCAACCCTGGCCCTCAAGTCCCCCTAACAGCCAAGGTTTTCCAGATATCCGAAGCACAGCACAGGTAATCCTTAAAATCTGGCCTGTTAGGGGAACTTGAGGACCAATGTTGAGAACCACTGTACTAGCTGACTGGTCCTCAAGGCCACTAGCCCAAAAGGCAAATGCCCATTGTGTCTAAAAGCCAGTCCTAGCCTAACTGGATGGATGCACTCATTTACTTACTATATCCTTTTTTTGCTACCTACAAGGAGTTAATCCTATCTCTCTTCAGCAGCCTTGGGGAGATCTCAGAATCAGGTTATGATGTTTATGTTCCTTGCTAACAACAAGGGGAGGGAATATCTGCTAATGTTTTCAGTGTTGAGGAGGAGAATCGAGAGGGACTGATAATCGAGAGAAAAAAACAAACAAGGAGAACATGCAAAGTATCAACAAGGTGAAAAATAAATGTCAATATGTGACAATCCTGTTCAAAGATTTAAATAGAGGCCGGAGAATGGCCTTTCCAATGATACCAAACATGACCAGGTTTTCTGTAACAATAAAAAATATAATAAAAAAAAATTTCTTTCTAACACAGCAATATTTTTAAATTTACAATTATAAAGTGAACGATGATGCTGCACTAACTCACCATCTCATTTCTCATGTCACCAACAAGTGCAGAGGTGATGACACAATCCATTATTATAAATTGTTACATCAAAAACCTAAATGTCGCACAGCAGCAAAGAGCACTGGGGGGGGGGATGAGGAACCCTGTGTCACTAATCTTTACACTGCACAAAGTCAAGTGAGGTGTTATTGGACAGGTCAGAGTCTAAACGTGACCATGTGAAACCTAAAAAAAAACTACTTTTTTTTATTTATATATTTTTAGTTCCAAAGCGATGGCATTGTCCATCTGTCACGTATAAAATGAGCAATACCACTGCCATTACTTACCATCTCATTTTCCCACATTGGGAGCAAGTTCAGTATTTTATACATACAGGGTTATCCAAAGAGATTCGAAAAGTCACCGCACGTTCGGTGACTTTTCGTTCTCTTCAATTCGGTTCCTTTTGCCGATCCCATTTCGGTGACCCTGCGGTGTATTCAGCAAACAGCACAGGGTCCCCGAATTGCAGGGAAAAGCTGCCGCAAACCAGACGAAAAGTAACCGAATGCATGCTGAAAACAAGCAAAAACATCTGGATTAACCTTCGAAAAAGCCGAACAGGAGCCGAACAGGAGCCGAATCGCACAGAGCCGAAGCAGCTGTGACGTAGAGGAGGCAGTGAATAAATTAGAAAAACCATTTGTATGAATCTGGGAAAAGGAAACGCTGTTTGCAAAGAAACTACTAAGCGAAAATGTCTGAAATTTTCACAGGAGGTCCAGGGAATGATAATAAAGAGGGCTGTTACAAAAAAAATAAGTAAACTGAAAAAAAAAAAAAAAAATCGGACTTTTTAAAAAAAAAAAAAAATCTGAAAAATGCTTAAAGTATCCTAAAAAATCTATAAATAAAGAGACTTTTTGCTGCAGAATTTTATAATGAACGGTTTATTAGATATTGAATTAAAACGGGAATATTTTTAACATTGAAGCCTATGGGATTCTCCTGAATAAATTTGCCGAATTAAACCACCGAATGGCAGGGCATTAGGGGAACCTTTCACTGCTGGTTTATGTTCTCTGAATAGCCGAAGCAGTGCTTTTTCATGGGGATTTCACTGCCCTCGAACAGGCACCGAACAGGCACCGTATGTGCAGGCAATTCGCCAGGATTTGGCGAATTGCCTGCTCTCTGGATAGCCGAATCGTCAGGAAAGGTAACCGAACGCTGATTTTCAGCATTCGGTTACCTTTCTCAAGCAATTCGGATCTCTTTGGATAACCCTGATAGTCTTATTCATAAAACACCATCCTCCAAAACACAAGGAAAATTAAAATATATTTTTTATTTTTTGGTTAAAATTGTATATTTTCTCAGAAAAATGCAGTAACAGGTTCCCATCTCAATTTTTTTAACAAGAATTCCCTATAGAATATGTAAGAATTGATAATCTTACAAATATATAACCACAAAGGTTTGGATGATAAAATTTGAAAAAAATTAATTTTATATATTGAAATCTGAATGGAAATTTCCTCACACAGTAACTGCCGGGTTAGATATAGCCGTACCTGCATCAAATAACCTAAAATATGTTTTAATTTCACTAAATTCCAAAAAAAGTCCAACAAAATCTTCAGCTCCAGACCCATAGAGATCTTAGGCTGGTGTCAGCCGAGCGCATTTTGTATGGACTGTGCGTCCGTGCACTTTCTGACGCAGTAGTGGCCACACAGTACGTTTTTTTTAATTGACGTTATTTTTGACGGATGTAGGAGGGAAAATAAATTAAATATGAAAACCATTTTGTCCGTCAAAAATGCTGGAGGCATAAATGCAATCCGTCTGACTTCGTTCCATCACTCACGCACAAAGCAATGCGGACGTTGCGGACGCAGCGCACTCAGAGCGTCCGTTCTAGCGGATTTACGTTCTTGCCTAACCTGCGTCCGTTTCCGCGTCTGTTATGCGTCCGCAGTTCGGTGCGGACGTACTTCATGTGTGGGGCTCCATTGGTCATAATTATATGCTATAACGGACGTACGAATGTGTGGTGACACGGACGTGATCAGTGCGCTCGTCTGACACGAGCCTTAATCCGGCCCTGTGTGTCAGGTGTCACATCAGGCCTATAATGTGCCTTACCTAACCCTTGACATAAAGGAGTTAGAAACAACTGGGATGTTCCGTTTCCAAACTACAGAGAATAGAAATGTCCTTCTCTCACACATAGTAAACCTGGAATGCTAAGAGTACAGTGGGAGAAAGTATAAGATATATAACACATCAAGCATCCAGTGTGGATAATGTAGGACTGAAAAGGCTGGAGAAGCAGGATCATGCAGCACAGTTAATAAAAGTGAGAGATTGTAACTATATTACAAGCAGACTTTAAACAGGAGCTTAAACAAACAGTGGCTGAAATGAAACAGACAGAGGTAGATTAAACATTTTCTAGTTTAGAATGGATGAGGTTAGTTTATGACAGGGATATGCTATGGATTTCAGGCTTTTATTCTTGGTATTAGTACACAGTATACCTTACCTCCTGCCCTTATTCAGGATAATCGCTATAGGGGTTATTCAAAGAGCACTGAAATTTCGGTCTTCTCTTTCATTCGGCGCTCTTCGGCGATTTCAATTCGGCGACCCAGCGGTGAATTCAGCATTCACCCCAGGGTCCCCCGTAATGCGCCGAACAGGATCCACCAAATGCTGACGATCAGCCCACCGAAGAAGGTCGGCGATGCGCCGAAACTGACAACCGCAGGACGTCAAACGTCACCGATCAGTCGCCAAACAGGTAAAGAAAAGTAAAAAACGGAACTCTGCTATTTTTAATAAGGCGTTTAGTAAAAAAAAATGCATGAAAAAACATGGAAATAATAAAAAAAAGGTTCTATAGAAAATAATAAAAAGGTCTGTTACAGAATTTTAAAAGCACCTTTAAAGAAAAGGAAATCAAATATTTTGACGACAAAAATCCAGAAGAATGCCTAAACAATTAAAAAAAAAAAAGATTTTTTGCTGCAAATGAAAAGAGTAAGGCTGGGGTCAGACGAGCGTAGTGTTCACGTCCGTGATTGCGCCTAAAAGTACGTCCGTGATAGCATGAAAGAAAGTCCATTGGAGCCCGACACATGAAGTACGTCCGCACTGAACTGCGGACGCACAACGGCCGCGGCCCACGGACGCAAGGCAGGCAAGAACGTATAACCCCTAGAACGGCCGCACAAAGTGCGCTGCGTCCGCAACGTCTGCATAGCTTTGTGTGTGAGTGATGGAACGTGGTCAGACGGACTGCATTTATACGTCCAGCATTTTTCACGGACAAAATGGTTTTGCTTTTTATTTTATTTTCTCTCCTACATCCGTCAAAATATACATCAGTGAATAAACGGACTGTGTGGCCACTACTGCGTCTTCCGTACTGACGTCCGTCCGTGTGCACGGACGTACAGTCCGTAGAAATCACGCTCGTCTGACCCTAGCCTAAATGGTTGAATAAAAAAAAAAAGTGAATATATAATTTAACGTTGAATCGTATGGGATTCGCCTGTTTAAACCTGTCGAACGGAACCACCGAAAATCCGGACGTCGTTCTCTGAATAGATTAACCATTACTTCTCTTTGGGACAATTTCACTGCCACCGAAGGTTGCCAAATTGCGGTGTTCTGCGGCGAACTGCACCATGTTTCGCTGTCAATTTGCCAGTAGTTGGCAAATTGACAGCTTTCTGAATAGATGAACTGCCCTGAAATTGCACTGTACAGTGAAATTCACCGATTGGTGCAATTCAGTGGCAAGTTTGGCACTTACTGAATATTCGTTTATGGGTTTTAGGTTTTCTCTTTTTCACTTAATGATTGTGAATGGCTCCTGGCTGCAGGTTCCTCTGTTTATGTCAACATGCTGCCTAACATCTATTGACATCAGGAGTGCGCAGAGTCAAAACCCTTGTCTGCTTCTTCCTTGATGTACACATCACAGAAAAGAAAATGTATATGTGTGCTCAAAATCCCGCACACCCCTACAAAAAAAATAGATTTTTACAGGGTTATTGAAAGAGAATCAAAAGGTCACCGCACGTTCGGTGACTTTTCGTTCTCTCCAATTCAGTGCCATTCGGCGATCCCATTTCGGCGACCCTGCGGTGTATTCAGCAAGCACCACAGGGCCGTCGTAGTGCAGGGAAAAGCCACTGAACACTCACTGCAAAACGCGGTGAACGCTCACCGAAACCCGCAAAAACATCTGGATTAATCCCGTTGAGAAACCCGAGCAGCCGCCGATCACAGCGCGGAGCAGCCGCTGAAAAAAGCCGACACCGCAGACGATAGAGTGAGAGAAAAAAAACAGTACGCTTGAATGTTTGAAAAGTGAAACGCTGTTTGCAAAGAAACTACTGAGCGAAAATGTCTAAAATTTACATATAAGATCCAATGAAATATAATTAAAAGGGCTGTTACAGAAAAAAGATTTAAAGGAAAAAAATGGAAAAAGTTTCGCAAAAAAATCCTGAAAAATGCCTAAAAGATCCTAAAGAATCTATACATAAAGAGACTTTTTACTGCAGAATAGTATAATCAACGGTTTATTAGATATTGAATTAAAACGGGAATATTTTTAACATTGAAGCCTATGGGATTCGCCTGAATAAACCTGTTGAATGAAACCACCGAACAGCAGGGCAATTTGGCAACTTTTCACTGCTGGTTTTTATTCTCTGAATAGACGAAGCATTGCTTCTCTATGGGGATTTCACTGCCCTCGAACAGGCACCGTATGTGCAGGCAATTCGCCAGGTTTTGGCGAACTGCCTGCTCTCTGAATAGCCGAATGGCTAAGAAAGGTAACCGTACATTGAATTTCGGACACAATTCGAATCTCTTTGAATAACCCTGTTAGTCTATTTCCTTAGTAGTGAGGGAATGTGGTACGGAGGAGGCGCTAAAGTAAATAGGATATTGGTATGAATATGTATGCAGCCTACTGGGAGAGGAACACAAAACCTCGACAGAAATGTGTTTGAAATACGAATAGAAGTGGGAGGTATTCCAGTGGCGCAGAGGGAGGTAATTTGCGTTGAGGCTCCGTGTAAATGCGAAACGGAAGTATTTGAGCACAGTCTAGGAACAGACCAATGGTAAAGTGCTATCTTAAGTGTACACTAGAAAAAGTGTAATGCAATCGAAAGTGCATATGGTGCAAACAGCTAAAAAAGTGCTGACTAGGAGCACAGTCTAGGAACAGACCAATGATAAAGTGCTATTTTAAGTGTATACTAAAAAAAGTGCAAATGCAATCAAAAGTGCATATGGAGCAAATGACAGCTAAAAACGTTGTGCACGTTATAGAGCGTACTGCGGAAAGTGTGTTGAATATTCGTAAAAGCACATAAAAATCCTTGCCCTTTTTTTCTCTTATGGACTGATGAAGGCACGTGAGCTGCCGAAACGCGTATCCTCCACCATTATCATTTTTCTTTTTTTCCCTTCCTCTCCCCCCTTTATTTTAGATTTTCTTAATAAACCACGTTATTTTAACTTACCAATTCGTGTTCCTAGTCAGCACTTTTTTAGCTGTTTGCACCATATGCACTTTCGATTGCATTTCACTTTCGATTGTATTACACTTTTTCTAGTGTACACTTAAGATAGCACTTTACCATTGGTCTGTTCCTAGACTGTGCTCAAATACTTCCGTTTCGCATTTACATGGAGCCTCAACGCAAATTACCTCCCTCTGCGCCACTGGAATACCTCCCACTTCTATTTCCTTAGTAGTAGTCAGAGAGCTTCAAACTCCTCCTGCTGCTCCACCATCACTGTGTGCACCTGAGAGAGCAGTGGCCCCCAAAGAACTCATGCTTGGAGTTGAGGGCTGAGTTCTTTACTCTCCCTTCATGAGCCTTGAGCTTGTCTTTGCAAAGAGACCCACCTCCCCTATAGTAAGCTCTCCAATTAAAATGTCTGGAATGAGCAAATGTGTCAGTGTGTGTCAATGTATCAGTTTGTGCCTGTCAGTGTGTGTTTGAGTATTAGTGTCTGTCAATATGAGTGTGTCAGGGTCTGTCAATGTTTCTGTCTGCACCTGTCATGGCATTTGTGTCTGTCAGTTGTAGCCAATCTATCATTCTCTATATCTATCATGAATAAGTTTCTTTGGCCGAAAAGTTGCCACTGTTTCCTCCAATAAACCATCTTCTATGCAACGTTGAGGACCTCTGGTATTCTTTGCTTCTGTGTGAGTGTCCTGGTCTCTGTGTCCGTATGTCCACGTCTGTCGGTGTTCCTGTGACTGTTAGCATTGAGTCTGAGAAGAGATTAGGTATAGGAGTGATAACATACACAAGTCCTTTAATGGCTGGGGTAAAGTCATAAAATGTACAAAAATAAAGCGAAATCAGATACAGGTCAAGGTCAGAAAACTAGCCAGGTTAAGGACAACAGATCAAGTACACTAGCCAAGGTCAAGAGTTCAGAGCGAAACAGGGTAAGACAATCCAAGCGCACAAGAAAGAAAAACAGAACACAGCAAACAGGTAACCAAGACTCAAAACGTTAAAGGTGCACAAATCTGTAGCATGAAACAACACATCAGACAAACAAAGCAACACACAGGAAATGAAACAGCTCCAATATAAATGCTAAGAACACAGTGTCCATTGAGAGCAGGTATGGCTGGCATCATAACAATGAGGCTAACTGCAGTGACCCGCGATGGAATGAACAAGATCAGCAGAGATGCGAAAATGACCCAGACTCTCCTGTATCCCTAACAGTGTAGCTCTCATTGTGTCCATGTGCATCTGTCATTGTCTCTGCTGGCGTCGGTCAGTGTATTTTTGGATCCTTTAGCATCTCTGTAACAGTATTTGTTATTGTAACTTTGTGACTGTGTCTCTGTCAGTGTTTGAGTCTGTGAGTGTCAGTGAGTGGTTTAAATAGGAAAGGAGAATTATCTCATAACCTCCGGCCTGGTATGCACTGGTTTCAGGACCAAGACGTTGCACAAAACTGGTGGGACTTAATGGATATGGGCTGCAGGCTGACTTGGGAGATCAAACAAACTCGTCTATGTATGGCCAATGCATCATTTCCCCCATAATGAGATCTTTTCATCTCCTGTACAGCCCTAGTGCTCCATCACCGTCTATGCTCCAGAAGCACTAGAGAACATTACACTCTCCTTCAATCAAGTCTCTTTCTATATGGCTAGATCACTTCCTTAACAAATTCCATAGCACCTACATTAATGCGGAGCACTCCATTCTCTGGTCCTGCCCATTTTTTTTATTTTTTTGAGAAAGGATTTTACCAGGACGGATACATTGAGATTTCTCTCGTTTTCAAGTATGTCCTGGGTGGCGAGTGTGTACCGTTGGGTGTCTTGCCCAAGGACACTTACTGGAGAGGTGCTCGTCGGGATCGAACCCATGTCTCCACAGGCTCTCTCCACGCAGAGCAGTGATGTTACCTCTACTTCACCCAGCATGGTCCTGCACATGGCGTGTCTCTGCTCATGCCAACGCTGCCGTGACCCTTCATGACGCCCATCTGTTTACGTAACACACAGCTTGAGTCCAGATTTGTTGTCTTAATACCTGTGAAACGTAACCAACCGTGTAGATGGAGCCTTAATAAAAGCACAATTAAATAGGCTTGAAACTGTTCTTCAAATTTTTCAGCATACTGATGAGGTCTTTTAAGGATAATGAGCAACATTTAACATAATGTGGACCAAAGTGCTTGACTCAACAGCTACATGTGCTCCTTACCACTATAAGAAAATAGTTGTTTTTTTCTTCGGAAACGGAAGAAAGAGGTGGAAAGAAAACAATCTGCAAATAAATTAACACAGAGAAACTGTATGCTAGGCAGTGGTGTAACTACTGGTCTTGATGGAGACTGAGTCCGTCCCAGGGCCAGCAGAGCAGCCCTGCTTCTCCAGTAGTATAGAAAGCCAGTCCCCCCATTCTATAGCTTATAAGCACTTTGAAAGTCACTGGCTAGGAATACACTAGTGGGTAAGAAACCACCATAAAGCACATTAGAAATGGGAGTTGTAGTTAAGCAATATCTAGAAGGCCAGAGTGACAGATCCCTGGATTAAGGAGAATCGGCGCCGGCCAGGTTCATTCCACTGAGATATCCTATCAGGAGATGGATAATGTATTGGTCTTAAAGATCAATGTAATATCTCACCTCTTGGTTAGAGATCACAGGCTGCACTTACATGTTTCCAACATGGATGCCACCAAGCCTCTCCTCCGTGGCCAGAGCTTTAAGAGGGCTGAGACTATCAGTGGCAACTAGCATAAGGAGCATGGAATGTGCGGAGGGCCATCCTATAAGACAGCTCTTCCATTCGCACCCATCACTCAATCTGGCGACATCCCACCAAAAACGAATGAGGAAACATTTGATAGAGAATAACTCAATTTATCCCCATATCTCTGATAGAAAAAAACACTAACACATATATATGGAGTGTTCTGTATCAACCAAGCCCAACTTAAGTTGGGTAGGACAGGTGCACATCAAAGGAAGATAACGCCCCCTTGTTCCATGCCGTCAGACTGCTTGTTGCCTACTGTTGGACATTTACATCATCAAAGGACCTAGGTAAGAAATATTAATGAACGTAAACAACCACTACTTTAATGCCTACTTGGTGGTAGTACAAGCTGCCATGTTTGAACGGATCACAGTATGCCTACTTGGTGGTGGCACAAGCTACTACGTTTGAGTGGACGTTAGTGGCCTGGTTGCAGGTTATAGTTACCTACTATGACCTATTAGGTTAGATTGTCAAACTCACCGCCATCCTGATGTTGATGTCTACTATTCCCAGAATTCTTTCAATGCAATAGATGGCTGGGGAAGCATGGAGGTTGTGGGTCAGAAACATCTGGGGGGCCAGAGTTTGACAGCCCCAGAGTTGGTGGTTCCAGCATAGATCCTTAGAACCTTTGGATGGTGTACACAACCTCTCAGGCTTAGTAGGTTTCCTACATAAGATCAAGATGCACTTTCACTTTTTTCCTTCTATTTCAAAGTTTTTCTTGTCAAGCTATTTTAATTCGATTCTGCTTCATGTTGTTAAATGGCTCTCAGAACAATTATTCTGCGATATGAAATGTTATCGTTATTTCGTATATCTCTGTTTCAGAAACGTCTTACAAAAAGTACGTTAAAGGATTGGGGAAATGAATATGTGTGCTCACACACACCATTTTATTCTAGAAGTCTGGTAAGAAAGAATTTCTTCCCGGCAGTGGCTCTATAATGCTGTTTTTGTTTTTTTTGCTTGCATTGCTTCGTCACAATACACATGGGGCTGTAATCGGCCTTGCATGCAATATTTGGTAGAAACGATCCATAAATCAGATGGGGGATTTGGTTTTGCAGAGCCAGAAAAAATGTTTAGGCAGCTTTCCCTTTGTAATATAGGACTGAGAAAAATGTAAGTGAAAGGAAATGCAGGATTTGAACAGAGCTTGAATCACGCAACTTAAAATTAACCCCTACACGATGAATGGGTGTTGCCCGTCAGGAGTGGGTTAACGCCAGTGAGGTTTACTGCCACCAGGTGCCACCGCGGGCCTCTGATTTGGCCCACCCACACAGCCAACACGCGGCGCACGTCATTGGCTGTAGGGGGTCAGTGTGCATTCAGGCCATCCCACTGTAGCCAAAAGCGTGCGGCACAGCCCGCTGCGGGGAGAGGCCGTAGTGGCCCATTGAAGTCAGCGGGGAGTACTAGTACACCCCATGTCTTCCAGGCCCACCCGCCACAGGTACGGCATAGAATGTCCTGTGGTGGGAAAGGGTTAAACAAAGATCCCAGGGCCTGATTCCAACCCAGGCTTCAGGTAATGTCCCAATTTCCCAAGGAAATCCCATGGTGGAGATAGGGGGTTAACATAGAAACATAGAAAATGTCGGCAGATAAGAACCTTTCGGCCCATCTAGTCTGTCCAATTACATGGATACTTTACCTGGATTTATCTTTTGTTTAGGATAGCCTTATGCCTATCCCATGCTTGCTTAAATTCAATCACTGTTATTGCCTCTACCACTTCAACTGGAGTAACTTTAAGTAACATCAGGAAGCATTATTTTACTGAGAGGGTGGTGGATACATGGAACAGTCTTCCAGTAGAAGTGGTAGAGGCCAAAACAGTAATTGAATTTAAGCAAGCATGGGATAGGCATAAGGCTATCCTAAACAAAAGATAAATCCAGGTAAAGTATCCATGTAATTGGGCAGACTAGATGGGCCGAAAGGTTCTTATCTGCCGACATTTTTCTATGTTTCTATGTTTCTAAGGCTGTTCCATGTATCCACCACCCTCTCAGTAAAATAATGCTTCCTGATGTTACTTTTAAACCTTTGCCCCTCTAATCTAAGACTATGTCCTCTTGTTTTGCTACTTTGTTTCCTTTTAAATATACTCCCTTCCTCTACCTTGTGGATTCCCTTTACGTATTTAAATGTTTCTATCATATCTCCTCTGTCTCGTCTTTTTTCCAAGCTGTACATGTTAAGATCATTAAGCCTTTCCTGGTAACTTTTCTCCTTCAAGCCGTACACCATTTTAGTAGCCCTTCTCTGAACTCTATCTCATGGTAATAGGTATCTAAGCAGTACAATGTCCATACAATGATGATATATTCGATAATTTTGGTGGTGTATCACCATATAGTGTTCATATATAGCAGAGTCTTTCTGTGATTGAAATGTCAGGCTTCCGTCTATGGCACGTCTGAAGAATCCTATGTCTCTCTTGTTCCTCCGAGAGAGAAAGTGGGATTAGGATTGTGCCATATAATATAGGTGTGTAGATGGTTATAGCCAAAAACTTCACACTAACACGGGTGATGGTTGATTGCTGTGAGCTGCCGTAATGTGAGACCATGTTCCTCCTAGGGTTTTTCCTCCTCTGCTCCTGCTGCGTTGTTCTCAGGGCTCAATAGATCCAGTGCTACCCTTGGTCGGGGTGTTAGGGTCTTATAGTGATGCCTTGGTCAAGCATACGCTGGAGACATGGATTGCCAATAAAAGGAGTGGAATTTATTCACATGATATATAAAACAAATAAAAAAGGGGCTTAAAATGGTTAATAAGAAATCGTCCTTGTAAATGTCCTTAATAAAACGCATTTCACCCCTCAGACAGGTGGCTTCATCAGTTATGGATCCATATCTATTAGAAACTTTTGATATCTCCAGAACCATGGCAGCTAGGGAGTCATGGAGGATGTCATTTGAAAGGCCTGAGCATGATACCAAAGATGACCATGTTCAAAGTAAATATAAATTTTAAAAAATAAATAAATACAAAAATAAATAAATACAGAAATAAAAAAAAACATGTTTTTTTTGTGTGTTGTTTTTATTAATGCAGCAATATTGTTCACATTTCAATTATAATGTGAACAATGATGCTGCACTAATGATTTTTTTCTATGGGGTGCGTTTGCTAAAAATCACGTAATTCCCTCCAAAAAAATTTAACAAGTCCACATTTGTAATTTTTGCACAAGTGCACCCCATAGAAAAAATAACCGCACATGCTCATGTGGTAAAATGTGAAAAAAAAACACTTTACACGCTGTAGATGATTAAAAATTCTAATTTTATTGAATTTTTTGTTATACTATACAGGCAGGACATGACGTATACATATAAAAATGATATATTATGAATCTACCGAGTTTGCCGGAAAGAACGATATATAATATGTCTGGGTCATATAATAAAACGTGGCTTCAAATAGCGTTTAAAACTTTAAACATGATGAGCAAAAGCTGTAAAAATTAGCTCAGCACATAGCGGTGAAATGCTTCAGCAGTGAAGGGGTTAATGGGTAGGCTTCATCCATCACAATATACATTTTATTTTTTCCTTGATTTATGACATTTTAGAGGTTAATGGGTAGGCTTAATGCCTCACAGTGTATTAATTTCATGTTTTCCCTTGATTAATGGCATTTTAGGGGTTAATGGGTAGGCTTCATGGCACACTTTTTTATTATTTTTATTGCATTTCTCTGGGTTTTTAGCATTTTAGGTGTTATTATAAAAGTTAGAATCTAAAGGGTCTATTCATCTTTAGATCATTTGCTTTTCGTCAAATCTCGGGGAAATCAAAGCGGAAAATATGGTGAATTCCCTATTTAGAAACATAGAAACACAGAAAAATGTCGGCAGATAAGAACCTTTCGGCCCATCTAGTCTGCCCAATTACATGGATACTTTACCTGGATTTATCTTTTGTTTAGGATAGCCTTATGCCTATCCCATGCTTGCTTAAATTCAATTACTGTTTTGGCCTCTACCACTTCTACTGGAAGACTGTTCCATGTATCCACCACCCTCTCAGTAAAATAATGCTTCCTGATGTTACTTTTAAACCTTTGCCCCTCTAATCTAAGACTATGTCCTCTTGTTTTGCTACTTTGTTTCCTTTTAAATATACTCCCTTCCTCTACCTTGTGGATTCCCTTTACATATTTAAATGTTTCTATCATATCTCCTCTGTCTCGTCTTTTTTCCAAGCTCTACATGTTAAGATCATTAAGCCTTTCCTGGTAACTTTTCTCCTTCAAGCCGTACACCATTTTAGTAGCCCTTCTCTGAACTCTCTCTAAGATGTCTATATCCTTCTGGAGATACGGTCTCCAGTACTGCACACCATTTAGTGAATGGTCACTGTAATTTGCTAAAATTGGAGTCGCTGAAGCAGCAATCAGACATTCAGCGAAAACTGCTGAATTGCAGCAAATAGAATATTGAATTTAAGTATCAGGTTAGTACAATAAAAAGGTATCATTGCATCACATTACTCTGGGTTTTTGGAATCTTATTCATATATGCCTATTTAGGGCACTATCACCTGGTGTGAGCTAGCCCTTGCGTCAGCATGGTTTTGTGTTAGCACCAGGTTAATTCAGACTATTGCCTGACCAAAAGATCCTTTGCCTCTCGCTACAAACGGGAAAAATCACTTAGCGCGTCTCTTTAAGCAATTTGTACCGGAAGCTTACTGTACTTTCCATGTCCTATACTTAACATGGGGGACGCTAGAGATCTCTAGTGCTTTTGCAACTAACAGATCACTTGGTGCCAGCACTAATTTTTTGTGGGGCGCTAATTGCAACATTTTACCTACGGCTCAACCCTGGTGCTAACTTAAAAAAAACAGATCCTCGCCCAAAATTAACAGGTAATTGAAAGGAATGCAGCACAGGTGTTCTCATGGCCCCTCACACCATAGTAATGGATCTGCTCAGCAATGTTACTGCTGTTGCAGTAGGCTCTATTATAAATGTATCCTTTATCCATATATATCCTAATTCTAATATATTGCCTAATTTTACACATTTTATGCTGGGGTTATTCATAGTATGTAAGCGGTTGATTATTAGGGTGACTGTGTGGACCATGTTTAAAGGGACAAATGAATAAGTCTTGCCCTGAAACCTGTATTATTTATATGCTGCAGCAGGGAAAATATTGTGGTTCCCCTGGCCTTCCTTTTGGATCTATTAAATGCAATGTAATGATTCTATATGCTGTTGGGTGGCATTTATCATGCAATGCCTAGCAGCCTTAATTAAGATGTGTGAAATGTAAACATGGATGATACGGCCACCTTGGAGGATTTTAATAATGCAGGGTGTGAGGGCTCTTCGCTGGATGTGTTCATACTTATACAAGCTTGTGAAGGCGGGGGATAGGTATGGCCGGACACTCTGCACTGGAAAAAAACTGTTCTATCCTGTACACAACCGCATTAGCGTTGGGTCTCAGCCCATCTGGGTCTGGGTTGGGTTTGTGGCGGCTTTTCCCTGCATTAAGATGGCCCTGTGGTGCTTGCTGAATACACCGCAGGGTCGCCGAAATGGGATCGCCGAATCGCACCGAATTGAAGAGAATTGAAGAGAATGAAAAGTCATCGAACGTGCGGTGACTTTTCAATTCTCTTTGAATAACCCTGATATGACTTTATGACCAGGAGAAGGAGTCCTCCACCTATCAAATAGGGCTTACCTACAGTGAACGAATACAGTAGGAGGCTTCTGTTTATTTTGTGGTGAACGGAAAGTGATTTTAGATAGAACAACCAGGTCCTGATAGTGGTTGTATGGGAAATCTCTTGGTGGTGAAGAGGTAAGGTCGCATTCATTAAGCCATAGTGACCCCGATTTAAGCAAATCACTTTAATGTACATGTATATATTCTTAAGGACATTTTAATAAATGACGTATCACTACAGAATAAATATCTTGCAGTAAACAACTATACCACACTTTGCACATTAACGTCTATAATTCACAAAATAAAGCTTTATTCGCTAAACACTGTTGTAACATTGAAAGAAGGGATAATTTACTTCAGAGAACTACAACACAGCAACGACAGAGTCCACTATTTATGGAATTCCCACTGTTTCTTTGTTGCTGACCGTAGTATCCAGGGCCGGTGCTCCCACTAGGCAAGCTAGGCAACCGCCTAGGGTGCACTGCTGCCTAGGGGTGCAGCCGGCCCCAACCCGGGTTCCATTATTGTACCCGATCCTCATTGTGCGGTTCGTGTAGTAGGCAGTGGCGGCTCGCAAAGCTGACATTGTCGGCTTGTGGACCCGTCTAGTGGTGCGGAAGGTGGGCGAACTTATGGTGACGCACAGGTGCCACCAGATGATTTGCGGGTGCCAAGAAAAGAAAAGAAAAGAAAAGAAAAGGCCCGAAAGAAAGAGGCAGATGAAAGAAAAGGCGAAAGAGAGAGGTGCAGAGGAAAGAAAGAAAGAGCAGAGGAAAGAAAAAGGCACAGACCGATCCTGGGCACGACCCTCAGAGGGGTAAGATGGGCACTGAACGATCGTGCGCAGGCCTACGTGCACATTGTGTGCGCCCCATCCACAGTTTTTTTGTTTGTCCTCCTGTGCACAGTCTCTGTGTTCCCCCCGCGTGCACAGTGTGTGTGTGTGTGTGTGTGTGTGTGTGTGTGTGTGTGTGTGTTCCCTCGCTTTTCAACAATTAACATTTTTTTCTGGGGGTGGGGTGCAAGTAGCTGGTCTTGCCTAGGGTGCAAAATAGTCTAGCTCCGGCCTGGTAGTATCTAGCATGGGTTCCACAGTAGTTTCTGCAGAAGATATTCAGCATAGAGATTTCCCCGTTGTTTCAGTCAATTGTCCAGTATTCCAACATTATTTTCACTGTAGTGTCTATCAGAGTTCAAACAGATTGCATCCTTAAAATCGCTACATTTACTGGTGTTTCAAACAATGGTGGTCCAACAGTGAATGGAGAATAGCCCCACTTGACTCCTTCTACAGAAGAGTGACAGCGGTACTGCTATTTGTTGCTACTTTGCCTACCTTTGTTGAATTCTGGTTCTCTGGATAGGCGACGTTGATTGTAGTTGAAACAAAGGTCATTTTTAACAGTTGTTTGCAACTATGGTAAGCGCCAGTGACGCAACGGTGCTCAGCGATTAACCCCATAAGTGTTGTGTATTCCTGTATGCTATATATTAGACAGATACTATAGGGTTAAATCAGGAGGGGTAGGAAATAATCCAGTTCCTGTTTAACTCTTCAATTTCCTTTAAAAACTCATCTGAATCCAGGACTGGTCTCTCTCTGATCTCTACAGAAAATGAATGACATGCTTCCAGTTAAGCATGTCACATGACTGCTGGGGGGGGCCTCTGTGCTCCAGCCAATCCAGTGGTCCTCAATGCAGGAATGCTTTGATACCATTGGATGGGGTTGGTATCCAAAGTACTCAGAGCCCACGAACCCGGAGCTGAGTGATCGCTGATCTGAATACCTGGGCAGGATTAAGCCCCTGCATTTGGGTGGCTGAATCAGCACTCTGAGCCCCCCTCAGAGGGGGAGAGGGAGCTCACAGTAATTTGTTCATTCCGATAAGATAAAACAGGTCTATTCACTAAAAGGTGAAACTCAGGAGAATTGGTAGGAGAAGAGAACAATCAAGACCAAACAGCCGATTTGGAAAGTGAGATAAATGGGAGAATTTTCTGGTTTGGCTATTTTGACCTAGAATTTTCACTTCTCCAGCCAGTTCTTAAGAGGTTCACCTTTCTTTGAACAGACCTGTAAGTGGTCACAGTTTATCGTGCATCCCTTTAATTTCTATAATTGTATTATCTTGGTCCAACAAATGCTAGAAATCCAGGTTTGCATACACATACCGAAAATAAATCACTAGCACAATAAAGAATCAGTCAAATACATTTTTCATATTCCTACAAGAGTTACTTTTTAATAATGATTGGGTGACCCTTGTC
Source organism: Leptobrachium leishanense (assembly GCA_009667805.1). NCBI lineage: Eukaryota > Metazoa > Chordata > Amphibia > Anura > Megophryidae > Leptobrachium > Leptobrachium leishanense. The sequence continues at coordinate 130,457,932 of CM019072.1, read as the reverse complement.
TTTAGTGAAAAGTAACAGATCTATTACAGTCTTTGCTTTCATACAGTATATATAGTTTTTATAAGAAATCCCCCCCTCACCTTAAAATCATTAGTCAATCTATGAATTGGCTTTGAAAGAAAACATTAATAGCAACAAAAAAACTCAAAGATGGAATAGCTTGTCTTACTAACATATGGTTAAATAGTAATTTATGCACATTGCCATTTGCTCATTAGGCGTGTATGTGGGGCAATGCAAAGACACTTTAATACAATTTGTCTTTTTTGCTTGAAGCTCCATTGCCATCTCTCTCATTAACATCTGTAGCCTTCTTGCTTCACTTAGCAAACAATATCCGGGGAGGTGGTGACAGGAAACACAGTTTTCACACGGGACAGTGGACGGAGTGTTTGCTCATGGATCTGTGCATGTTTGAGTGAGTGTGTGTTTGGGTAACCAAGGCCCCCAGGATAGGATTGCTCTATGCAAAGGGCGTCACTCAAATCACACACTCCGTGCATGGCTATCACCACAAGCCAAGGACGTGTACAATTCTATAGCTACAAGCAGAAGTCTGTTTAACAGGACCCCTACCTGCCAACCATCCTTACGTAATGCTGACACACATCCTCTCCATTTCCTTAAATAGGAAAGGTAAACAGAGCCTGTGTCCCAAGCACAACGTTACTGCATCATCAGCAAAAGCATGGATATTATCACCATCTACTTGCTTCACTGGCAAAAACACAGCTTTCACCCTCTATCCAACATCACCATCACAAGCACAGCCTTCATCCTCTATCCAACATCACCATCACAAGCACAGCCTTCATCCTCTATCCAACATCACCGTCACAAGCACAGCCTTCATCCTCTATCCAACATCACCGCCACAAGCACAGCCTTCATCCTCTATCCAACATCACCGCCACAAGCACAGCCTTCATCCTCTATCCAACATCAGCGCCACAAGCACAGCCTTCATCCTCTATCCAACATCACTGCCACAAGCACAGCCTTCATCCTCTATCCAACATCACCGCCACACAAGCACAGCCTTCATCCTCTATCCAACATCACCGCCACAAGCACAGCCTTCATCCTCTATCCAACATCACTGCCACAAGCACAGCCTTCATCCTCTATCCAACATCACCGCCACAAGCACAGCCTTCATCCTCTATCCAACATCACCGCCACAAGCACAGCCTTCATCCTCTATCCAACATCACCGCCACGAGCACAGCCTTCATCCTCTATCCAACATCACCGCCACACAAGCACAGCCTTCATCCTCTATCCAACATCACCGCCACAAGCACAGCCTTCATCCTCTATCCAACATCACCGTCACAAGCACAGCCTTCACCCTCTATCCAACATCACCGTCACAAGCACAGCTTTCACCCTCTATCCAACATCAGCGCCTCAAGCACAGCCTTCACCCTCTATCCAACATCACCGTCACAAGCACAGCTTTCACCCTCTATCCAACATCAGCGCCACAAGCAGAGCTTTCACCCTCTATCCAACATCAGCGCCACAAGCATAGCTTTCACCCTCTATCCAACATCACCGTCACAAGCACAGCCTTCACCCTCTATCCAACATCACCGCCACAAGCACAGCTTTCACCCTCTATCCAACATCACCATCACAAGCACAGCCTTCACCCTCTATCCAACATCACCGTCACAAGCACAGCTTTCACCCTCTATCCAACATCACCGTCACAAGCACAGCCTTCACCCTCTATCCAACATCAGCGCCACAAGCATAGCTTTCACCCTCTATCCAACATCACCGTCACAAGCACAGCCTTCACCCTCTATCCAACATCACCATCACAAGCACAGCCTTCACCCTCTATCCAACATCACCGCCACAAACACAGGTGTCACCCTCTACCTACATCAGCATCACAAGCACAGCCGTCACCTTCTACCAACATCACCGCCACAAGCACAGCTGTCACTCCTCTAGCTACACCACTGTCACAAGCACAGCTGTCACTCTCTTGCCAACATCACTGTCACATGCACAGATGTCAAACAATAACTGCATCAGTGTCAGAAGCACAGCTGTAAATTTACCAAGAGTCCCCTCCAACGCCTGTCTCAGATCCCTGGCACACATGCAAACTACTATGAATGCACACAAAGCATGGATTACATGAAGTTTATCAAGTGATTTTATACCAGGGTGCTGAATAAATTACAGAGTAAAGAAAAAGACACGCAAACCAGGTTAAATTGCACACAAGCCCTCATATTCAGGAGTAGATACATTCACACAGTCACGCATGCACAGCCACAAAAAAAAAAACCAACAATTATGGGACCCATACAAAAATACAATATACAAGTGATCAAGAGGTAACGACAGCCAATGAAACAGCCATATTCATGCAGATAATCATGCACTATGAAGATAAATAAAATCTATAAACTTGCCTAATTGTACAATGTGTACTAACACAGCCCCACATATATTAATATATTATGCAGACACGCTCACACAGAGAGACGCATATACAGACACAACAAATTAATAACAAAATCTCCTGTAGAGACAAAATCGTGCATACAAAGAAGTACATAAAGAGACATTCATATACAGAGATATGAATAGAAAGTACAGGCTCCCCTACGGTTAATGTTTCTTTAACTCCATCCATCTAGTGCCGGTGTCCCTGCCTGTCCCACCACAAATCGATATATCACAGCTGAGATGCTGAGCCAGCTGGGAGGCCTGGGGAGCAGTCCATCTGTCGCCCTGTATTACCAGCGATGAATAGGTGTATAGGCAATGCTGTATATGCAAAGGGTGTTAGCAACAAACTACATTAACAAATCCCAACATCCACCTCTCACACATTATAACCAACTGGTAAGAGTGAGCCGTGGAAAGACCACTGCTAGGGTTATCAGAAGGCTGGGATTAACTCTTGAGCGCCCAAATGACCTCTGGCTGCACGGAGCAAAAACATACATTTCGGGGGGCGGAGCTAGCCGAGGAAGCGAGCGGCTGCATGTTGAAGGAGCTCCGTGATAAACACGGTTTTTAAAGTTATTTCCGTCGCTTGCTCGCACTTGAGAAACGCTCTACGGTCTCTGGGGGCACTGGGGGACTCGGTGAGTTTGCCTTACCCCCGAAATTGACGCTCCGGAGCGGATTAACCCCCGCGGCACAATCGGGGCCTAGTACTAGCGGCCATTTTAGAAGCCTGGAAGGAGATTTCTGAGACCTTTTACCGCTCTTCTTCTTTGTGCCTGCGCTTTTGGTGACATGCCCACCGGTCGCTCACAGAAGCTGCGGTCCAGACAGAGGGACATTCGGGACTCCATGAGAGGTGGGTCCACTTCGAAGGGAGATGCGATCTCCTCCTCCCTCCCCCCGGGCTATGACTTTTCGGAAGATGAAGAGGACCCCTGGCACTCGGGTGGTAGCTCTGCGATGACCTGGATCTCCCCACAATCTCGGACACCAGACTCCCAACCACTATCTGCAGCAGCAAAAAAAAAAAGGGCGCAAAAGAAACGAAAAGCAGCGCTGACGGCGTCTTTGAGTGCCTCACTTACTGCAGGTGGCCTCTCTGACGGGGATTTGGCCGAGGAACACCAGCTTTCAGCCAGCAGTAGTGTGGCTTCATTACGACAGGACGTTTTGAGACAGGGTGCCCAACCGCAACAAACGAGAGCGACCTCACTCCAAACCCGTATGACACAGCCTGAGGAAAGTCGGCAGGAGGAGGATGATGATCTTCCTCTTACGAAAAGAGACCTTCGGAGGATCCTGGACGAACTCCGGGAGATCCGGGGGGTGTGGAAACCTGAAGTGGCGGCGATTCGGGAGGAGGTGGCAACAATCCGTGCGCAGGTGACAGCAGTGCAGGCGACGACTTCTACAGTGCTATCGGAACATACTCACCTGTTGGGACAGGTCGCTGGTCTAAGATCCCAGGTCGAGCTTTTGTCCCGCTCTGTGGAGATGCTGGAAACAAGACACCGCCGTCGTAACGTCAGGGTCAGAGGCATCCCGGACTCTGTGTCGTCGGATGAACTCCCAGCTTATGTGTCTCGTTTGGCCCTTCGGATGGCGGGACTCCCTCCTGACAAGCCAGAGGTGATCGGATCGGTATTCAGGGTTCGGAAACCTGCGGCGCTCTCGAAGGGGACACCCCGTGATGTCGTGGTGGCCTTTCGTGACGTAGCATTTAAGGTCAAGCTTATGTCTGCTCCTGGCGCAAGAGATCCAGTGAAATTTGAGGGCTCCACGTTGGCTTTGTATCACGACCTTCCATTCCAGACTCTGCTTGCTCGCAGGCGGTTCCGTCCTGTGACTGCGGTTCTTCGTCGGAGGGGGATCCGTTATCGGTGGGGCTTGGCGGGAGCATTGGTGGTGACACATAATAATGTCCCCTACACCATCACTGATCCTGAAACCGCTTGGTCCGACCTTGAAGCGGCGGGCATCTCGCCGGACCCTCCGGAACTTCAGCCAGACTGAGACCTGAGCGATATTGTTTATCCCCCCCCCCCAGCTTTTTTCTTCTCTGTGTACGTGTCACTGGTCTATAGATAAGCTCGGAGTATAATTTATCAGGACAATTTATGGCATTTACGTTGATAGTCCTACATGCTTATGTGTTTCTTTTGTGTTTTCTTCCTTCACTGAGGTTGGGACTTCTTGCTTTTTGTTTTTATTATTCCCTTATTGACCTGTTACTACTTGCATCTTACATTATCTGACTGGCTGACCGTAGTTAGTTTGGCCAGCCCTAGACGGCTGTCTTTTTCTACGTTTGATTTCGTGAATTTCTTGTTATGTATAATTCTCAAAATAAAGAATTTAAAAAACATACATTTCTATCGAGTGGGGCCTCAAGCCCATTAAAATACACTGCCGATGTACAGTTTTAATACATTTGTAGAAGCCTGTATAGATACAGTTATACAAAATTTAGGATTGCAATAGATGGGGGTTTTGTTACCTGATGTGATGACACATTGTTTAAACCTGCCACGACATCAATGTTCCCCATCTCGGCAGGTCCAACCCATGTGAACCGAATGCCTGCCCAGAAACGAACACGAAGGACATACACTTTATGCACAAAGGTGTTGGGACACCTGAACGTTACACCAGCAGGGACCTTTAGGACGTCGCATTTGAAATACCTATTTCATTAATATGGAGTTGACCCCCCCTTTGCAGATATAACAGCTTCCACTCTTCTGGGAAGGCTTTCCACCAGATTCTGGAGTCTTTCTGTCGGAATTTTTGCCCATTCATCCAGTAGAACATTTGTGAGGTCAGATAATGATGGTAGACAAGAAGGCCTAGCTCACAATCACCATTCCAGTTCATCCCAAACGTGTTCCATGGGGTTGAGGTCGGGGCTCTGCACAGGCCAGTTAAGTTCTTCCACAACAAACTCATCTAACCACACCTTTATGGACCGTGCTTTGTGTGTTTGGGCAGTGGAATAAAAAGGGGCCTTCCCCAAACTGTTCCCACAAATGTTGGAAGCATAGCATTGTCCAAAATGTCTTGCAATGCTGAAGCATTAAAGATACAGTAAGGGGCCTAGCCCAAACCATGAAAAACAACCCCATACCATTATCCCTCTTCCACCAAACTTCACAGTTGAAAGAATGCAGTCAGGTAGGCATCATTCTGCTACTCAAGAGTCCAGAGGCGGCATGTTTTACACCACTCCATCCAAAGCTTGGCATTGTACATGGTGATGTCCAATTTGCATGCAGTCGCTCGGCCATGGAAACCCACTTTCCATGAAGCTCCAGCGCAGTTTTGTGCCGATATTAACCACTTAATGACAGGCAGGCGTCACCCACAGGGGTGGCTTAACACCAACAGGTGCTGTGGCGAGCTGCAGATTGTGGCCCACCCCACAGCCGACGCACGTCATTGGCTGTAGGGGGACAGCCTGACTTCAGTCCGTCCCCCCTGCTGACAATGATGCAGGCTGTGGGGAGGGGTCAAGGTGGGTCATTGAAGAAAGCGGGGTGTACCTGTACGCCCTGCGTCTTCAAAGCCCTCCCACTGCCAGGATGGTATAGCATGTCCAGGGCCTGCAAGGGGATAATGCCAGTGGAGGTTTGGAACTCTTCAGCTATGGAATCAGCAAAACGTTGCAGGCTTTCACTCACCATGCGTCACAGCACTAAGTGTCCGCTCTCTGTGACATTATGTGGTCTTCCACTTCAAGGCTGCATTGATGCTCTTCCTCAACACCTCCAATCTACAATAATACCACTTACAGATGACCGTGGAATATCTAGCAGGGATGAAATTTCACGAACTGACTTAATGAAACGGTAGCATGCTAGCACAGCACCACGCTTGAATTCTCTGAGTTCTTCAGAACAACCCAGCTTTTTCAGACATGTTTGTAAATACAGATTGCATGACTGGGTGCTTCATTTTATACACCTGAGGCAATGGTACCTGAACTCCAGAATTAGGTGTGTCCCATTATAGCGTATATAGTATAGTGGGCCCATATTAGAGTCACTCGCCACTGCATTAACATATGTAAACATTTCCGTATCAGTGACTTAATGCTTTTCTTGGCTCGCCCATTACCCTGATCACCGCAAAAACATCTTACAGAATATCATTACAGACTTGTGTTCTCAGTTCAGCTAAATTGGCATAAGTGACATTTGTATTTTTACACAGTTTGCACATTGCTTTTCAACTTCAAATGACCTACTTTATGCTTCAAAAGGTTTAATATGGTAAGCAAGAGAAGAAACGAAAGACACACGCGTTATGGTACAATTATACAAACAACACAACCAAAAGCAGTGACAAATGGTTTTCTCCCGAAAATGTGAGTAAAAATCTTTATTTATCCGATAGTGTTTTAATACAGTACATATATTAATAAAATAAAATTAAAAAAAAAATGTCATGGCTTCCCAGCCAACCCCACACACACTTTATTTTACAGTTTATAAACAAAGTGAATTCATGTTTTCGGCTCTTATATAAAAAAAAGTTAGACATAAAATATCTATGATAATATAACAAATGCGCGCTTATGTCCTTTGAAGCCTTTATAGGATTTCCTTTTTCCAGCATCATTTAGGAAATGGTCGTGGATAGTTCCTTTACAACGAAATACAACTTTTTTTTTTAATTGTTATATCCTGTCTTTTTTCATTGTCCATTATATCAATGATTCATGTTTGCAGGCCTTATATTACCTGAAGTCATAAATATTAGGCCAGGTGGTTCAATTTCCCAAAGTATTAACCTAGAAAACCTAAGCATATAATAAACTATGACTACAGACAAGGATTTCAAATACACATGGGTTTACAAACACCAGGTGGCAGAGAGCGGTCATCCAATCAGGACGTTGTATGGAAAATGTTTTTTCTAAGACTTGATACCTATGACTAAATGGGGTTGTCAATTAACCGTAAATCACGGTTTAAAATATGAAAGACACTTGTGGATGCATATTCTTCTAAATGAGGTTTTTCGCCCACTTTATATATAATAAAAAAAAACTTTTTGCTAAACAATCTGTATTGCCTGGGGGAATGTTCCATGTATGCAAAAACCAACAGTGAAACATTCACCCAATGGGTTAAAGGATGCTGCTGATCCACTCAGGCACAGGTTTCAAGGCAAAAAAAAAAAAATAGACTGAGCCTGACCTCTAGTGGTAGGTCAGTGCATTGCGCTGCCAGGACTATATATGGTAAATGAGACCCAATATGATTTTTAACTCTATGTTTGCCTGAGAATCTGAAATATACTGTCATTTAAACATTAGACGGAGCGTGACTCTTTACAGGCTACATCGGTTCGACGCAGCAGCCAAAAATTAGTCGCGGCAATAGAAAAAAAAAAAAATACTATAAGAAATACTAATCTGTAGCAATAAGTAATAAAAAATAAAGTCTCATTAAAATCTGGCACTTCATGTGACAAACCGTTTTTACTTGGCATGACTTTTTATAGTGTTATATATATATAAAAATAAATAAAATCACCTTCCCAAGACAGGAAATTAAAAACGTAATCACTATGGGAAGAGTGTGGAAAATAAACAGCATATGAAGAAGGGGGGGGGGGAGAGAGGCAATAGAACAGGATCCGGAAGAATGGCGTTATAAATAGATCAAAAGAATAAGCAAAACAAGTGGGGAAAATATGTAAACATTTTAGGATGGTGTAAAAGTCAAATTCCTGACTAATTCAGTTTATTTTTACATTTTCTGTGCTCGCCAGACTATCTTGATACAGAGACAGCAGGCTGCAACCAAGGAAATGTTGGAAGTGACAGCTCCTGCCCCCTCCTTCTGCAAAATCCTACGCCAAATTCCAGCCTAAACCAAGATATGCTCAGAATTTTGTTCCTCGTGTATGGAGTAGACTTCTACCATACTGTATTTTTTGTAAATTGTTTCGCTGTGAAAAATATAGGATTCAATGGCAATATAGTATATTAAAACACAATGGCAAAATAGAAAGCATTAAATAAAAAAAGGGGAAAAGAAGACACTCTTTATGGCATACTTAATCACTAGGAAAAATCACTGCTCTCTCAACAATCAGTAGGCCACTAGATTTTGACAGTGCATGGTAAGAAGGTAGAGGTGGGAGGACATGTCGTTCAAATCTTCGTTGCATAAATAAATCTGGATTAACCTTGTACCTTAAGGAGAGAATGGTGTTGCCAAGGAAAGGAAATGCAGAGAACCTCATGGGCAGTTGGGAAGAAAATAACCACTCCTTAGTACGGTGACAGCTGTCAAAGCTGAAATACTAGAACAGTGATGGAAAGGAGACACCATCCATTAATAAACGATAAAATCATCAAAAATTACCAATACTTTAAACCAGGAATTTCAAACTCCAGCCTCCCAGATGCTGATGGCAACAAATCCCAGAGTTCTTTGAATGTGATATATGGCCAGAGAATCAAAGGAGTTGTAGATGAGCATTATCAGGGGGACCAGAGTTTGGCATCCCTGCTCCAGTCTAGATCAGTGGTTCCCAACCACGGTCCTCAAGTACCCCTAACAGGCCAGATTTTAAGGATTACCTTGGGGAAATGCAGACTGAATCCTACAATCATTGAGCAGCAAATCATATCACCGGTGCTGTGCTTCACATATCTGGAAAACCTGACCTGTTATGGGTACTTGAGGACCGTGGTTGGGAACCACTAGTCTAGATAAAAATGGAACGTTTCAGCCGATGCCATGTTAATGTGGCATTCCATGCTGGTTTGGGACTATTGGTTCTTAAAAAGGTCTGAAAAGGAAATCCCTAAAACCGTGTTTCCCAAACCTGTCCTCCGGACCCTCCACCTCGCCAGGTTTTCCAGATATCTGAAGCTCAGCACAGGTGATATGATTTGCTGCTCAGTGATTGCAGGATTCAGTCTGCATTTCCCCAAGGTGATCTGGAAAATCTGGCCTGGTTGAAGGTCCCGAGGACAGGTTTGGGAAACACTGACCTAGAACATGTGCCCTTCCGATGCTACGCCGGCATTGCAAGACTCGAATGGACCTTGAACAATACCACAATGAATGACTTTGAATCTTAACAATGTTTGGTTTGAAACAAAAATGACTCAAGTAGCATTTCCCATATTTTTCTTTTACGTACGGAATGAGAACATCCCGTAACAGGTTTCCCTTCACAGCTTTGATTTATCAGAGCATGTTTGGCGAGTCGCGATACAAACATTTACTATGAAGAGCGATGGTGAACAATTGCTAAAACACACACACATGTTGCTACACTGCATGTTTATTACATGTAAACGTTCCTATGCCGTGACAGGATACAAAGGTATATAAATTTACAGTGGGCGTTCAGCAAAACGAGCAAAGTTCTTGTTCCACCCCGTCTCAAATCCTGAGCTAGAATCTATACAGAGAGACGACCTGAAGAATACAGGGTGAAACGGAATCCGCCTTACATGGATCTAACAAGCAAAATATGCATTTTGAAATGAGTGATGGCGTGGGGCGGTGTTTTACATGGATTTTCTCTGCATTCCAAAACCATGTTTTATCATTTTTTCCTCTTCAGCAAATGACAAGATAATGCCATACGGTCTTCTGAGATAAACATTAACCAGACGTATTTAAAATATATAGAAACAATTACTACGCGTTAACAATTGACCTGCTGCAACCACATTAAAAAAAAAAAAAAATCATACATTTTTTAATCTAGTTACCCCAGTATCCTTTCCGCACGGATCTAAATGCACGATATTGTGTTTTTGGTTCCATCTGACATAAATATGCAATTGATAACACATACCCGAATTGGAGACTGCCCTTATTCTGTAATATGGTGTCTGCTTTGAAGAAATCAAAGACAAACTAAGCACATGTAGCTCGGGCTGGGTGAGATCTGATAGTTAACCCCTTCATTACCGAGTGATTTTTTTTTTTTAAAAAAAAACATGGTCATAAACCAGTTTTTTTTTGTAAAATCATTTTTAATTATAAAATAAATATTTGATCTTATACCCATTGTATGTCTTACTGCAAATAACCTATTTTGGCCAGTAGATTGCGCCATCTGCCAAATTGAGTTAGAGGTCTGAGCGGCTGGTCTATTTTCTTCGTTTTCTCCCTGCATCGGCTGCTGAAAGCCCGATATTTCAGAGCATTCAGCAGCTGATTTTACAGTTTTAGCACTTTTGGCATTATGCCCACAAGGCTAAAACTTTGCTTTTGAGCTGCAGAAGGTGCCCCAAACAAATTTAATTTGCTCTTGGACTGCAGATCAGCATACCAAGATATCTCGATGTCGGGGCACCAGATGGTGCCTTTGAAGCCCGAGATATCTTGATATCAGTAATTAAGGGGTTAATAGAGGTTGAACATGTTTTTCTTTTGCAAAAGAATCAAGGACTCTGGATTAGTTCATTGACGGACGCTCCGTCCAAACATTGGCAGAGCAGAACCGACCGGTAAGCAGATGTCTGCTAAACATATAAGCTCTGTGGATGTTCCGACAGATATTCTGTCAATTTGCAAAAGTCGAGGACTCTGGATTTGAAAAATCGTGGCCAATCTTGACCTCGATTAAAATGGGCCAACTTGCGGCTATTGTCCAGCCCTAATACAAAAGAAAATATTTTTTTTATGTTTTTTGAGTAAAACATAAGTTGAGTAATTTTTCTTCGCCAGACGTCCACAAAAAGAGGCGCGTGTAACAGTTTAAATACAGAGCATTTCTACCCACTCTCTTCCGCACACTACCTGTCCATATTAAGTAATATGGATAAATCCTTTATGATTACATTTTCATTTTAGGATTTTTGTCCAGCGCATAGTGGAAACAATGTAGAAACCTAATAATGTCTCATTTTTTCAGTAAGAGAAAGCAAGATCGAGATTAAAATCTGACCCTGGTTCCCAGCCCTGTAATAACTTTGTAAGCGACGAGTCTTATTAGGATATATTTGTAACAGAATTGAAATTGATTTTCCAAGTAGTGGACTTTTGTTCTCCTGGCCTACCGCCATAACGTTAAATACCCTTCAGCTTTCAAATGACAAGTTACCATATACCCTCATATTTTTGGTGCTGTGTCAACTTGGAAAGAAATGACTCGCCACAAGCAGACGAGAGTGACTAGTCGGGGTTATTTCGGGAAAATTGGGCTTTGTTTAAAAGGTAATGAGAAATGCTTTATTTTAGTAGCAGGTTAGGAACTTAAACTCTGAAAATTCCTGCACTTTCTGTTAGGCATCGCTGAGTGACACTAGCATTTACGTTGGATGTGTTAAAGGGGCCAGAAAGAAAGAAAAAAAACTACTAAAGCAATTTATCTAAAACATACGTATACACATGAACAGATGAGGGAGGTGGTATTCCTTGCTGAAGGTATAGGAAGATTAACAAGGCCTCGAAAATTGCATGTACTGTGCAGGGAAGCGGAAGGGATATGTGTGTCTGTGATGCCACTATGCAATGGAAAATACATAGAAAAATGTCATGTTTCTTATTCACATTAGACTCAGAGGTATATCGCTCCATAGTGGCAGGGGAGAGAGGTACAAAGATGTGTATGGATATATTTAATACACACAAGGATGGCACACGCAGGACTTCGAGATTTCAGAGGAGCACATTTAACGAATACGAAATGTGGCATTTTACAGGTTTAAAAGGACATGCCAGTTGTTTATAAGCATTACCAAAAGCGATTCAGCATGTTAAAACGGGCATTATCCTGTTAACTTCTTGCCTTGAGACAGTTATTCCTGTTTAACCTCATCACCACCAAGATCAAGATCAAGATATCTCCGGCTTCGATGGCACCATCAGGTGCCCAATCGAGATATCTTGATCTGCAGCCTAAAAGCAAATTAAATTCATTTGCTTCAAACTAATTTCGTTTGCTTTTGGGCTGCAGAAGGCATGCCCAAAGTTTTAGCCCCGAGGGCATAATGCGCAAAGAGCCAAAACTGTAAAAACGGCTGATTAATGCTCTGAAATATCAGGCTTTCAGCAGCCAACGCGGGAGAAACAAAATAAATAAATATTGAGCTGCAACTGTAACTCAATTTCGCAGTAGATGGCGACATCTACTGGCCAAATAGGTTATTTACAGTAAGAAGCATTTCTTACTGTACGAGTAATTAAAAACTATGATTTTACAAAAAAACACAATGGTTTTTGACAATGTTTTTTTGGAAAAAAATCACTTGGTAGTGCAGGATTAAGAGTATGCAGACTTCTTCCTCCTGATCTAAACGCAAGCACGCTACTTGACAGCCACGTCTTGGCACCAGCTCCTACTGTGCGTAACTATGAGACTCCCTTATAGACAGACAATCAGGCAGGAAGCAAAAGCGGGTACAGGATCTTAGTCGGTGAGTAGAGTAAAGACGCTTGGATCAGGAGGGAGAGAAGCCCACATGCTCTTGTACTAAATAACTCACTAAAAAGTTAAATGGTTGTAAATTAGGAAAATGCTTTTAATAAACTGAAATTAAAATTCATAAACAGCAAGCTTATGCCTTTAACCTTGTATTTCATACAAAAAAACAAATACAGTATATGTATGCATTGAGTGCACACGTGGGACCTCTTTTTAAGACGGCCCGTCTCACATCTCTGAGAGGCTTTAAAGGATTTACCAAGCTGCTGTGGGCCGCTATTTACTGAATGGATCTCAGGCAGAGAATAGAACAGATAAAACCTCAGGTCAGTGGTCAAAAACATGGGCACCTAAGATCGATTGAGACTTCACAAGGCCCCAACAGTCTCAAAGATGGTGCATGGATAAGGATCTCCGATGTAGGGGGCAGGAGATCTAAAAAGTACCCAAAACAACCGACATGTCACATCTAACCCTTCACTTAGAACCCATTACCTGCACCAGACAACACAAACCGTTCCTAGATTTTGCTTGTGGGTTTAGAAAAATAAAAAAATGAAATTTCGATAGTAAATACTTGAAGGACAGGATATTTACATAAAGACTGATATGAGATATGGTACAAGGTTTATGTGGATTGTGTTAATGATGCAATTATGAATTTCGCACAAATGAAGGTATGCTCATGTGTGCAGATACACAAGTTGGTATACACACACAAATTGTCATAAGAACTGAGATAGTTCCATTAGAAATTTGCTTTCCATCCCCTAAACATTATTTCTTCTATAGGCTGCGAGGTGCTAGAATGTCCTCTTTCCATCCCTCACCCTGGGCACGTCTGCAGGTAGCTGTCAGGAATTCTGATTTTGGAAAATAGAGGCTTTGTCTTTCAGAAGATCCAGACACAGATGACAACTCCAACTCCCTAAATCAAAAAAAGAGAGGATGTGAGGTTAATTACGAACAGAGAAAGCCCAGTGTGTCACGCAGGCTAAGCGTCAACTCTGGCATTGTAACTCACCTTCAGGAGGCTCAGCCATAGGAGGAGAGAGACAGTACATATGATACCCGCGGTCACAGTCATCGCAGAACAGCAACTGATCCTATGAAAACAAGGAGCTCAGTACACTTCAGTAACAATTCAGACACAGGGCATGAGGTCCCTATAAATTGGCTATTTAGCATTGGCCATCAGGATGCAGAATTCTCTGTTAGCCAAGCTCATGGGCACACCAGTTGGAGGGTCAACACCTTCTGTAGACAAAATCACTACATAAAGCCTAACATGAAGTCCTGAATGTGGCTACAGCTCAAGGTTAGTCAATAAGAGAAATAAAGTTGATTCTTTAACCATCCATACCTTTTATAACCTACGTTTGACTATAGCTGTACTTGCTCGGTCTACCGAGTCTCGGCCGTATATCGGATGGATTAGCAGAATGCCCAGTCTTTCGCATCACTTAACTGCAATCTAGCAAGAGCAACTTAGCTTTGCCTTGATGTTACGCGAGTAGACCCCTATGTTCTCTTGAAAACTCACAATGGAAGAACCGACAGGACTGTATAAAGAAGTCTAAATTTTTTTCTTTTCCAACCAGTATGAAGAAAAAAAATACAAGCACTCTTGAAAGCCATGTAAAGAGAGACCTGGTGTGTGGAACACTTCCTTTACCCCTGGGGAAAAAAGCACAAACGATATGGGCTCTTATGACTAAGGAGAATAAAATGGAAAGATGTAGGTGTTAGAACCAAGCTCTAATTGTTCCTTATCTTATGGTGTCATAACACCAAAAACAACACAACTATCAAGGTACTGAAGTAGTAGGTTATTTGAAACCGAGGCATCTGAAATGCTTTAGCAAATTGGAAGAAAAATAAAAAAGGCACCAACAAGGTTATTCACCAATCAACGTAGTTTAGCGTTGTTGCAATGACGATAAACATCAACGTTTCCCAAAAGGGAAATCCCAACAGTGGCAAGAGAAATGTCATCGACTAATCGTCTACGGCCAATGTTTAGTGATCCCCAGAGAGGAAACTCAAAAATGTATCAACGTTGCAACAATGCTAAACTATGGTGTTTAGTGAATAACCCTGTAAGGAGGGTAAAAGAAAAATAAGGTAATCTGTACATCAACAAATGTACCCCATTTCTCGTGATGAAAGCACTTTCGCCGGCGACTTGTCCAGAAGAAAAATATCAGGAGTGCCATGGATTCACAACAAGGCAGACAATGTGTGGTGTGCTAAAACTTGACAGTGAAGATACATGAATGGTAGGAGTACAGGTGTAGACCTTCTGGTGATCGTGCACTGAAAGTGTTTGTTCAGTACCCAAAGTGGAAGTTGAAGGTCTCCCCGTTAAAAGAACAAGTGTGCAGAGGAATAACTGTAGACATTAGCGTTTACTCACATCATTCTCAGAGGTCCCACAAATGTTGCAGCACTTGCACTCAATGCACTGCCATCGGTAAGTCTTCACTGCGGCCATCATCACCGGTGTGAACTGCAAACAGGAAGGGTGTCCTATGACCGCAAGAGAGAGCGGGTCTAAAAAAATGGAGTCTGGAGACTTGAAGTGTGTGCGCGGGTATCATCACAATATGCAGAGAATGTATGTATTCATGGTAAGTGAATAGAAAAAAAAAACTATACTGTACCTTGTATATTTGAAGGTTTATAGTTTAAAGTATCAGTACATGTGCCTGGAGCGAATGGCCTTCCTGCTTCCAGCAAAAGACATGACTTTTTGTACTCTTTTACATGAATGCCATGTTTGTATGTGTATAATGAACATGAATGCCATGTTTGTACGTGTAGGTATAAATCTAATTTTAAAGTAAATTTGAAGTATATAAAAAAAAAAAAAAAAAAATTCTTTCTTTAAAAAGCACTAAATGCTAGGCTGGCCTTACGGCGTTCATTTTTGATCATAGACTGCATATATTCTACAGTTCTTGTATCTTGTGGGGGATTCATGCTTGCATCCCTCATGAAGACTAACTGCGGCAACACATGAGAACATCCCACTGCAGGACATCACAGCAATGCATGGCTAGCTGACAGCGACTGGTTTTACAGTAACTTAGGATGTGAGTTCCAGCACAAGTCACTGAATAGGAAGAAGAACCACATTGCAAACCTCTTAAATATTTAGTGCACGTTCCTTAACCGAATATTAATGTGCCTCTGGAATGGTCTATTCAATACAAGATTGTGTTTCATTCACACACTGCATGTTATGCGTCAGTGGACCCCCAGTATAATGACTATGGGGGGATATGTAGAAAGCAACAGTGTTTGCTGATGTTGCAAACACAGTCAGAAGCTGCCGTCGTTGCACCAGCTACAATCAACATTGTTTGCGTCACAAAAAGAAAAACCCATAAAGTTGCGGGGAGAAGCTTCACTGAAGCCTCGCCTGAGGCCGTTCAGATTTTTATTTTATTGCATTTGCAACAATGACAATTTTCTACCGGGTTTACAGTATCAGGAAAGACCAGCACTTTGACTAACCCCCTATGTGAGAATACCGCTCTGCCTGTGACGGCTGTTATGTATGCCCAGTTCCATGACAAAGAACCTTTTTTTGTTTCCTTCGAGTTTATGAGATGTGGGGAATTTGTGTATGCAGGCAGGAGTCCAAGCGTCACCATATCTAACCACGAGGAATCAGGATTTAAAAAAATGTTGATCCATTTGATATACTGCCAGTGTGACTTAGGCAGGAGTGTGTGTGTTGTGCAATTCAAGTCATCAGGTTTTATAGGTAGAAAGTCTTCATGTTTATCTCGTGACTGAGCACCAGGACATTAAACCAGAGGTCAGCAACCTTGACTCTCCAGATTTGTTGGAACCACATTTCCCATGAGGACCGGCCAACCTTAAGAGTGGCCAAGCATCATGTGTGTTGTAGGTCTACATCACCTGTAGAACCTAGTTTGCAGACCCCTGCTTTAAACCCTCCAACCTCTACCTATGTGAGCAAGCATTTAACTTCAATATCTGCGTTACTTTGAATTTCAGTTACTTGTAGCAAAACAGCAGATAATATAAAAGGTCCTGTCTACACTAAGTTATGGATCTGTTAGTAGGAAGCAGCCTTACATCCCGTTATTCCCCATATAATCATGCAAGTGTCCGGTTAGTCACGAAGGCAGCTGCACTCCAAAAAATCTTAATACCACCTAAACTGAGTAACAATCACATTTGTAAATCTAGTATTCATTGAAAAAAGAAATTATTTTTGCAGGCTTAGATTTAATGGTCATTCTCATCAGTGAATAAATTTGTGTGGTTTTGTATTTTTTTTTCTCTCTTTTTTTTTTTTAATATAAAGGCTCTGTTCAATTTGGGATTGCGATTCATATTTATTCACAGTTTCCAGTTTGCATTATTAAAATGCTGCACAAAGCAGGTTTTGGAACATACATTGCTTCTCATCTTTATTATGCCATTTTTTTATATATATATATATATTTTTTTTCTTTAAATATCTACATACATTCATATACACACATATACAAGCAAGACCTCTGGAAATGTGGAAGATAACTAGACAGTTGAAAAGGCTGCTACAGCTTATGTCAAAACAGAGTTCGAAAAGGAAACGTCTTGAAATCTGGCTTAATCATACCACGGAAACACAATCCATTAAGTACACAGCACCCCACTTCCCAACCTCCAGCATCTGGGATTCCTGTTGCTCTTTCACCTCTCCACCCACCCCTACAAACTCCCCCACGTGTTTTTATGGCGTCTCTTGTTGAATGTACACAAGTTTCTGTATTTCTCAGACTGTACTCCCTGCATTTATCGCACTGGTTAATGTCGTTACGTTTTATTACATTGAAATTTATATCTGTATTACTGTTCATATTTGCAAGTATGACTTTTTCGTGAGCAATTATAGAAAATAATTACAAAAAAAAAATATTAAAATGCTGAATTGTCATAAAAAATAAAAATTAAACAGATTTGGGGAAAGAAAAATTCTACGACCCTGCTAGTTTGATTTGAAATTGTTCAAAAACTCCATTTACATCACAACATAATTAAAAGGGTAATGAATGAACCTTAACGATGCTAGCCACTGAAGGTCACAAACATAAAAATCTGCATATACAATTTTTATTTTCTCCCCCAATAAAGTGATTGTTTTTTTTTCTGGCCTACATATATAAGTGACCACCAAATGGCGTTTATTTCCTGCATATGTCACAAGGTCTGGTCGCTTATATTTCTGGCTATTCATTGTCTGGATGGCATATCAGTAAATGCACGGAAACGGACATAATTCATTAGACCAATATCCGTATCATTCTCTTACTTTGTGAAAGAGAAGGGGATGTGCAATAGTGGAGTGGGGGGGGACTTGCGACGAAATGTACAAAAGGTAATTAGTTAAGCCTGCAGTGATGGGTTCTCAGTGTATGCCGCTCACCACATCTCCTTAACATCTCACATAGCCAAGTACTGCTGTCTGAAACTATCAAAGCATGGATGAATCCTAGAATGTCCCCAAATTCACAAAGAGAGACTGACAGTGAGAGTTGATCATTATGTCCCTTTCCTCTTTCCCCAGCCTTTCATACCCGAACGCCCACAGTCTGAACAGGACACCAGCTCCTCAGGTTGATTGGTTTTCTTGTTGATTTTGGAGTCTCCAAGACAGAAGTCGCAATAATTGTTAGGCAGAGCAAGTCCATCCGGGCCTTTCTTTGCTGGGTAGAGAAGGAAAGGGAGTAAATTAGTGAAAGACTGAACAAAATATTCTTCTCCTAAAAGATCTCCCCCCCCCCCCAAATTAAAAAAAAAGGAAGGTCAACAGGTAAGGCTGGTGTCAGACGAGCGTACTATGTGCACCCATACTGACGTGCCTGCCGGTGTCCATCGCAGCGTTGACACTTCAACAGGGGCGACCACGCACTGTATTTTGCTTGTGCCCCCCCCCAGCAGGCATGCTGCATCCGTTTAGAAAGCCTCCCCATCGAAGCGTTCGACGGGGCTGCAAAGCATGATCCTCCATAGGAGGATGGAGCCTTGCAGTGCTGAGTGCACTAACTGCACTCAGCGAGGTTGCCAGATGGGCGTCAGACTCCTAAAGGAACGTCCACGCTCACAGACGTTCCTTCCGCTCTTAAAAACGCTCATCTGACACCAGCCTAAAGAGGTTCTTTTAAAGCAGGAATCTAAAAAACACTGTCCCCCACACATTGCTGAACTCCAACTCCCATGATTCTCTGGCCATCTATTGCATTCAAAGAATTCTGGGAATTGTAGGACATCAACATCTGGGGGCTAGAGTTTGAGACCCCCGCTTTAAAGAAATCTCTCCATCCCCCAAGATACGAAGCAGGTGCCGTAGAAGGGGGTACAGTTAAGCACAGCATGACTGGGATCTAAAGAAAATTGGTTGGAGCACAATGAATGAACGATCATATAAAATAGGTATTAAAAAGTGGACAAGTAAATATTCAACAATGATAAAGGTCCTTACATTTCTGTTCTTCAGAACGGTGCATGATGGGAGTGGGTGGCTGGGAGTCTTCTTTGTCCTCTGCTCCAGCTCCTTCCTCATCCGCCAGATGAGAGTGTGCGTAGTGGTAGCTCAGACCAGGTCGGTTCTTGTAACGTTTTCCACAAACTGGGAGATAAAAGGGGGGCAAGGCAAGAAAGGGGAGGGCACAGAGGGTAAGAAGATGGGAGCAGGTAAGAGTAAATGGAATAGACAGCAAAGCATAGAGGGGGGAGGCAGCAATGGGAGGGAGGTTGGAAGTGAGAGCTGGCCAACTAATACAAGTCTATCTCTCCAGCTCTGGAGGCATACACAACATAAAAAGCAAAGCCCGGGGGGAGTGGGGGGGAAATAGGGGTAAGGGAGAACAGGGAGCATCATTTTACAGGCTGCAAGCTTACAGACCGGTAGCAGCTCCCCACACTCAAACACATGACCTTATTAAAACCAGTATAGTGAAAGGGTCTCCCCCTAACGATGTTCCATGTTTAGCAAAGTTCCACGTCGAGCGTATTTTGTTTCTGTTTTAACTTAACTGGGGAGATTAGGGAACTTTGTGTTTCTCCATGACATGGGCATTGAGAACACAGCAAGGTGCGCTAATGCCACACCTGGTGACGCGGAGAACAAATCGCAAACCAAAAAGTGCCCCCGATTCATATATAATGGAATTATAGGCAATGTTACATTATTTTCTGTTACATATTTGTCTTTGAAGAATCCATCCATATTAAGAATGACTCTCCCTTTTAAGCAATCGTGCATGCTTTCACAAAAACACACAAAGTCCTGAATAAAAATCACTCATAAATTAGGTGTCGCTGCCTTATGACATCAGCGGTAGTTGACACTGCCAGACAGGTCGGTGACCTATCACCATTGAAAACCTCAACCGTAGCTTGCAGGAACAAAGACCTGGAATGTTTGCGTACTGCATAATAAAAAAAAGCTAAAATCAGAGCAATTAATTGTGTAGACTGTTAATCATGTTGCTATTTGTGCAAGAGAAAGGCATACAGAGCATGTGACTGGAAATACGGCCAGTGATTTCCTTTGACAACTAGTATAAAAAGTAGAGGAAATTGAAAAAAGGGGAGACATCTTTCATCTGGCATCTCTAGTTTGGTGCAGGACTTTCAAAAGGAGTACGGTCTTTAGAAGCCATTGCGTTTATTCCATATCTTCCACCAGTAAAAAAAATAAAGCTTTAAGGAAACCTACATACAGTATTTTTTGCCATTTTCTGTGAAGATTAGTCAGCCTGATTTTAGTGGGGGTTTTTTGATGACCATTTGCTGTCGTAAGGACCAATCCCGGTGACTAAGGAAAAGGAAACCGCACACATTGTCTCATGTATGGACGGCGGTTTCGGACGGCATAATGAAATGAAACTGACCTAGATGAGTGTTTCTCATGGATTACCAAACACCCAGGATTTAGGGACTTGCTAAAAAAAAAAATCTCAAATATCAATGGAAGCCCTACGGGTGAAATGTTGTTATAGGAATCATTGATCTAAAATGTAAAAGCAAGAGATAAATTGAAAGAACGGTCAGCACAAAATTATAGAAAACACATCAACAGTCTTATATCTGGAAGTATAAAGACAACTACACCCCAGTTATAAAAGTACATTATGACCTGCAAAATGCCAAAGTTGGGAACAATGTTGATATAAGGATTTGACAAATCCAGGCGCCAAGAAGCTCCTAGAATTTTATCACCAACTCCCAAATCTACAGACTGATCAACATAAATGTAGAAAGTTTTCCCTGGCTTTTCTGTCTAGTTATGGTATCCTTTAATGAGTTCTCAAGTTTGACAGAAGCTTGTCAAGCCCTGAACCATGCAATTTTTCTGTAATCTTTCAAGTGGACATTATTTTCTTTAAATTTTCGTTTCATTCCCCCCACATGGAAGTAGGTAGGTCAAGCAGAAACCCAGAACCTACAATGGATAAGTACTACTGGCTGTAGCCGCAAAAATACAAGCTTCTGTTTAGAGTTTGTATTCAGACAACTGATCGTTTTGGGGTGTAGCCTGCCTTTATATCAAGGACAAGCATTGTGTAGCACAAACCAACTGACATGAGACAGGCCAAAAGATGGAAATGAATGACAACATAAAACTGCCTAATCAAAGGAAACGAAGCAGAGGTGGGCAGACTACAACACGTGCAAGTATAGGTGTTCAGTTGACATATTTTAAAGATTAATTTTTATGAGCACTGAAAAAGTGATGTGTGTTAAGAGAATGTAACCGTTAAAGGTAGTGCAGAGAAATCCAGCAGCAAGGTAGCTCCAAGGATTTTACTTATGGCCCCTGACATTTTGGATTTTCCAAGCTATGGGACGAAAAAGCAGGGTTCTGAGAATAGGAGGTGAATATTATGACTTGGGCTATTCATGTGGCAGAGTATGCACAACGCTGGATGTGCAGTTACAACAAAAACACGGGCAAGGCGTAAGGTCTGCCCAGAACAGAACATTGGAGAAAGTCATCAACTGCCTCCAGGTCCAGACACCAGGTGTAAAAGCAGGACACAGATGCCAATTCAGACAAGAGGCAAAGCGGTCTACGTTCAAGGGGTCCCAAAAGGCCACTCAAAAAAGAAAGCCCCTCATGGCATTGGCCACGATACAATTCAACAGATAGCAGAAATGCCAATCTGCCAATGGTTGGGGAGGCACGAAATGTACTCTGCATGGAAAGCATCACCTCAAGTCTGTCAGACGTGTCAAAAGGATTCTGCTAACTCCTCCAATGGACAATTGGTTCCTGGCAAACGATGTGAATGGCGGACCACTGGGATATAGTTCCTCTAAAGGAGGACACAGCATTCCATCAAATCCTTCACAAGACTTGAGTGCATACAAGTCTGCCGACAGCTCCAGGCAGTTGATCTGAAGACTCGCTTCTTGCTCCATCGACCCCCCCGTGACCTGGGAACCAGGTCTCATGCCCCACAGGACTGGTAATGGACTATTATAATGTCTTGCAAAGACACAAATATCACATTCCCGTTTCATACCTTGGATTTGTATGAGCCACCAAATCAGTTCCTTCGGGGCCCCCACAGACAAAAAGTACGATAAAGGCCTTTCATCTCAGATGAGGTCTGAGTTAAGTGTAACATGCGGTAGTGCTGGGGACATGGGAAATGATTTGAATTGAAGAGGTTAGCAGGCCAATGATCCATGCCAGGTCTCCTAGGGAGATTACT
Organism: Leptobrachium leishanense; assembly: GCA_009667805.1. NCBI lineage: Eukaryota > Metazoa > Chordata > Amphibia > Anura > Megophryidae > Leptobrachium > Leptobrachium leishanense. The sequence goes on along the minus strand of CM019072.1, from coordinate 130,435,307 downwards.
TCCCGACACAAGACCTGTTGAATCTCTTTGTGGATGGATGCCATTTTCCTCGGAGATAGCAGAAGCAAGGAATTCACTGTGTTGATCAGAAAGCTGAAGAATGTCATCGACTGGGAGGGCGTCAAAGCAAACTTCTTCCAGTTGATAAACTCCAGATTCTGAAGGAGAGTGAGAGTATCTTGCATAAATCAATAGGGAATGGGGATTACGAGCCAGCAAAAGCAGATCATCTTAATAAATAGCAAGGTGAAACCCTGCAGCTGAAAAGCACGGCCACCACTGGACGTACGACCTTTGTGACGTACCATGGTGCACGGCTACACCATTTGAAATTGTTGGTAGTGTACCCACTGAGTGATGACAGGATACATACCTTGTGGACCAGAAATAGAACTCTGGTCTGCTTTCTGCCCATCTCCTCCGCCTACAGATCTACCACAATGGCATTAGCTGAAGAAACCTGGAAGGGGCGATCTTCATGTGGAATTGGCGGATAAAGAAAATTGATGTCATAACCACTCAAAACTACAAGAACCCACATGTCCCAAGAGATTACCAATGGTGGGCAAAATAGTGGAGGCATCCCCCAATAGGAATGCAAGCAGTTAAATTGCAAAAGGCTTACCAGGAAGAGCTCCTGGACTGTAGGAGACACATCTGCTAGAGACTCCACTTATGAGAAAGATGGCCAGTGAATTGTACAGGTGTGAGGGAGCCGGAAGGTGGGGTCCTTCGGTTTGGCCTATTAGGCACTGACTGGCCAGGAGAGCGTACCATTCCTCTCAGGGCCTGAACAAAAACCTGTGGGTTTAACACCTGTTAGTTGGAGGACTGTGCCTTGTGCAGAGAATTGAAAACGTCAGTGCGTATCCCCAAAACCTTCACACCCAACTGAATACACCATGTGGACCAGTTGCCAGTCGAGGTGGAGGAGCATATTCCATTTGCATTCAGTACACAGACATATCGGTATTTCCTAGGAAGCACAAGGTTCAATGTGTCCAAATGCGAAATGAAAACCGGTCCACTGGTGTTTACTAGAGCAGAGCACTCCATACGGTCAGCGAGCTAGAAAAAGGGCTCTGCCACATCCAAGAATTTATCCTGACAGGCTCCGAGTGAACTGGCAAGACCTTTGCAGGGAGGGATACCTGTCCAAGCAAAAAAGAGGAACTGGACCTTTTTGGGATACAATTATGAAGTATGGACCACCATATGGGACAAAATGGATCTGGAACATCCCGCTCTGAGCTTGTTTCCTGCCACCCTAGCCATGGGTTTGCACAGCCAGCACTGTGTATACTCTGCCACTTGGGGAAGTGCAAGTCATAATATGAAGCCTCCTGTCAGAATAAATAATTCTACAGATGTTTTTATGTTAGGCTTTGCCTAGTTCCTAGGGATGCAGAAGGAAAATAGTCAAACCTAGGTAAATGCTATGATACAGGTTACATAACTGTTGTCGTTAAATGTTCCGGAGGTACAAAACCAGTTTGTTTTTAAAGATAACAATTGTCATTAGACATGGAGGTCCCTGGAGAGGAAATATTTTTTTTTCTAGAAAGTATTTACCAGGAAGGATACATTCAGATTTCTCTCGTTTTCAAGTATGTCCTTGGTGGCGAGTATGTACCGTTAGGTGTCTTGCCCAAGGACACTTACTGGAGAGGTGCTCATGCTGGGATTCGTACCTGTGTTTCCACGGTTAAAGAGCAGTGATGTTACCTCTACTCCACCCAGCTGACCTTTTTCAAAAAACAAAAACTCTTGCCAATCATGACCATCATTTTCAAATGATAACGCAAGATGTGAAAATAAATTTCCATTTGAACTATCCACTACTCGTTGCTTACCAACTGGTCAAGATATCTTCATTTAGGAATCCTGATGCAGAATGGATTAGATTAATTTAAATCTTTGAATTAAGACTTTAAAAATCAAAAGTAGGAGGAGTTAAAGAGTCGATCTGTACAGAGAAAAAATAATCTACAAATGCCTTGGTTTTGATACGGTGCTCCAACACATTAACTGAATGAAAAAATTAAAGAATAAATACAACGCCATAGAGGAAAAATAAGCAAGATATATTTAAAAGTCGTGCAGAGGCAACTTGACCTTACATGGTTGCGGTGATGCATGGCATTAAGCATTGAATGAAAATGTGAAGTGCTGAACATGGTAGACTTATAAACACATCTTCAAGGCTCTGTTAGTCCTTCCAATGCAGCACAGCACACCTTATCAAAAGGATTCAACAAAATGACCGATCAACACAAATCAAAATGGGTAAATAATGGACGACAATTTACAGGTCCCCCCAACAGGGCACTGGCATGGATGAGAGATAGACAAAGGACAAAGCATGCTAAGCTGCAGTGCCGGGGAGAACGGGCAGCGCGGGGAAGATGCCAATCTAGCTGCACAAAACAAGCAAGTTCAGCTACCTCTTTCGGCGAATTTCGAAGATTGCTTTAGTTTGTAACTGTCTGAAACGAGGAGAGAAATAAAGAGATAGAGAAAGACAGAAGTGAGTCGTCTAACCACACAGAGCAGAGATAGCAAGAGAAGCAAATGATCTGTAGACACACGGTGATCCCCTACAAACGCCGATAACAGAATCATCCCTCCGCTGCAGCCATAAAGCTATAGGTTGGAAATTAACTCGTTGACCTTCAAAAAACGTTCAGGAGCCAAATGTCCAGGAAACAAACGGAACGCTAGAACGTGTGTGTGTGTGTGTGTGTGTGTGTGTGTGTGTGTGTGTGTGTGTGTGTGTGTGTGTGTGTGTGTGTGTGTGTGTGTGTGTGTGTGTGTGTGTAAAGAAAGAAAACAACACACACACACTTAAGTCCCTGATGAGTAAAATTCGAGCAAATGAGAATCTACAAACACCATATGTAGAAGGGGGAAAAAAAAGGGGGGGGTTAATGTTTGGAGGGGACAAAAAATTAATGATGTGAGTTGATTTGAGCATTAGTCGGTATAGAACACTTCTAGGGAAATGGTTTAGCCCAAAAATCACATTAAAAAAAGGGATACTCAAAAAAAAGAAAAGAGATCCTTTTCTATCCCTTAAATTATTGGGCAGCTGTCTCTGCCCATTTCTCCCCCCCATTTTTAGTTTGCTTTTTTTTACTCCCCTTTTGCCCTTCACAGCTTCTCCTTAGCTCAGAGACTCCAGAACCCAGAAGCTTTACTATGCAATTTGCGTAGTGTAGGAACCACAAATTACGCACTACTACGGAACTTGTGCACTTTACGTACCCAAGTAATAACGTTGCATCTGCGCAGAACGATGGATCAGAGCTGCCTTCGTATGCATAGATCTGATCCATCGGCTGCCTCTCTATCGCCAGCAGTCTCAGAGAGGGAGAAGTCAGCACTGCTCTGTGCATACAGGCATCACTTGTGACCAGCAACCGGGAAATTACAAAATCCTGGTTGCTGGTGACGCTGGGTGGGGTGAAGGAAAAGCCTCCACCTCACTCAGCTTTTCTGCCAGATCAGGTGAGCTGGGGAGGGATCACTCCTCACATCCTGACCGCTTTGACTTTTTAAAGTGATCAGGGTGAGTAGAATGTCCCTTTAATTTCTTCCACTCTAACTTAAACTGCTACAACTCAAATGTGGTAAAGACTTCCTTGTCAACCAATCTTTACACATCTAGAATGCAATCAATTTATAGCTCATCTGGGCTAAGACGGGTCAGCAACCTTGGCCTCCTAGATGTTTTGGAAAGAAATATCCAATAATGCATAGTCAGCTCAAAGAGTGAGCATTATGGGAATTGTAGTTTCAACACGTTTTCTGACCTTTGGACCGAGGCTTGTAAAAGTATACATTCTTTAATGACAATTTAGGGATAAATCCCAAACTAGGTTTAAACTTCCCAGAGTCATTAAAATCTAAAGAGTTCCTGTTGCAGAGTTCTGGTTAAGATTACACCAGGCTTTGACTAACCCCCTAGTGTTTATAAATGGCAGAACTCGGCATTTATCTCCTATGTATGTCAAAGAGAAAACAGTTCTTTCAGCTTCTTAGTGCACATTCTACTACGAAAACATCGTCCCTGCAACAGGCGACGTTACAAAGCACTGACTTGAGCATAAGAGTAAGAGAGGCTCAGCTTATAGAAAAAAAGGATATAAAATTTACAGAAATAATGGTCAATGACGTATACGTCCAAAAGCAGGGATTTCGAAACATTTCCCTTAATTACCATCTGGATGAGTAAAGAGGAACAGGACATTGCAAAATCTTTACATTTGTCCAATAAGTGGCCAGGTATTCTGCGCTCAATGTGAGAAAATATGTCTTTTTCCATCAGTTACGGATCCCAAAAGCCCAAGCCAGTTATTCCTTGATCCTATTTTAACAATTACTAAGCGATTGTTCATAAAAAAATTGATTTGAAATGTAGGGTGAAACAGCAGTTTTGCATAAAGATTGCTATTCTGAAAAGAATAAAAAGGGGGGGAAAAAAACAGGGATGAAAATATCTGAACTCTAGATGGCATCCCAGATCTTGTACAATTTAAAACAGGATCTGCATTATCAACATACAGGCAGAAAGGGCCTGTGTCAAACACAATAAATGTGCCCACGATAAAGATCATAAATGCTCGGATCTCCTGCTTATGGGGATTTGCAGTGATCATAATGACAGGGCTCAAAATTTCCACACGCAGCTGGCGAGTAGAAATTAAGTGTAAATGCACACGCAGGCAGGCAACAAATTATTTTGTGCGGTGTATTCTGGCAGTGCCACCAAGCAGCCCCCCCCCCTTCCCCAGGCGGCACCGTGGCAGGGAACTTCTGCCTAACCTTACCCAGCTCATCTCTGTCACTGGCGGGGGGGGGGGGGGGGGGTGGAGAGGAGTTTCCCTGCCTCCTCGCTCTGCTCACACTGGGCTCTGGTGACTGGGTATACATGTATCTGGGGTCTGATGTCTGGGCATTAATGTTATTTTTGTATCTGTTCTAAATAAAACCTTTACCAGTGTAATTTCAATTTAAGTGGGTGTGTTTCATTCAGAGTTGTGGGCTGGATAGGGGTTAGGTGGAGCAACTGGTGGCGAGTAACTCTTATGGCCTGGTTAGTAGCTTGGGACTTGAAAGTTTAAGGCCCGATAATGAAAATATCAGCAAATGCAGTTTCCAAAAATAACCAATAGTATATAGGCATAATGCCAGTGTATGGAACTTACAGTAACACTGTCTGTACAAGGAGAACACTAATCATGGATTAAGAAAGGAACTCAAACTGGATTTTCTATGCCTGTTTCCAAAGCAAAATCATGTATACACATCTTGGGTAGTGAATGTTTTAATGCAATGGAATTCATTGAAGAAGAAAAAAAGAAAAGAAAAAAGGAAGGTGGGTGTTTTTTTTTTTTTTTTTAATGGCAGAGCTGCTTTAACAGAGCTAGTGAGGAGAATTTCTTCGTATTGAAAGCTTTATAATGTGTGGCATAACAATAGCCGAGCTACTATTTCCCTCTTCCCATTCCTATTACATGGTGGACCTGAGCACGAGAAGCTTAATATGTAACATACTCATCTGGTCACGAATGGTCCATTTCTGAAGCTCTCAAACCAACGTTTGTTTTTTTTAACTGACTATGCTACCATCATCTCTAGATCTGTTTGTCTACTTTGTACCTTTACGTATTCTGAAAATAAAAATTTTGCATCAAACGAACAAAAAATTATAATAAGAATGGATTCTATTTGTAATGCATCAATGAAATTAATGGCTGGGGAAGTTGTCTAGGAAGAAAGTACTAACTTCTAGCACACAACCAGATTTTGGAAGGGGGGGGGGAACGGGACACCACTATGGAGGGAACATTAATTAGACTTTTCTTCTTTCATCACACCCCACCCACCTTCAGATAACAACAACAAAAAAAAAGACACAAATAACTCAATATGGTTTAAACACAGTATCCGATTAAACACTTATCAAGTGATTTGCTACATGTCAAGGTTTCAAACAAGAAGGAGGACTAAGTTAGAAGTATTATCCATTTCATCTTCAGATCAGAGAATTATGGGACTTGTCATGCAATAGCTTGTCTCACATGTCGAAACTCTTTGACTTTAGAAAGTTCCACAATACACTCCAAAAAAAAAGGAGCTACAAAGTCTAGCCATCATGATACTGAAGGCTCTGATGGAAAAAAAAGGATGTCGTTTCAGAGAGGTTTTTTTTTTTTTTTTTTTAGAAGAAAATCTTGAGAAAGTCTTACATATACAGCCAGTGATGAGAAAGAGTATAGAATGTAGCGGATGAATAGATTTCTTACTGTCACAGGCGTATGGTTTATCTCTTTCATCTATGGCAGCTGCATCCAACTTTTTCCTAGCGCTGCTAATGCCTTTCCCCTGAAAGTGGGAAGAGGATTGAAATTAAAAATTGTTGCACACAGGCCAAGACAAATGTAGATGAATCAATGTACAAAGTGTTGTGTTACATTGCACTCACACAAAAACCGACTCGCAAAATGTAGCGATAGGTTACAACAAAAAAAAACCTTTCTTTTGCTTCAAGTAACTTGTAAGAACAGTTGTAAAGAAAATATTGTATTGCAAAGCATGCAAAGTGTTATATTTGCAGTCCAAAAATCACTAAAGTTTTCTATAGTGAGAAACAGCTTTGTACATCAAATATACCTTTTGTGAAAGTGGGGGGGGGGAAAAAATCACTGCAGGATATTTAATGTTGATTTTAATTCATGACTCGGAGGCTCCTATTTTGCATCTCTTTCTTAGCATTTATTTAACAGCAGCATAAAAAACTTTAACAGGTAAACTTGCCCCTCCCTTCCCACAGTCCTTTGCAACAAGCACCCTCCCCTCTCTATAAACAGGCTCTTCCCGCCAAAATGACCCTCTTTCTTAGATGCTCGTGACCAGATAAGTACCTCTGCGCAGCGCTCCTCATTCTGGTCGGTATTCTGGTCCCGGCGTCCCGATTTTAACACGGGCGCCGGCCGAGTATCGGCTATTGCGCTTCGCCCTTAATATATATTCTAAAACCGCTGGTTACGATGCGCTTCCATTACGGCCGGATCTACTTCTCTCGCGGCAGCGGCTCACGTGATCGGCGCGTCGCGCGCGCGGGAGCTCATTCGGCCGTTTGCCTGCTACGAGCATAGTCGAGTTCCACCATGCCTGCGAAAGGAAAACGCAAGTCACCTCCTCCATCGGTGGAATCTGAAGGTTCGGGGGACAGCGATGCTGAGCTTCAGGTTACTCACTCTCCCGCGGGAGACCCGGCCCCTCCTTCCCTGACGCTATCCTCAGACATGCAGGCCTCCATTGCCTCGGCAGTCAAGGCGGAGGTAGCCAATTTATCCTCCACCTTCTCTAGCTCCCTCCTAGAGGTTTTGACGGCCGTTCAGGCCTTACAGCAATCTGCCATACCCGCGACTCCGGGCTCCAGCCCTGCGGAGGGCCGTCTTCCAGCCCGGCAGTAGTTTTGCCCCCCGATGGCTCGAGGGGCTGGCATCCCTGCAGCACTGCCACCACCTAATGAAACACCCCCTCGTAAAAGGGCCCCAGTTACCCAAACACCAGCAGCTACTGCTGCAAAACGGCCCAAACAGGTGGATAACTCCCCTCCAGTTGAGGCGGATGGGGAGGACGAAGACACCTCTCACTCAGATGATCCCGATGGTCTGTCGGCCGGGGATGATGAAGTGGTGCTCCACGCTCCCTATGATGAGCTATTTGAAATGGGAGACACGGTGACCTATGCCCCTACTGGGGATAAGGCGATAATTTGTGACCCACAAGGGGACCCCCTCTTCTACCCTGAGGATCTGTCCCACCCCCGATCTTCAGCCTGGTCACCAAGGCCCCACGTGGAGAAGTGGCTGGACGACCGCATGCGGCGCCCGTTAGACAAAGTCACACGAGACAGGATGCGAGCTGAATGCCCACGTCCCACCACTCTGGGAAAGACCTGCCTGACTCCCCTAGTGGACAAAGACTTCCAAAAATATGTCATTCACTATGGCTGGTCCGCAAAAGCGGGCATTGACCAAGCTTTTAAAAAGTGCCAGGATCGCCTACTGGACACTGTGGGCCCCTTAAATCAAGCTGTTTGATGTTGCGGAAGGGGCAAAAGCCCAAGGGGACACCCTGGATCCCTTCATGGTGAGGGGCTGGCTCCAACGGGCCATCTGTTTTTTAGCTAATGCTAATTCCGCTATCTCGGCTGAGTGGCGCAGATCTATCCTGTTAAAAGCGGACAATCAGCTCACGGAGAAAGCTGACTCAGATCTCGGCAGTGAAGCCCAAGGGCTACTGTTTGGCGAAAAGTTCGTCCGAGACCTGGGCAAATACGCCAATACGTTCACCTCCCTTGACAAGGTCTCGACCTCCATGAAAAAAGTATTCAAGGGGAGTGTTTTTGGCAAGGCCGGTAGAGCTAGGGGTAACTTTACCGGCCGCCCAGGACCGGGTACCAACACGGCCCAACCCTTCGACTCCCACTGCCCCGCAAACGCAAGGCAGTGAAGCGCCGTATTACAACACGGGATTCTTCCCCTCGCGTACCCGCGGTTGGCGTGGTAGAGGCTTCCGTGGCCCCCGGGGGTCCTTCAATTCCCGTCGCCCATCAGGTAAGACACCATTTGCGCTCGCAGACTTTACCACGGGTGGGGGGGCGCATAGCGCGTTTTGCCAATTGGCAAACCCTGACCTCGGACCCCTGGGTCCTACAAACAGTCACAGGCTTCCACCTGGACTTCGAAGCCGTTCCGTCACAGATGGCCCTTCCTACGCCCCTCCGATTCTCCTCAGAGTGCTCCACGATGGTAGACGAGGAGGTGCGGAGTCTGGCTCGGAAGGGGGCGATAGAACGAGTTCAGTCACACAAACTGGGGTTTGTAAGCAATTTATTCCTGGTGGCCAAGAAAGGCGGGGGCTCAAGACCCGTCATAAATCTAAAGGAACTAAACTCCTTCATAATGTATCGTCATTTCAAAATGGAGGGCATGAAGGATCTTCCTCCCCTTCTCCTGCTGGGGGATTGGCTAGCAAAGGTGGATCTAAAGGACGCCTATCTATCCGTCCCTGTGACGACCGAACACAGAGACTTCCTGCAGTTTTACTGGCAGGGGGAGCTCTGGCGTTTCTCCAGTCTTCCCTTCGGGCTCTCCTCCGCACCTTGGTGCTTTACCAAACTGCTGAGGCCGGTGATGGCGAATTTGCGAGAACGAGGTGTTCGCCTCATCGTGTACCTAGACGACATTCTGCTTCTGTCATCCACAAAAGAGTTGCTTTCTCTGCACTTGCAGTGGACCCTCTCCCTCCTGCAGGGGCTGGGTTTCGTGGTGAATGCGGAGAAATCCATTCTTCAACCAACCTTGCGGCTGGAATTCTTGGGCCTAATAGCGGATTCAACATCCATGCGGCTCACTCTTCCAGCCGACAAGATTTCCACAATAGAACGGGAGGCACGCTCTCTCCTAAGACACGATCCTTGTTCCCTGAGGGCTCTCGCTCGCATCGTGGGCCTCCTCTCGGCCACCAGGTTAGCGATACCCCCCGCCCCCCTGCATTATCGGGCCCTCCAACGCCTGATGCCCCGTTTCCTCCGGGAAGGGGTGCCTTACACAGGAATGATCTCCCTCTCGGACGAAGCTCGCCGGGATCTCGCGTGGTGGACGACGGACCTCCGGTCTTGGAACGGGAAAGCGATCCTTCCGGCCCCTCCCTGCCTCACGATAGAGTCGGATGCTTGCCGCTCCGGTTGGGGAGCTCGCTGCGGCTCTCTGGAGACAGGGGGCGGTTGGTCGAAGGAGGAGACCCTCCTCCACATCAATTGCCTGGAACTGCTTGCAGGCTTGTTTTCAATCCAGTGCTTCGCCAAGGGACTACGGGATTGCACAATCCTCCTGCGCATGGACAATTTCCTGGCCGTTCGCAACATCAACGCCCTGGGGGGTCCCAGGTCCCCCATGCTCACACTGCTAGCTCAACGGTTTTGGGCACATTGCTTCACCTCGGGGCTCGCGGTTCATGCACAGTTCCTCCCAGGTCTCGACAATGTGGTAGCAGATTGGAACTCCAGACACACGCTGGATTCGGGCGATTGGAGGCTGCTACCCGCAATCTTCGCTCGTTTATCGCGTCTCTGGGGTCCGTTAACGACCGATCTGTTCGCCTCGCGTCTGAATCGCCAGCTTCTGAGGTTTTACAGCTGGCGTCCGGACCCCGAGGTGCGAGCAACGGATGCATTCCTACAACCTTGGTCCCGGGGACGGCTTTACGCCTTTCACCATGGTGGCTCGCACCCTGGCCAGGGTACGCTCACAATCGGCGACCCTGGTCTTGGTGGCGCCCCTCTGGCGGAGCCAATCTTGGTTTCCGGCCCTCTTAGAGATGGCCATAGATTGTCCGAGGGTGTTGCCTTGCCCCCCAGATCCCTTCATGGATCCGGAAGGCAGACCCCACCCCCTTATCACGTCTCACTGTCCGTTGACTGCATGGTTGGTGTCCGGGGACCTGGCTTTGTCGTTGGTGTTTCGGAACGCACTGACGCCTTGCTCCAACGCGCATGGGCCCCCGGTACCCGAGCGGCCTACGGCACTGCCTGGTCCCGGTGGATTCGCTGGTGTGTGGATGGGGGTCTGGATTCCCTTTCAGCCCCTGTGAATGCCGTGCTGGATTTCCTCACAGACCTCTTCGAGCGGTGATTGGCATACCGTACGGTTAATTCGTTTCGCTCGGCGATTTCGGCAGGCCACCTCGGATTCCAGGGGGTCCCGGCGGGACGTCATCCCCTGGTATGAAGGTTGTTGAGCGCCATTTCGCTTATCGCGTCCCACGCACCCCCGTTATTCTTCCACATGGGACGTCTCCGTGGTCCTTAACTTTCTGACGGCGTGGCCAGATAATGATGACCTGTCGTTACGCCAACTGTCCGCAAAATTGTTGATGTTGTTTTGCTTGCTCTCATGTAAACGCGTCAGCGACGTTCGCGCGCTGGATTTTGGGGCACGTTCCTTTCTGCACGATGTACGTTTTGACGTCTCGCGAAGTACAAAAACGGCCATTACCTCAGTCTTCTATCCTATGTTAGCTGATCGCCCGCGGCTTTGCCCAGTTCGCTGCCTGCGCGCTTACGAAACACGCACGGCTGCTTGGCGTCCTATGGACATTTCGCCTTTATTCCTCTCCTATGTGATTCCCCATCGCCCGGTGTCATCCACCTCGCTAGCCCGATGGGTGCGTTGGGTGATGGCATCGGCCGGTGTTGAGGTCTCCACGTTTGGTGCGCATTCTACGCGCAGTGCCATGGCTTCCTCAGCGGTGCTGTCAGGCTGCCGGTTGGAGGATCTCATGAGGGCGGCGGATTGGTCCAGGGAATCGACCTTCCGAACGTTCTATTTGAAGCCTGTCGATCATTGGTCGGCTGTGGTCCTAGACAGGCTTTGAATATGCAAAATAGGAGCCTCCGAGTCATGAATTAAAATTGATAATTTTCCTAAGTATGACAGGAAGTTAGAATTTTAAGAAAGACTCGGAGGCGAGTATTTTCCCGCCCGGTCCCACCCTGCTCTGCGGCTTGGGCGTTGGCTCGCCGGTTCATGGTTATTATTCCTCTTCTTCCCACAGCCTCCTGATTTTCTCCAGTCTCATTTGGATGGTTTCCTCGTTGTTTGGCTCTTCCGCCCGTTGGATGATGACTCGCGCGCAAGAAAGAGGGTCATTTTGGCGGGAAGAGCCTGTTTATAGAGAGGGGAGAGTGCTTGTTGCAAAGGACTGTGGGAAGGGAGGGGCAAGTTTACCTGTTAAAAGTTTTTTTATGCTGCTGTTAAATAAATGCTAAGAAAGAGATGCAAAATACTCGCCTCCGAGTCTCTTAAAATTCTAACTTCCCGTCATACTTAGGAAAATTATCAATTACGTGCAAGAAAAAGGCTCATGCTATCAGTGAACGCATGCAGCTGATCACAAGTAAATTGTACTTATCCACATCTAAAAAATACATGTTTCCTTCTCATTCTGAATTCAGACACATAAGATTCATAATGCATCCAACCGTGTGGAACTTCTTCAGACGTGCCTGGATTTTTCTTTAAAGAAGCAGCAGTGATAGTCACTGCTGCAACATTGGCAAATATCACCTTTTCTACACTGCTCAAAAAAAATAAAAGGGAACACAAACATAAGACATCCTAGATCTGAATGAATGAAATATTCTTATTAAATACTGTGGTCATTACATAGTTGAATGTGCTGACAACAAAATCACACAAACATTATCAATGGAAATCAAATTGAGCAACCCATGGAGGTCTGGATTTGGAGTTACACTCAAAATTAAAGTGGGGGGGCGTGGCTGGCCGCGTGTGGAAGCAGAGGTGTTTGTGCTGATCTCCGTTCATGAAAGCTGTCTGTGGCGATATTTGACCCGCATCCTCGAGTGACTTTCCCCCCTTGGGGAGTCCCGGCGCGGCTGGCCATCGGATGCAGTGCCCTGGAGCCGCTTAGGTCCCCCCCTCCAAGGCCCAGTGGAGATTGGGGCCCCGTTTCCCGGCGGGAGAGCAAATCCGGCAGCCATTTTGAGGCCTAGTACCTCGCAGAGTTTTGGGCCATTCCTCACCTTCCTTTCCTCCCTCTGTGCGGCTCCGCCTGAGCGACTGGCGGACGCGGGCTTGGAGGATGGAGGGCCCCTGTCCTCTGCACGCAGCTGCTGACCCGGTGGTGGAGCGCACGGAATGGAGGCGTCTGATGCGCGCCCTCACCAGCGGAGAGGAGGAGGCTGCCCTTGTGGACCCTGGGAACTACCTGGTGCGGAGAGTGGAGGTCGGGGGAGGCCCCGTTGATGTGCGGCCTCGGGAGTGGCTCGTCGGCGGTCTGTCGAGTAGGATGGGACCCGGAAAGGAAGGCCCCAATTGCGACTAGGATGTTGAAGGCCCTACCTGAAGATCGTGGGGAGAGTTTCCTTGTTTTGGCAGTGGCTCGTGGTGGTGGAAGAGTGGGGAGGCCGGCCGTGGAGCGGACTTCGGTAAAGGTCAGCAAGATGTCTGCTATTGATCCCCCGACGCAGTTGGAGACACATCCTGTTTGCTGGATCATGCGAGAGGTACCTGGACTTGGCAAGGCGGCACAGCCTGCCTTTTTGCTGGATACGGGGTGAGATGTCTCCTGATATGATCCTACTCACTATCCCCCCCCATTCTGAAACGCTTCGAACTTTGCTGAGATTTTTTTTTTGTTGTTGCTTGCCCACACGCTGAGACTTTTTATTTCTTTTATTTTTTGATGAGACCCCCCTATTTGGGGATGCTTTTATAGACTCCCAGCTGCCCTCAGAAGATACCTCCATATTTTTCTGCAGAGTGTTTTGCACTACCACTACCCCCACCTCTCTTGTATGTTATTATTCGCTGAGACCCCTCTAGGTGAGGATGCCTAGATTATTTTTCTGATGCCTTTTGTTTTATCGCTGGGTTTTCCCTTTGCAGTTGCCATTTCTCTTTAATTATTATTATTTTGTATTTCATTTGATGACCTGTTATGGCCCTGCGAGGCCATTTTCCGCAGTTGATTTGTCTGACTCTGCAAAAATTCTAAAATAAAGAATTACAAAAAAAAAAATTAAAGTGGAAAAACAACACTACAGGCTGATCCAACTTTGATGTAATGTCCTTCAAACAAGTCAAAATGAGGCTCAGTAGTGTGTGTGGCCTCCACGTGCCTGTATGACCTCCCTACAACGCCTGGGCATGCTCCTGATCAGGTGTGGGAGGAGATCCCTCAGGAGACCATCCGCCACCTCGACTAAAGCATCCCCCAACTCCTGGACAGTCTGTGGTGCAACGTGGCATTGGTGGAAGGAGCGAGACAGGATGTCCCAGAGGTGCTCAATTGGATTCAGGTTTGGGGAACGTCCATAGCATCAATGCCTTCGTCTTGCAGGAACTGCTGACACTCCAGCCACAGGAGGTCTAGCATTGTCTTGCATTAGGAGGAACCCAGGGCCAACCGCACCAGCATATTGTCTCACAAGGGGTGTGAGGATCTCATCTTGGTACCAAATGGCAGTCAGGCTACCTCTAGCGAGCACATGGAAGGCTGTGTGGCCCCCTAAAGAAATGCCACCCCACACTAATATTGACCCACTGCCAAACCGGTCATGCTGGAGGATGTTGCAAGCAGCAGAACGTTCTCCACGGCTTCTCCAGACCCTGTCACATGTGCTCCGTGCGAACATGCTTTCATCTGTGAAGTGGACAGGGCGCCAGTGGCGAAGCTGGCAATCTTTGTGTGCGCGCTGGCAAATTTCAAACATCCTTCACGGTGTTGGGCTGTAAGCACAACCCCCACCTGTGGACATTGGGCCCTCATACCACCCTGGAGTCTGTTTCTGACCATTTGAGCAGCCACATGCACATTTGTGGCCTCCTGGAGGTCATTTTGCAGGGCTCTGGCAGTGCTCCTCCTGTCCCTCCTTGCACAAAGGCAGAGGTAGCGGTCCTGCTGCTGGGTTGTTGCCCTCCTACGGCCTCCTCGTCTCCTGATGTACTGGCCTGGCTCCTGGTAGCGCCTCCATGCTCTGGACACTACGCTGACAGACACAGCAAACCTTCTTGCCACAGCTCACATTGATGTGCCATCCTGGATGAGCTGCACTACCTGAGCCACTTGTGTGGGTTGTAGACTCTGTCTCATGCTACCACTAGAGTGACAGCACCGCCAGCATTCAAAAGTGACCAAACCATCAGCCAGAAAGCATAGGAACTGAGAAGTGGTCTGTGGTCACCACCTGCAGAACCACTCCTTTATTGGGGATGTCTTGCTACCTGACTATGCTCCCAACCGGTTGTCTATGCCATTTGCACAACATGTGGACTTGATTGTCAGTGTTGCTATCTAAGTGGACAGTTTGATTTCACAGACGTGTGATTGACTTGGAGTTACATTGTGTTGTTTAAGTGTTCCCTTTAATTTTTTGAGCAGTGCATATAACCCCCTCAACGTCTTTACGCCGTCGTCAGACAAAACTGCACACAAGAACATATAGAGCTGGATAGAAATTCAAACAGATTTCCTAATGATTACAATTTGCATATTAACCCATTGCCAACCCTGGCCGTCCTGCTGAAGGCAGGCTTTATTGCCGGGGCGGCATAGCACGCCCCACGCCATTTAGTCAGCAAACACACAACAGACGGCACGTCTCCCTTCTCAGCACAGAGATCGCCAGCTGTGGGGGCTGCGTGGCAACGATGGCAGTCCCCTAGGCAGCCAATAACGGCTATCTGTGTCACGTGACAGCGGTAACAGCTTGTCAATGTCTCAGCCAACGCTTGTAACATTGGCTCTGGCTCTCTCACTTCAATCTGAGGCGATGAGACAGAATCGTTGGAGTTATAAAAGTAAAGTGAAAAATAAACTTATTTTTAACCCTTTCAGTGCAGAACTTTAAAAATAGCAAAATTTCCTATTTTCCTCATAGCTTTCAGGTTTTTTTTCCCCACATTAAAATATAATTTTCTATATGAATCTTTGATGGAAAATGAAAGCCTTATTTCTCCTGAACACAATGATATAAATAAGGGTGGGTGCACTTAATATGAAAGAGGTAAATTATGGTTGAACAGGTGAACAGGTGACCAGCTGAAATTCTACAATTCGACGTGATAGGAACTTTTAAAATTGCCTCTTTCCTTAAGGGGTTAACAACAACCATGATCCTGTAACTTCACCAGCAATAAGGTGTATTGCCAGACTACAAGAGAAATACATTTTATAAAAAGTACAGATCCCTATATAAAGCACTTCATATAGTGTATAGTACAACCCTATGGTTCTCATGTCCTGAGCTGCAAAGTGCACACCACATAACGCCCCTTCCAATAGTTCACATGGTCCTGAACATATTTAACGCTGATCTTTAAGGAAATAAGCAATTATTCAGGTCATAAAAGTAATCACTGCTATGCCGCCTTACCTTTGCCTTGCCTTTTCCACGTCTTTTTGGCGTATCTTCTTCATAATCTTCATCATCCAGGTCATCGAGGAAATCATCAGGTTCCAGAATGCGCTAAATGGAAAAAAAAAAAAAGTTGAAAACCTTAGCGACTTGCTCTGTAAGTTTTAGTGGTCATTGAAAAAAAAGAGGATATCTGCCATCTAGGATGGTGGTACCTACTTTGACATTAGCTAGATTGAAACAACGTTATCAGTCATCCTAAATATACAAATTCCAAAGCTGTGTACTATGAGAGATTAAGTGCATATACAGATGTAGTAACAACACTAGGACATTTCTAAACTAGATAGTATTCTTGACATATGTACATAAATTTTAGTAAACATGACAAATTGGATATTTATATATAAAAATTAAAAACATTAGTAGGGAAAGACCAATATTGATTATCAGCCACCTTTCAGGCCGGTATCAGGTGCAGATATTCTGAACATTGAAATTTTGAAAGCAAAAAAAAAAAAAATAAATAATAAAAAAATAAAAATAAAAAAAAACACAATTTCTACACAAATCTGGCACCAAAATTCTAAACATTACAACAACTGCGAAAGATAAAGTGCTTGAAAAATAGTGTGACAAGTTAAGAAATGACAAACACCCTGTTTTTCTTTCACAATCTCCATTTTTTTTTTTTGGTACTATGAAGCAACCTGCAGTGGAAATTGACTTAATATTCCCCTCCACTTCCAGTGAGGAGCATGGAAAGGTTTACTTTGCAGTTTGCAGCCAGATAAAGGGTGCCTTGAACTATTCGGGGCATTTATTTAATATTGGAGTCCGGGGAGTAGAGATGAGCAAGATTTATGCTTCCTATGCAGTCAGTCTAAAGTAGGATGGGGAGTTTTACAGACTGGCAAGTAGCACAGTAATAGATGACCTAGCGGCAGGGAGAGTGAGACAGCAGGAGACGTGCACAATCACTACGATCATCCTGTTTTTTTGGGGGGGGGTTTTGGGGGGGGTTTGGGAGGGAGTACAATTAAAGGATCTTCCTCCCCTTCTGAGGCAAGCCGATGGAATGGGGGAGACCTCGGAATGACCTAATCACACCGTTGTGTTGCCGGCCAGAATCGCGGCAGGAGACCTGCTCCGACAGTGCCGGGACTCCGTGGGAATGCAGCTTCTGGGAGTTATCTGTAAATCAGCATTGTAGCAGGCCGATCGTGATAACGGGAAAAATGCAGAATATCGACCCCTTATTTATAGAGATCACCAGCCAAAACTAAAGACTGAACGCTCAGTCCACAAAATTATATGATCGCCAGGAATAAAAGGTAACTAGAAGAAAAAACTATCAGTGAACATTATGCATTTCAATGAACTGCAATGGCTGGCCAACTAATAAGCTCATCAGGACAAACTTTTAGAGTTGTAGCAACTTTATACTCCACCAGGACCCCTAGAAATCTGGGAATCGATAAGATACCAGATAACTTCATAGACTGCCAACATTTGCAGGATAGCAGTAAAATGGAAAAAAAGATCATCTTTATTGCCACTTTCTTGTTCATGAAAATCTCTAGTTATGCAGTAGAGAACGGACGCGTAAGGTTTTGTTCTCTACTGAAAACGCAAGGCATTGGGATGGTGAGCAGAGCATTTAAATGCAAACTAGGCCGAAGGAATCCATACAACGTATTTTTACCTTTCCAAGAATCTACATGAACAACACCTGAAACAAAAATCCAAACTATTATCAGGGGGTGGCCAGTATCGGGCCCATATAATAATATTATTTAATGGGTAGTGGAAAGACTTTTATTCTTCCATTTCTGCAACACTGGGGACCCCAATTTTTCTTTTTTTAAATCACCAGGTTCACACTATGAAGATGTGTTAAAGTTCAAATGACATTAGAATAAAACACTGTATAACGTGTAATTCAGCAATAATTATAAGCACATTACTCGATTAGTCATATTACAATACGGTCAAGAATGCAGCAGACTGGGTAAAGGGGACATGATTGAATGGATTCAAAGAAAATATACAGTTACATCAATAACATCTATATACATGTGTACATAAAAATATAAACAATGCTGAGAGCCCTGAACAAAAGTGGAACATCAGTTCGCAGCTCCTGCCCCCAGGCTGTGTTTGGCCTCACTGTCTTTACCGTGATAATCCCGCTCTCTACGTAACGCTGCCTCGTGCCGTAGGCCTGTACCTTCCGTGCGCGGCTGGCAACAGGAGGGAATTCAGTTAGGCTGTCATCATCGCGAGGATCTGGCACAACTCGCTTTTCAACGGTGTCTGAACGAAGCAGCGCTTCTAAGCTGCTTCCATCTTGTGGAATCAGGCCTTCTTTTTTCATGATCTGTTCAGGATCTAACAAAAAAAAGTCAATTAGCAATTTGATTAAAATTGGTTAGATTCTTTTATACGTTAACAAACCAATTAGAGTGCCAGTTTGACCTCCTATTCCTATGCATGAGTACTAAGAGTATGGTGTGGATGGCTCAGGGGATTCAGAGATGCTCTTCAAGACCCTTAAGACCTTTTACACATTTGTGGGACACCGATTTAGCAAAGGAGTTGAAAAATAAGGATTGTGGTTCCCTTAACGAATTAACAAAAACTTGGCCATTATTCAATTACCGGACGGCGTTTGCCGAGACAGCAAACACCAACAGTTCATAATTAAATGTTACACCCAAACATGTCAGAAGTTCAAGAGTGTAGCTGCTCCTGTTGCCGTTTCGATTTAAAGTTTGTGAAATGCCGGCTTTTGTCACTTTTGCAACACTAAATTTATGTTGGTGTTTGCTACTTCAGAAAACACTGGCTTGTTCTAGAAAAACCTCACAAAAGGTACAATACATTAAATGTAAATCAACTCTTGTGCCGCTTGTTAAAAATCAGGGCTAATATGCTTTTGTATTTAAATAAGATTAACAGCACTCCGATACAGAATTACATTAACTTGTTTCTTTTTAAAGTATACAATTACTAAAAAATATTTTTAAAATTAGCTTTAACCTCCCTGGCGGTATTCCAGAGTGTGGTTTGGGGTTAAATTTCAATGCCGAAAACTGTAACCCAGAGCCACACTCAGGCTGATACATACCTGTCCCTGTGTTCCCTTGATGTCCTCTCGCATTCCCCTCTGTCCGATCGCGGCGTCCTGCTTACCTTTTAGTGAGAAGGGAACCAGGACACCGCGATTGGACAGAGGTGACTCCGGGAGGATTTCGAGGGTGCGCAGGGACAGGTATTTATCAGCCCAAGTGTGGCTCGGGGTTACAGTTTTCGGCATTGAAATTTAACCCCTGAGCCACACTTGGGAATACCGCCAGGGGGCTGAATAAATGTACCGATTTTGACATATAAAAATGGGTCAAAAATCGGACCACCGGGGAGGTTAAAAGGTTTTCCTTTTCTTACGCGTACTCACTCTAACCAATTTATCCCAGCACTTACAATCCCAGACACCATACAAATAGAAGGTCCCAATCCTTCCTCCATGCTGGCATCTCCCCAAAACATGTGAATTGCTTTATGCTGGCAGGCAGTCTGGATTATAGAAAATGTATGAACACTTTAGG